>LPNX010702319.1:127774-249205 GCA_001517045.1 Pseudotsuga menziesii
CATAAACAGTGTTGGGAATGGATCGTGCGAGCATGCATCATTCAACTTCCTCAAGTCGACACAGATCCTTGCTTTACCTGTTGTTTTCTTATCTAGGATCACTATATGGTTGATCCACTCTAACTCCTCAATAGGTTCAATGATTCATGCATCAAGCATGCTATCCAATTCTGATTTTACTCTTCCCTTATACTTGGGGTTCATACTATACGATCGCTTCTTACTGGGTTTAGCATCTGGTCGTAGGGGTATTTTCATCTCCCCTAGGTCTCCCACTATCCCCTTCATCTCTGAGAATTTGGTAGGGAATAGGTCCTGATATTCATGCAATAAGTCTGTGATCTTCGTGACTGTCTCTTCGTCCCAATAATCTCCTATATTAGCGAAATTCGGGTTCTTAGGTGACCCAATGTTTACGTTCTCTATTTTCAACGGCTTAAGGAATTGGTCACTTGAAATACCACTCCCTTCTACTTCACGTGTGCCCTCTGATACCAATATGTTTATGTTAGTCGGATCATCATCTGTATTTCTGTCTAGATTGTACCAGGCCATCCATTGCTTAATGGTCGCACTGCACTGGTGAGAATTGGCCTCTTCAACGGGGATTTCAACAAATATCTTCTCCTTTATCATTTGAAACACAACATCCACTATAGGGTGGTCATCAATAAATTCGAATGTGTGCGTTATCTTCTTAGCGAGCCCTTCCCAATCATGGGTTCCTGTTCACAATTCCATAGATCCATAACAGGTTCCAGGTGTCTTTTTCAATGTATGTATGAAATGATGGACCCACTCCTATTGCGGGTATTCTACAAATATCGTGCGACAATGGTTAAGATATTCAAAAGGGTTTGCCAACCCTAAATACTTGTGATTTACGAGGGTGACTTCTTCACCGAATCTGACTTCCATCAAACTTCTGCACTGTGGCCAATTTGTTATAGACTTCTTATGCGCACTCCACCATCTAGCGGGCGTAGCTTTTAGCGCATGATCTAGCACCGATAAACATTCTGATTCCGTTACAAATTCTTCAAACTCAGTTAAGAAGGTCGCAAGGTTAGGTAAACCCTCATAGGTGGGTAGCTCTCACAGCTCATTCTCTTCCCGCCGCACAGACCTTATAACTCTTGTGCACCTCCTCATAGAGACTTCATGTAGTCTACTTTTTCCAATTCTCCAAAGCCTCTCCTAAGTCAGATGTGCAGGAACTAGCACTCTTCCAGCTCAGGTTTTCATCCGCTGTTGGATTGATGTAGTCTTCTTGTAATGCAGTGACATTGTAGATCTGGTTGAGATAGTCAACCTATCTGTCATTGTAGACATGCTCAACGTATCTATGTCCCTCTAATGGATCAATTAGCGAAACCAATCCCATCTCATTATCCTCGAATGAGAGGATCATTTTCTTGAAGTTTATAATGGTATGGTTGTCTATAGCCCAATCTATCCCTAGCAATGCGGGATATGGATTTGTGTCATCAACAATGTTACTAACCTCAAAATCTGCAAATGTACGCAACCCTTCAATGTCGATAGGGACCTGACTCAACTGACCAATAGGTATGACCTTCACATGATTCGCAAGTCGCAGTTGGACATGAGACTAGTCCAAGCGCGGCTTTCCCATACTTTCCCAATTTTGTCGCGTCAAAATATTGACATCAGACCCCATGTCTAAAATGATGTAATCCATGTCGTAGTTGCCTATCTACGCAGTCATTCTTAACTCGCGCCCAGTTTTGAATTTCTTTCTCACTTGGTTAACCTTCTTTTTAGGTCACAGCTCTATTGGTGTCTCTTCTATCATTGCTTGTAGTTATACAATAGCATATTTATCTTGTATTAGTGTTAAGCAACTTGCCAAAAAGGATTTGAGCTTACTAACCTTTTATGGAGCATTCTTCTGGAATATGTGCTGAAATCGTTCAGGAATCTCCTTAAATTCTTCTGATCTTGATGGTTCTGCTGGATCCACAAACTCTGGTTGCACATCCAAGAATACTTCCTTTTGTTTTTGGACATCGAATGGCACCTTCTTCTGTGTCGCAGGTCATACTTGTGGTTGCAGTGGTTCTTGCGGTTTATCCTAATCAGCTCCAGTCGCAACACCTCCTTTTGTTATGACGATGACATTCGGATATCATGGTTCAGCCGCAATCATCTGAATGTTCATGTTGGGGTTTGGGTTTGGGTTCTGCACAGGGTTAGGCCCTGTGATGGTCCTTGCTTTCCATTTTGTGATCAACTAAGGACATTGATCCACATTATGGTCATGTCCCTTACAATATGAACATGTCTTTGTAGGTTCTAAGTAATATCTGGCATAGTGACCTGGTTGTCCATAGTTATAGCATGTCACTTGACCTCTTCCTTTACCAAAAACTCCTCCTCTGCCTCTTCCTTTGAAGTTTCCACCACCCCTTCCCTGCGGGTGTGGTTTTTGTGGCAGGTACTAATTCTGCTGGTAGTGATTTTGTTGCGCGTATGGTTGCTGAGGCACGTGCTAATGCTGATACTAGTTTTGATACTATGGTGGGGGGGACTGTGTAGGATTATACAACGCTTATGTCGGTTCATCTTAAACATGCCTCTCATTCTTCATTAAGTATGTATCTACCATATTTGCCTTCAAGAGCTGGTATGCTCTGCAATCTTTCTCTTCATGGCCTACTAACTTACAAAATTTACAAAAGAGGTTTGTCGGGGTACTTACAACTTTTTGCAAATATAAGCACTCCTCGTTGCGATGTCCTCTAGTGTGTCCATCCATTCTGCATTTAGTGCACCATAAATCTTCTTTTGCTTCCTTACCTTTCTTGATGTCATGCAGTTGTATCATCAGGTTAGCCAACTGTGACTAAATCTACACCATTCCTGTGGCACCATAGCCGATTGGCGAGGCCTCCAACTTCATTTCCAATTCCAGTGCTTTGGTCTGTGACTCGATCTTTTGTTGCATCAACGACCCTCAAATGTGTGGTAATAGTGCAACAATAAACCACTCTTTATGTTGAACATCCAACATTTGGGAAATCACCTTGGTTCATCAAAGTTTTAAATCTTTTCTCAAAGTCCCATACTGACTCTGTCGGTGCTTGCTTTTGATCTCAGTAATGCACTATGACTTCGATTTAGGTTTTCTGAACTCAGAGATCATCATAGCTCGAATATCATCAAGGGTATTTTGTGGTGTTTCGATCGGTGTGGCACATAAATTTATAAACCAATCTAGCGCACGACCCCTTAGAGTCGTGATCATCTGCGCTTTTATTATGTCCGCGTTATGGACTAAGTGAACCATCCAAACAGCTTCACAGAGAAACCAATGTTGCTCTAGGTCTTTTGTTCCATTCCCATTGAATGTTGGTAACCGAATATCTGTCCCAGCCATTGAGTTGGCGTCGGAGTCCTCTGGTAAGGGATTCAAAGGGGGTGAACCCTCTTTCCTGCTATTTGTAGTACTAGAACTATAAATATTAGTAGTCCTTTCTAGGGATGAGGCTCTTAATCTTTCCTTTAGTGATATTCTTGGTGTGTTGTAGTTTCGTCCTGACCTTGGTGTCTCTGTAGATTCTTTTGATTCCTCTGCTCCTTCCAATATCGGGATATAGTCCTCCTCTTCGTCGCAAGACCCTTTGTCTTCCTGTGATCGAATTTTGTGTTCACTCTCCTTGAACAAACTAGGATTCCATCACCCTCTCTCGGTCTTTCTTCTTTTCCCTGATCTGAATCTCCTTCCACTCCTTAGGAATCCAGCTTCTAGTTCAGGTTTTGTACTTCTAGGGAACATCTCAACTCACCCTTTCCCATTTTCTTAATAAGACATCTGCGACATAGCCTCCTTCCCGGGTATGCGACTCAACTACTCAACTGCAAGATACCCTTCTCATAGACGAGCATCTTAATCCATGTACCGATAGATAGCAAATATCTTCTTCGGGGTCCTTCGAAAAAATTTCTTTCAACCTCACTATATGAGGTTATAGTGTCTACTACAAACTCAGTAATATATCCTTGCAAGATACCATCAACCCAAAAATCAACAGCTCTAGATATGGTGTTACTTACGTTGATTACCTTGTGAACCAATTGATCACTCCATTCTACAACTTCTATTCTCTGGAAATTAGTCTGTCCAGTCTCCAATCTTGACAACCACTCATGCAGTATAATAGGGAACTCTACAAAGAATAATCTTGTGGATATCAGAGTATATATACTCATCTACCTAGTTCTATGTGCTCAACGGTGATCCTGCACTCTCGTTTTGCGTGAATACTAGTGTCTTAGACTCCAACCAATCCTCTATCTCTTTCTTTGTCGGGTGGCACAACATTTCCCTTGACTCAATTGATTAAGGGTCTCGACAATGGAACCATTTGTTTGCCTCTTTCTCCTTCTTGTCTCGACCCGCGGTTCAACAACACCACAGTACCAACAATAAACCACAAGACATCGGCCTGACCGAGCAAGCTCAGTTGGCAACACCTTCGAGGAAGGCGCAATCTCACCCGAGATATCTAATGGGTAACTGCCAGAACCATGTTTCCGCAGTTGGCAATGGATTATAGTCCCTTGGCGCACGGCCAAGGCGCTCGACGAAGGCAATAGGACGAGGGAGTCTATTACTGCATGACTGGGCACAACTGTATGACAGTGAACATGACACGACCCTGTCCTTAATATTAACAACTGGCGCAACTGGTGCGGTGCAGCTGATTCCTTGCACTGACAAACCGTGTGTGACTTATGCTGTAACTTAGGAAATTAACTATAAATTCATTCACACACTCCAGAAATGCTTTAACAATCATTCATTCACTGATTAATAATATGGAACCATACATTCAACAGTAGCTCATCAACATACAATAAGCAAATACTTGACATTCACATAAACATTCATTATCAATCAATCATTCAACACAGGAAATAACGTGGAAACCCATCTGGGAAAAATCACCAAGGTGCTCTTCATCTGGCATGAGAAATGGATATAGCACTTTGCATTCTGCGATCTATAGACTATTATTAAGATATGTCTTTCTGAATCAATCTTCTTTCTCTCATGCTCTCTAGTTTATTCTTATATCTACTCCTACTGATCCACACACATCCTGGATCGACTCTTCTACCTACTGTCTATGCACTTAACTGCAGATTCCTTCTACCTCTAGCGTTTTACGCACAGAGCTATAATATTCACGGCTCAACAGCCTTCTACTGCTACTAGACTCTTCTTTGAGTCTCCTTTTCCTCTAACCCTAACTTCCTTAACAAAACTGAGTGACTTGGAGAATGAACAACCAACAAAACCGACAACCACCAAGACCAACAATGAACAACCCTTATACAGAATGGGTTCTTCCTATTTATAACTTCTACAGGACCACGCAGGGTCGACTACATATTGCTCATCTATTACAGGCCGTATTTAGCTGTAAAAAACAGTTACAAGATGTCATGGACTGACACAAGGCACTATCAGCTCGACTTACAAATATTCCTTCATACGTGTGTTGTCCATAGTCTTACGCCATCTTTAGCAGCCACGATCTTCCTAACTCTTTGCTTTCTGGTCATTATCCACCTGCATGCTTGCAAGATTTCCTTTCCTTTGTCGCATGCATGTCCTATCCTTCTGCACCAGTCCCTTTGTTTCCTTTGCGACCTACTTTCCTTCTTATCGCGCATGCAACTTTCCTTCCTTACTTGCGCGTCGGCTTCTACTTTGTGCACCTTTCCTTGGCCCTTTTCCTAGCCCCAACAAAGAGTATGCTCTTCAAAGGGGATTCCACCTTCTACAATTTCCTCCACCACCATGTAATATCTTGCATCCCTCCTTCCCTCAATGCCAAATAGCTCAGTTTTGTCGAATATTGGCCCCCAAAACAATTGTAATCCCAAACAAGCTCGTCCTCCACATCTTTTAGTTTGATGTATGCCTTTTGGAGCCCCAAACTTAAGCTATCCCAACAACGATCCCATTCTCCATCCCAATCTAAATTATTGTCTTGAATCCATCTTCACCTTCACATATATGTAGCTAAAGGGTGGTAGAATTTGTTTAATATACAATGATCCTCTTCTTTAAAATATTAGAATAATGCACCAGGGGGATAAATGTCGGGACCAAAAACCATAATAGAATCAACACCCGCCCTTTCCATTTAATAGAACCCTACCTTCTAGGATAAGTAGCGTCTGAGCACCGAGAATGACAACGTTAGAGCCTTCAACCATTCAAAAATATTTTAGAGGCTTTTGATTGCCTTTTAATTCAATCAATTACCACACCTAGAGAAATATAATTTACCACCAAAATCCTCCTCTAAAGACTATCTGTAATACCCTGGTTTTGACCCCTTGGTATTGAATTGTACATGATGTATATATTGCATTGAGATCATCGCATGGAGCTCAAGGCCAAGGCCCTGCCATTGATCTAGTATTTGTATAGGTGATCGACGTTGATACCTATGGTGATGTGCTAAGTTAAGCACAATATATATTTTGATATATCATGTAACTATGCAAATTAATAAAATACCACAGCTAGCTATGGAACTGCAATGTGAAAGAGATGGGGGCATGATTCCATAAGGGATAGGGAGGGGAGTTATTCAAACTCCTGAGCCAATAGGGTGTGACCAGATGTCAATGGGGAAACCCATGAACCCTCGGCTACTTCTGTCCTCTGTCCTCAATCATCAATTTCTTCCCGAAGTTGGTTAAGGCAGTTAATGCCTTGGGCAGAGCAAGGCACAACAGTCTGATGCCTTGACTGAAAAAGCCTGCAAATTTGTAGGTTTAGAGCCTAGGAGGTCGGGTTCCTATTTTTGCAACAATTAAACCCGCGTCTGAATGCGTGCTCGTTCCCTCATCCCTGAGTCACGCTGAATGTTGGATTCATTCGCACTGTTCATGGAGCCTATTGGGGAGAGTCGTGTTTCTGTTCATGCACATTGTGCATTCATCCTGCTGGTAGAACCGTGTTTTGTTCTGGGTTGTTCACTTGTTGTTTACCATCCTCGGTCGCATAAAGGTTCAGTGGTCTCCTTGTTTTGCTGAGTAAATGAGCAGTGGAGATCACTCGATTTTATGAGCATTTGTGGTCATCTGTGGTTTCCCCAGTGTTGTTTTTCAATGGTTTCCTCTGTCACAGAGTGAGTGTAAGCCTATTTTGTTGTGTTACACTGTGGTTTGCTATGTTGTGCACCCTGTTCTGGGTCTGAACTGTACGTAAGTTTGAGGAGTGGAAGAGAAGAGGAATGGGCTTGATAAACCTAGTGCAGAGAGGAACCTAAGGAAAGGGTAAGAGTGGCTAGTAAATCTTCATTACATTCCCTGAAGAGCATTGGGAGGGAAGGAATATCCTAAGGGACTGTGGAGCAGAGAAGGGGATGCTTCCTTATGTTGGGTGTGTAGGTAATGTGGATCCTGGACCAGATAGACCTTGTGAAGGTGTCCCTAGCTCTTGAATGAGCCACTAGTTTGTCATTCTACCTTTCCATTGCCTTAGCAGCCCGATAAACCCAATTGGATATTGGTTTGGTTGTGTCTTGTTGTGTGTTGGCCATGTGCAATCCTTGGCTTGACAGCCTGAGAAACCCATTGTGAATTATGGCTTGGTTGGGCGCTTGATAAACCCATATGTGGCTTGGTTGGTCCTTATTTTGGAAGTTGGCTTGACTGTGAATAGTCTGATAAACCCAAATGTTTGTTGGCTTGGCTAAGTAAGCCTGATAAACCCAACATTGTTTGGCTTGTAAGCCTGTAGCCTGACAAACCCAACTTGGTGTTGGCTTGGATGGACAGTCTGATAAACCCAATTGAAGGTTGGTTTGACTATGTGTGTGCTTGGGTCTGGCTATGTGTAAGTATGTTGTTCCCTAGTTCCTTGTGGAAGTCATGCCCATTTTGGGGGTGGTAGTTGTGTTGAGAGACTGATGAACACAATTGACATATGGTTGGGTGGAATGTTGCAAACCACATAGCTAGTTGTTGGATAACTCAATCATCAAGATAAGTATCTATGTTATTCTTGTTTATGCCATGTAATTGCTTATGAGTTATTATGATCATGTTGAATGCTTAATCGATGGATAAGTAGAATTTTACTTCTATTATGTTTCTTGCATTTTACTTCTATACATACCTTGTGTTTTTGTGATGCATTTGCCTAAGTTCATGGAGTCTAGAAGCCTGTTACAAGGCCAAAAATGCAGCTAAGTTAAGAATCGTGGAGTTTCCGCCCCTTGGAATCTGCCTACGGAAGGCGGAATGCAAAAACCAGAAGAGGAAAAGTTGAACAGGGCAGAATTGTTGTGTTTTCGCACCCGGGATCTGCTTGTGGAAGCAAGAATATGGGAGGCAAAAAGGGAAGTTGAAAAAAGGCAGAAAGTGGGTTTTCTGATTTCCAAAGTTTGAGGTCGGAAGGCAAAAGTTGGAAGCACATAAGGATTCTAAGGCAAAAAGATAAATTTTTTATTTCCGAAGTCTGAGGTCGAAAAGCAAAAGAGTTGTTGAAGTGTTCCATCGCACTATGAAGTTTCTGATTTTCGAGTTCCAAAGTGCAGAAGGCGAAAGGCGGAAGAGTTGTAACAGTGTTTCGTTGCACTTTGAAGTTTCCAATTTCCGAGTTTCGAAGTGCGGAAGGCGGCAAGAGGAAGTGTGGAAGGCGGAAGGAAGAAGAGTTGTTAAATGTTCTGTCACACATTGAGTTTTCGATTTTCAAGTTTTGAGGTGCAGAAGGCAGAAAGTGGAAGTGCGAAAAGCGGGATTGCGGAAGGGTCGTTAAATGTTTTGTCGCACATTAAGTTTCTGATTTCCGAGTTCTGAGGTGCATAAGGTGGAAAGTGAAAGTGCGGAAGGATGAAGGCAGAAGAGTGTTTCAATGTTCCGTCACACATTAAGTTTCTGATTTATGAGTTCCAAGGTGTGGAAGGCGGAAAGCAGAAGTGCGGAAGACGAAAGAGTGTTTCAGTGTTCCTGTTGCATATTATGCTTCTGATTTCCAATCTTCGAGGGCAGAAGGTAGAGAGCAGAAGTGCGGGAGGCAGAAGGCGGAAGGGAGTTTAAGAATTCTTGTCGAGCTTTATGTTTCCAATTTCCTACTTTCAAGGTTGGAAGTGCAAAAAATAGAAGTGCGGAACATAGACTGCAGAAAGACGGGTCCAATGTGGAAATGATCATTTTGGTCACAGAAGGGATCTGTCAAGGGAGGAACGACTATTACAGTGGTTTCTAATTGTGAGAATGAAGGTTGAAGTGTTTGTTAACATCCATGCCCTATGTTTAGAAGGAGAACAAGGGTTCTTGAAGTAAAAAAAAAAATAGCCGCATTATTGGGTATGGGGACGTTACAGATCGGTATCAGACCTTATTGTTATAGCATTGGGCCTTGATGGGGCAAATTGAACATTTAAGAGAGATGTTGGTAAATGGTTTTTACTTATGATTTTATTATGCAGCTAAGAAATGACGTGTTAACGCATTTTTCAAAGTCATAGTGTAGATTGGAAAAAGAGTTGGTTTTGACTCAGCCATGAGAACCTACGAAATGGACGATGCGCGGAGTCCCTATGAGAACGGGGAAGATGCTATGGGGGAAAATGTTTGAGTGAGAAATGTTGAGACAGATTCTAATGGCATAACATTTCAAGAAACCCCGTCATACATTGCATCCACCATGAGAAGCCTGATTAAATCTCAGGAAGAGTAGCATCAGCTGAATGCCACCATGTTGTAGAGTTTGATAGACATCCAAACGTGGATGAGTTATGGGCGTCGCGCAGTACATCCAGAGGGAAGTAAAAGCAGTTCCAAAAGAAGAAAGAGAACTTCCAGTGGGCCATCTGACTCTGAAGGGTCCACTGGAGGTTCAATCTCTTCTCTCACAGAGGTAAGAGAAAGAGACGCTACAGGAACAACTCATGTGATGACTTTAAGAAGGCAAGGCCTCCTACCTTTAATGGTGAGATAAATACTGGTCAAGAAGCTGAAACTTGGCTTCTTGGGATGAATAAATATTTCCAAGTCCAAAAATACTTAGGAAATATGAATGCTAGGGTAGGCATCTTCAATCTGAATGGCAGGGCATCCATATGGTGGGAGCACATCAGGAAGGTGAGGAAAATTAGTGAAAGGAAGATTGTGTGGAAACAGTTCCAGAAGTTTTTCAGGCAGAAGTACCTCTCTGACAGGTACTATGATGGTAAGATTAAAGAATTCCATGAGCTAAGATTGGGGCAGCAGACCATGGAAGAGTATGCCAATAAGTTCTTGGAACTATTGAGGTATGTCAGGTATATCAGGGACGATAAGGTAAAAATCCAGTGTATTCTGAGTGGGTTGCCTCAGTCTCACAAAGACATAATTGAATTTGATGAACCCATAACCTTAGAAGAAGCTATAAGAAAGGTTAAGTATTGTTATGATTAGAATAAAGGAAATCCTGATTACCATAAGACATGGAAGGAAAAGAAGAATGAAAAGTATGATCAGAGGAAGAAAGCTTTTAAACCTTCTAACTTCAGGAATTAGCAGAAGCAACCATCACAAGCTGTGAACCATCCTACTAAAGTGATGTGGGAAATGCCAATAAATCCAAAAGAAAGTAGAAAACCTCTCCAATGCTGTAGATATGGAGGACCCCACACATGCAAGAACTGTCCTCATGAGGAAGGGTATCTAAGGTCGACTTACAACATTCAAGAAGCATAAATTGTGGATCAAGTAGCAAGGACAATCCCTAGGAGTTATGCAACATTGGAGGACCACCAGGCAGATCATCAGCCCACTGTGGTTGAAGTTGCAGGTAAGATTGTTGAGCAATATGTTTCTGTTTTGATTGACCCTGGTTCTACTCATAGTTATATCAATCCTAGAGTTGTTGATATTTGTGCCTTTAAGAAGTTAAAGCATACCAAATCTTGGTTAGTTCATCTAACCACTAGGACTAAGAGAAAGGTTAGTGAAATTGTAAAGCAATGGCCATTGATCATGAATGGGCTAGTCACTTGTGTAGATATGAATGTTCAACCACTTGGTTCCTATGATGTTCTCATTGGAATGGATTGGTTGGAAGCATACAGAGTCAAGCTTGATTGTTACAAAAGAATTTTGAATGCATAGATGAAGAAGGCAACCTAAGGGTTGTAAGAGGAATTTCAAATGTGATTTTTGTTAGGCATATTTCAACCATGCAGTTGAAGATGTTTTGTAGGAATTGTTGCAGAGTGTATGCAACCCATGTTTTGGAGGCAGCAGAGAATAAAACTCCTAGGTTCAGAATGAGTACACCAGAAATGCTAGAGCTAAAGATGCAACTACAAGAGTTGTTGGAGAAGAAGTACATCAAGTCGAGTGTGTCTCCTTGGGGAGCACCAGTTCTGTTTGTGAAGAAGAAAGATGGTACACTCGGGCTGTGTATTGATTACAGACAGTTGAACAAGGTCACTGTGAAGAATAAATACACTTTTCCTAGGATTGATGACCTCTTTGATCAAATAAGAGGAGCAAAGGTATTTTCCAAGATTGACTTGAGGTCAGGTTACCATCAAGTAAGAATCAAGGATGAAGACATTCATAAGACAACGTTCAGAACAAGGTATGGACATTATCAGCTTTCAATTGTACTCGTTGGTCTCACAAATGCACCAGCTACATTTATGTGACTTATGAATAGTGTTTTCAGCAGGTATCTAGACAAGTTTGTTCTTCTTTTCCTTGATGATATTCTCATTTATTCTAAGAATGAGGAAGAGCATGAAGAACATTTGAGATTGGTATTGCAAGTGCTCACGAAGCATAAGTTATATGCAAAGTTGAGCAAGTGTGACTTCTATAAAGATAGGATTCACTATTTGGGTCACATTATCTCAGATGAGGGTATCTCTTTGGACCCTGGAAAGATTGAGGCCATTATGAATTGGCCTACTCCAAGGAATGTGACAGATGTAAGATCTTTTATGGGCCTTGCAAGATACTACATGAGATTCATTAAAGGATTCTTCAAAATTGCACATCCAATCACTTCCTTGCAAAGGAAGGAAATACATTTTGAATGGACACCAAGGTGTGAAGAAAGCTTCCAGCAATTGAAGAATCTTCTCACAAGTGCTACCAGTGCTAAAAATTGCAGACCTAGAGAAATATTTTGTGGTATGTACCGATGCATGCAGTCAAGGACTTGGGGGAGTTCTTATGTAGGAAAAGCACGTGGTATGTTATGAATCAAGAAAGTTGAAGGATCGTGAGAAGAACTTTCCACTCATGATTTGGAACTTGCAGCCATAGTACATGCTCTCAAGATGTGGAGGCATTACTTAATGGGCAGAAAATTTGAGTTAAGGACAGACCATTGTGGTCTGAAAGAATTGTTTGATCAAACTACTCTAAATGCTAGGAAAGCTAGATGGCTAGAGTTTTTATGTGAGTTTGATTTTGAAAGCAAACACATAAAGGGAAAAGAAAACAAAGTGGTCAATGCACTCAGCAGGAAGGTGCATGAAATGCACTTGGCATCTATTAGTATTTTCCAATCATATTTGAGACAACAGATTGTTAATCATGTTGTTGAAGATGAATTGTATGTACATATAAAAGACAAATTGTGGCAACAAAGTCTTGAGAAGAGGTATGAAGGATATAAATTGGAAGAAGATGGACTCCTTGCTTATAAAAATAGAGTTTATATTCCAAGTGTAGCTGACTTGAGGAGGGTTGTTATGGATGAGATCCACCATACTCCATATTCTGGTCACCCAGGATATCAGAAGACAATTGCTACAGCCAGAAAGTAGTATTTTTGGCTAGGAATGAAGAATGACATTGTTGAGTGTATTTCAAAGTGCATGAAATGTCAGCAGGTGAAGGTTGAGCATCAACACCCAACAGGTTTGTTGCAGCCTTTGCCAGTTCCAGAATGGAAATGGGAGTTCTTTCTATGGATTTTATTACAAGATTTCCAATGACTTGGAGACAACATGATTCCATCATGGTTGTGGTGGGAAAGTTGACAAGGCAACACATTTTATACCAATCAAGTCCACTTATAAAAATGATGCCATTGCAAAAATATTCATGAAGGATATTTTAAGATTGCATGGATTTCTTAAGGCCACAGTCTCTGATAGGGATCTTAAGTTCACTTGCAATTTTGGAAGGGTTTGTTTGCAGATTTGGGTACAAAGTTGAACTTCAGCATTGCCTACCATCCTCAGATTGATGGTCAGATAGAAAGAGTGAATCAAGTGCTGGAAGACATGCTTCTCATGTATGTGATGGGCAAACCATTCAAGTGGGAAGATTATTTACACTTGGTAGAGTTTGCTTATAATAATGGATAGCAAGCATCCTTGGGAATGAGTCCTTATGAAGCTTTGTATGGAAGAAGGTGTAGGACACCTGTGAGTTGGGATAATCCAATGAACATGATTGTGCTTGGTCCATAATTGCTCAAGGAGATGGAGTAGGAGGTTGCAAAGATCAAGTAGAATCTGAAAGCAGCCCAGGACAGATAGAAAAGCTATGTTGATAAGCATAGGGTGGACAAAGAGTTCAGTGTTTGGGATCATGTTTACCTCAGAGTAAGGGCAAGTAAGAGTTCCTTGAAGCTTGGAAGTTGTGCCAAGATGTCTCCTAGATACAGTGGGTCGTTTGAATCTACTTGAAAGAATAGGGTCGGTTGCATATAGACTTGCATTGCCTACTAGAACTAGAGCTCATACTGTTTTCCATGTTTCTTTTCTTAAGAAATATGTACATGATCCTAACCATGTGGTTGATTGGGATGTGATTCAGGTGGAACCCGAGGGAGAGTTCCAAACCGAGCCATTGCGCATCCTCGACAGGAAGGTCACCATGCTCTGGAATCGAGCCATAGGACAAGTAAAGGTGCAATGGGAGCACTACAGTACTAAAGAGGATACATGGGAGATGGAGGATGCCATGCAACTAGCACATCCATTTTTGTTCAATTTTGCAGAGCATTGAGATAGTTCCAGTGCAGAATTTTTATTCAATTTGTAAAGCACTGAGGACAGTGTTGTTGTAAGGGGGAGGGGAATGTAATACCTTTGTTTTGACCCCTTAGTATTGATTTGTACATGATGTATAGATTGCATTGAGATCATGGCATGGAGCTCAAGGCCAAGGCCCTGCCATTGATCTAGTGTATGTATAGGTGAGCAAGGTTGATACCTATAGTGATGTGCTAAGTCAAGCACAATATATATTTTGATATATCATGTAACTATGCAAATTAATAAAATACCACAGCTAGCTATGGAACAGCAACATGAAAGAGATGGGGGCATGATTCCACAAGGGATAGGGAGGGTAGCTAGTCAAACTCTTGAGCCAATAGGGTGTGACCATATGTCGATGGGGAAACCCATGAACCCTCAGCTACTTTTGTACTATGTCCTCAATCATCAAATTCTTCCCGAAGTTGGTTGAGGCAATTAATGCCTTGGGCAGAGCAAGGCATGGCATTCTGATGGATTGACTGAGCAAGCCTGCAAATCTGCAGGTCTGCATCCTGGGAGGCCGCGTTCTTGTTTCTACAGCAAGTAAACCCCTGTGGGAATGCGTGCATGTTCCCTCATCCTAGAGTCACGTTAAACATTGTATTCATTCGTGATGTTCATGGAACCTGCTGGGGAGAGTCATGTTTTTGTTCATGCATGTTGTGCGTTCATCCTGTTTCCAAAACTGTGTTTTGTTCTGGATTTTTCACCTATTGTTTACCATCCTCAGTCCCGAAGAGGTTCAGTGGTCTCCTTGTTTTGCTGAGTAAATGAGCAGTGGAGATCACTCGATTTTATGAGCAAGTGTGGTCATCTGTGGTTTCCCCAGTGTTGTTGTTCAATGGTCTCCTCTATCATAGAGTGAGTGTAATCTTGTTTTGTTGTGTTACATTGTGGTTTGTTGTGTTGTGTACCCTGTTCTAGGTCTGAACTGTATGCAAGCTTGAGGAATGGAAGAGAAGAGGAATGGGCTTGATAAACCTAGTGCAGAGAGGAACCTAAGGAAAGGGTAAGAGTGGTTGGTAAGTCTTCACTGCATGCCCTGAAGAGCATTAGAAGGGAAGGCATATCCCGAGGGGCTGTGGAGCAGAGAAGGGGGTGCTTCCTTGTGTTGGGTGTGTAGGTAATGTGGATCCCAGACCAGATAGACATTGTGAAGGTGTCCTTAGCTCTTGAAAGAGCCACTAGCTTAGTCATTCTACCTTTCCACTACCTTAGCAGCCTAATAAACTCAATTGGATATTGGATTGGCTGTGTCTTGTTGTGTATTGGCCATGTGCAATCCTTGGCTGGACAGCCTGAGAAACCCAATGTGAATGATGGCTTGGTTGGGCGCCTGATAAACCCATATGTGGCTTGGATGGTCCTTATTTTGGAAGATAGCTTGACTGTGAATAGTCTGATAAACCCAAATGTCTGCTGACTTGGCTAAGTAAGCCTGATAAACCCAACATTGTTTGGCTTGTAAGCTTGCAAATTGATAGACCCAACTTGGTGTTGGATTGGCTGGACAGTCTGATAAACCCAACTGGAGGTTGGTTTAACTATGTGTGTGCTTGGGTCTGGCTGTGTGTAAGTCTGTTGTTCCCTAGTTCCTTGTGGAAGTCATGCCCAGCTCGGGGGTGGCAGTTGTGTTGAGAAACTGGTGAACACAACTGTCCTATGGTTGGGTGGAACGTTGCAACCACATAACTAGTTGTTGGACAACTTAATTATCAACATAAATATCTATGTTGTGCTTGTTTATTCCATGTAATTGCTTATGAGTTATTATGATCATGTTGAATGCCCAATTGATGGTTAAGTAGAAGTTTACTTATGTTATGTTGCCTGCATTTTACTTCTATACATGACTTGTGTTTTTGTGATGCATTTTCCTAAGTTCATGGAGGCTAGAATCCTGTTACAGGGCCAAAAATATAGCTAAGGTAAGAATCGTGGAGTTTCCGCCCCTTGGAATCCACCTGCAGAAGGCAGAAACCAGAAGAGAAAAAATTGAACACGACAAAATTGTTGTGTTTCCGCACCTCGGGATCCGCCTACGGAAGACGAGAGGCGAAAAGGGCAGTTGAAAACAAGGTAGAAAGTGGGTTTTCTAATTTTCGAAGTCTGAGGTCGGAAGGCAAAAGTCATAAGCGTAGAAGGATTCTAAGGAAAAAAGACAACTTTATGATTTCCAAAGTCCGAGGTCGGAAAGAGGAAAGCGGAAGGTGGAAGAGTCGTTAAACTATTCTGTTGCACTTTGAAGTTTTTGATTTGTGAGTTCTGAAGTGCGGAAGAGCCATAAGAGTGTTTCGTCGCACTTTGAAGTTTCCAATTTCTAAGTTCTGAAGTGTGGAAAGTGGAAGTATGGAAGGCGGAAGAGCCGTTAAATGTTCCGTCGTACATTGAGTTTTTAATTTCTGAGTTTTGAGGTGCGGAAGGCAGAAAGCATAAGTGCGGAAGGGGGAATAGCCGTTAAATGTTCCATCACACATTAAGTTTTCGATTTCTGAGTTCCGAGGTGCGGAAGGTGGAAAGAAGAAGTGCGGAAGGAGGAAGAGTGTTTCCAAATGTTCCCTCGCACATTAAGTTTTTGATTTCTGAGTTTTGAGGTGCAGAAGGCGGAAATCGAAAGTGCAGAAGACGGAAGACGAAAGAGTGTTTCAGTGTTCACGTCGCACATTATGCTTTTGATTTCCGATCTCCTAGGGCAGAAGGCGGAGAGCGAAAGTGCGGGAGGTGGAAGGAGAAAGGGAGTTTAAGTATTCCCATCAAGCTTTATGCTTTCGATTTTCGACTTCCTAGGTCAAAAGGGTAGAAAACGGAAGTGCGGAACACAGATTGCGGAAAGACAAGTCCAGTGCAAAAATGATCATTCTAGTCATAGAAGGGATCTGTCAAGGGATAAACGACTGTTACAGCAGTTTCTAAGCCTGAGAATGAAGGTTGAAGTGTGTGTTAACATCCATGCCTTGTGTTTCGAAGGAAAACAAGGGTTATTGAAGTAAACAAAAATAATTATCCGCATTATTGGGTATGGGGACGTTACACTATCCCACGTCAAAAAATTGCACAAGAACTTTGTAGCTAGAGATTTATTGAATTGAAAATATTTTTGATCCCCCAACTACATTGCTTCTTCAAAGAGGCAATTGTATTCTATTTATCTAAATGAGAACCTTGATAGTCACAATTGCCCTTCTAGAGATAGTTGAAACAAATTTTCTATATCCTATCAAGGACACCTTTGAATATGAACCATACGGTGCTAATAAATTGGAATGGCCTCCATAATAGATTTTATGAGAATAAGTGATTAGGATCTTTTTGTTCATTGACTTATCATGGATTGTTTCTCTTAAAAGAGTATGAATAAAAAAATGTGCACATATGAAGAAAACACATAAAAAGAGATATGAACCATAAACACACAAGAACCCAACTTGATAACAAAGTTTGTCTTTACAGGACTACGTCTTCGTGCCTGCTCTACAATGGGGAGGTTGTTTCTTATAAATATAAGCAAAATCAAGTTACATGGAAATAATACATTATACCTCAAATTTTGGAAGTGACCTACAAATCGACTGCTCAGAACTGAAAACATACTTCACTAGTGGATCTACAGTGAAAAATCGTGAAAAATGAGTATAAGTTAACCATATTCTGACGCCCTCAACCCAAGCTCAAGATAGAAATTTCACCTCAAAATGCATGCCCACACGGTCTGCACATCCATACAATCATACAGATCCATATCGCATTTAATGTGGTCATACTGGTCGTACTACCTCATGATATGTTTTGGTATCAACCTCTTTGCATCCTTGACTCAACCCTATAACGTCCTTCGCGTGGTCCTCTTCCTTCGAATTTGGGTACATGTGGTGCTTAAATAATATGGGGGCGGAGTCCATACAAGTCCCTCCCCCGGTGCTCCATTAGTAGATTGTCATATGTGGAGGCGGGAGGCCCGGTGTCAAACCCCGTAGGATCCTCCCTTTGTATGCTTTTCCATGTGGTTTGTGGTGTTGGTTCGTTGGTTGGTTACGTTTGTTGGGAGGTTCATTTATCTAGTTTCCAAATCTAGGGGCAAGAATGACTGGCCCACCAACTTTGGCGGTCGATCAACCTCCCATTTACTACATATGGCGACCCATTCAAACTCAAATAACATTTTTGTTAGGAGTCTTAACAAGACTCATGATTGGCCTATTTTCAAGACGTTGGATTTGCTATGGATAATTCAAAGGTTCGAACCTCCTGGAGGAAAATTTGGTCGCTCCAACCAATTTTGGTCGGTCCCAAGGTCACAGATGTTGCCCTGTGATTGGTCCATGTGTAACTTTGGGATTGGTCCACCTGTATGCCACCTCGGATGCCCTGTCACACCTAGTTGGGTATATTGCCACATCATTCAAGTCCTACCATGTGGCATTTTATGGGGGTTCCATGTCATCATACAAGCCACATGCCACCCTTGTAGTGGTGCCATGTGGCACTACTTTTTTCCCTATTCTACATAAAAATTGATGTTTCACCGAAAATTCATAACACTATAACTTTTCCATACATAGTCCGTTTTGAGTGAAATGAACACCGTCTAAATTGGATCAACAGGCTCTACGTCCTGATTTTGGTTTCATTGAGTTTTGTTGAGTGTGAAAACTAACCCATTCGAAGATCCTCCTGGATCAATAAGTCTCCTTCAATGAGAAAGTCATCAGTTGCACCATAAATTCATCTGATTCTCAATGTTAGCAATGAGCATATACCCGTCCCCTTTACCATACTATTGGGATTTAAGGAATAAACCAAATATTTAATTCCTTCCTCCATTGGATACAAAGAGTAAGGAAAAACCCCTACCCCCAATTTCCTCCCATGGTCAAAATATCCAATTTAATACAACACAAACTTACCAACAATAATTCTTGTACCAATCGCCTAATAGAAAATGTCAATAACATATTTATATTGTCTCCCCTCCTCCTCTAAACAAAGGCATAATAATAGAATTCCATCAATGAATGAGAGATTATTCAATTGCTTTATACCGCCAATATTTATCCCTTGCAATTTCCTCTATCTTATAGCTACATGAATTTCCCTCCTTAATCCTTGCGACTAATAGATGTTAATGCTCCAAACGACACAGTTTGGGCAACAACAATGTAAACACCCTTGGAGGGTTGTTCAAGGGGAGGATGGGGATGGCTGCTTAGGTTTGATTTAGATCCCTCTGATAGATAAGATTCACAAGTAAATCCAAAAGACACTAAGTACAAAAGTGGATAACTGCGATGATAGATGATCATAAATAAATACAAAATAATCACAATGAGATGCATTAGTGAATTAAATGTGTTGTGTGCAATGTATCTACTCCTATGTGCATTAATTTTAGAGACATTATTGATTAACTAATTAAATACTAGAGAAATTAATGGTAAATATTTACAAGAACGTTAGTAAAGCTACAAAGTAAACTTTTTGAAAAAATAAAAGTTTGTCGTTAGCATAAAAATGCATCAATAATTCATAGTTTTTTTAACACATTTGTAAATTCAATATGCAACTTCCAATACACAACATGAAATATTCAATTTCATTTAGTTTCAGATTTTTGAACCTCATTCAAAGTCTATCTTCCATAAATAATTTAGCTAAATAAAGCAGGAACTTAGAGTTTCAATTATTATTATAATTTTGCAGCAAAAATTTGCATTTCTCTTACGCCAAAGTAGTTTTGAAAAGCAGCTATGAGTACATAAAGAGAAATATTTCATTTTATTCAAATTTGAATTTCAAAGGCAATTAAAAATCAAAGCATGTAAAAGCAAAAATATCAATTCAATGAAGAAGAAACTTTACGTATTGGGCTTTCTATGGAATTTAACTCAATAAGTTTTACAGATTGCATAAAATAAAAGATGAAGAAAAAGTGTGTGTGACCGCTACCTTAGTTTGAAAAATGTAGCGTCAGAATCATAATGACTAGAGATTGAAAATCAGATTTTTATGTACAGTAAACAAAACATAATATTTACAATCCAATATGTACATAATATACAACATACAAAATGTAAAAAAATAGAAAAACAACAGAATAAAAAAAGTGGAGGAAAGATGCAGACATGCCCAAAGTTGGGCATCAACAATATGAAGAGGTGGGGGGCACCCCTATATCAACCCCCTAGAGGGATTAAAAAACTCGGGACCAAAACCATTTATTTAATACTACAAACGAGGAGCAAGTAACATATCCCATAATCCAGTTAATGATAGCCATATTAAAATCAACTTGGAGAAGTGGGAGCCTCAAATAAAGCCAAGGGACCCAATCATAAGCTTTTGACAAATCCAATTTAATGACCATGGAAGGAATATGGGAAGTCTTAATCAAGTGCATACCTTCTTAAGTCGATCTCATAGCCTCATGAATCAATCGATCCCTAAGAAACCCGAACTCCTCCGCGAAGATAACCTGGAAAGAAGATGTTTGAGACGTGTTGCTATCACCTTCAAAATAATCCTTTATAAATACTTACAAACCGAATTTGCCTAAAATTATCAAAAGTATTAGGATAATCTATGACAGTATTCAATGTTAGGAAAGTTGTATTGGAATATCTAGGCATCTTCCTTGTCAACCACACCTCCTCCTCAACCTTTAACAAGTCTTCCCCTAAGAGCTCAAATAAATCAACAAAAAACTCAATCGACCACCTCTCTGGTCCCAAGCTCTTCTCCTTCTAGAAGGAATAGAGAATGGGCTAGAGTTCCTCCTTAGTTAGCAGTTGATAAATCTCCTCACTCTTGTCTTCCTCGACCATACCAAGAAATATTGCCATTAACTTCATAATGTCCCCTAGGTTGGATCAGTTTGGCTATTTATAATAGATTGAAAACGATAAACTCCTACTCTAGATAAGTCCCCAAAGTCATGAACTTGGTGCCCCTATCCACCTTTTATCTCCCAAATTGAGTTTTGATTCTGCTTGTGTCTAACATAGTTTGGAAAAAAATTTGTGTTATGGTTTCCTTAAGCGATCCACAAAGCCCGACACTTTAACCTTCATTCAATTTATTTATCCCTCAATAAATTATTTCTCTTTTGATCTAGGCCAACAATATTTTTCTTGCATAACCCTATCACTACAACCATTGCTTTGAGCTAAAAAATAGATGCTCAAGCTCATCCTCAACCTCGAGAATTTGGCCATCCTTCTTTCGATGATGCTCCCAAACCCACAACACAACATTTACTTTGAGAGTTCAAAAAGTATTGAAAAAATGTAAACTAACACTATCATCCACTAAATCCTCGATGTGATTTTAGTGAGACTCGACAATCTGCAAAGATCCCTCCTCCACCAACCAACTGAAATTATACTTAAATGGGGCACTAGCCTTATCTCCACCAACACTAAATTCAAGAAATATTAGGAAGGACTAGAGAAACAAAGAATACCTACCCACGACTGGAATTGATCCACAATCTGAAGAATATGTTCATGCAACATAAATCTCTCAAGTCTCTTCTCCACTCCCTCAAAGGCAACTCAATTATTAACCCATGTTGGTCTTAACTATATTGGTACCACATCAACCCAGTTTGTCGACTCAAATTCATCAATAACGTATGATGCAAATCTATCCTCTCAAGTCGAAAGATTCCATATCTCATCACAGCTCAGAATCAAGTTTATATCCCCTTCTATAATTTGGTTGTAAACCATTATACATTGTAGTGAAAGCAAAGAGTCCCAAAATGCCATCTTACTATCATAGGGCCCATATAAATTAAGAATTGTAAAGGAATAGTTCATACTTTTGTCATATACGTTTGTACAAAATCTAGAGCTCACTACAAAACAATGAGTTAATGAAAGATTGTTGTTGACCTATAACAAGGCCCCCCGAGTCATTGACCAATTCCAAAGTAATAAAATCCCACCCTCCAAACTTATTACTAAGTTCCGAGACAATTTGCACACCCTTACCCATATACTCTTGAATTAATATCAAATCAAGTCTTGCCACCTCCACTAATGGCTTGAGGGAAAAAAAATTAGCTTTCCCTCCCAGGCCTCTAGCTTATACTGACATAACCTTCATTTAGAGGCTGAAATTGGGGTATTTTCTACTCTAAGAATCCCATAGATAATTTTTTGACAACCTTGAAAGACCTCTATAACTGCTTTTCTTGTGCACGTTTAATAATGTATTTTTTTCCCACTTTAGGAATGACAGTGTCTTCGTAGGTTCATACCCCAGCTCCCTTGATACCTTATCGCTATAGTGAGGTTGTGGTCTCACAAACAAGGATCACCCCCACAACCATATGAGATATTCCCTTTAGCTTTAGAACAAGAAGGTTGAAAGGAACCATAAAAAGAATCGGAATCCATAGACAAACCATCAATATACTCTACCTCACCTAAACCATCCCTCACTGTTCCCTCGGCTTTGTACCCTCTTTTGCTGACATGCGAGTGAAAAGGTGGCTCTACAAGGTTGCCAACCCTTCCACGTCCTCTCCTGCCTCTGGGAGGTCCTCTTCGTTGCGACAACATGAGATTTCCAGGGTGCGAATTGCTGTAACAGGCCGGTATCGAGCTTGGGCAGACAGAGCTTGAGTCGAGTTGGGTTGACGAAATGCAGGACTTGAAGAGCGAAGAGCAAGGATGGAGCCATAAGGCACCTAGTTCGATGGGCATGATGATAAGCCATAACTGCCCTATACCCAGCCTGCTCGGCCTTAATTACCGAGGGGACTGGTATTGCTTGGAAGATCGGGTTCACTGGTGTCCTTGCTGGTGCTGGCGTCATCAACTGAAGTGGCCGAAATCTGATCGCCGACAAAAAGGACTTCATTCTCGTCGTGATCCGGATGGGTGTCGGACGCTTGAGGGTTCCGGTGTGCATGTGGCCACCCGTTGTCCACCTGGCCGTCCACGGGGGTATTGGGTGGGATGATGACATGGTGGGCCACGTCCTCGTTATCCTGAGCTGTCCTGTACTCCGTACCATTCCTCTTGTCACCTGCATCCGGGGACCCTTAGATTATCTTGTGTAACTTGCTAACAACATTTATTTAAAGTTGTTTTTCAACATTTACAATTTATGTTTTGATATCCACCTTACACATTTTTTCAGTTTAACGAGGGGCAATTTTTTTTTGTGACTTTCCCTTTCACACCTTTAAAATTATAACTAAAAAAAAAATTATAAAAAATAAATCCAAAAAGTCCAAAGAATTAGAAAACTCCGTTTAATACCTATAATCCTCTCTCCCATATTTCCAAAAACATCCCAAAAGGGATGTTTGTTTTTACTCTATGTTTCATCCTCAATTTCTCAAAGGGGTTTATGCAAATCTAGTTTCCAAAGTCTTTGGTCCATTACATTGTGAATTTGGATTTTACCCTAGGTTTTATCCTATGATGCCCCATTTTCCCCTTCAGTTTGCACACAAATAGTTGTCCAAGTTTTGCTATAGAGGTGGAGGCAATCCGCAAATCCTATACTACCGTGGTAAACTTCATTTTCTATTTTAAAAATTAAAGTAAATATTAAAATCCAATGAAACTCGTTTTACTCCATTTTTCTTTTAATAAATAAAATCTAATGAATTCCTCGATCCCCCTGGATTTGACTGTAGCCGTTGATGCAATGTCATCGACGGTTATCAAGGAAGAGATCGTGTTGCAACGGATCGAGGCTTCTCAGCCGTTGATGAGAGGCATTGGAAATGAAGCAGAGAGATGTGTGTGAGAGTATCTGTATATATATATACGCTCTCTTCTCTCGCATGTATACTATTCTTTATCGCTATTCTTCATCATTTCGGTTGAGAGCAGGAGAAAGGATGTCTGGCCGAGGAAAGGGAGGGAAGGGTTTGGGAAAGGGAGGTGCCAAGAGGCACAGGAAGGTGCTCAGGGATAACATTCAGGGAATCACCAAGCCCGCCATTAGACGTCTTGCCAGGAGAGGAGGTGTCAAGCGCATAAGCGGCCTCATATATGAAGAAACCAGGGGCGTGTTGAAGATCTTCTTGGAGAATGTGATCAGAGATGCCGTGACGTACACAGAACACGCCAGGAGAAAGACCGTGACAGCCATGGATGTCGTCTACTCTTTGAAGAGGCAGGGCCGAACCCTCTACGGTTTCGGAGGCTGAGAAAATTCTCTGTGACTAGTTCTCACTCTCATTAATGGTGTCTTTAGACACCACTTTCATATTTTTGGAAAAGTTTAAACCAGGCAAGTGCTGCGAAGTGTTGAATATGTTGTTTTAGTTGGAGTTTGTAGGGATTTATTTTATGTGTAGATGTGGGAGCTGTATAGGGTCTAGCTCAATTGCCCTATTTCTAGTCAATCTATTTCGAGATTGTGCATGCAGTTATGTTAATTTGGATCAATTCTAGATCATTTATCTGATTGCATGAAAAATGCGGTCCATTGTTAGAGAAAGGGCACCATGGCATGTGGTCTATTGTGTTGCATCGTTGCATTTTATACAAAATGGCCATTCCAGGTTTTCATTTGTCCATTATCCCTTGTAACAACTTTATTTGTCAATGCAAGTTAAAAAACGATTTTTGACGTAAAAGGGCTTTTCAATTTCCATTTCCACCATCAAACTTGTTTTTTTGGTCGCAGTTTCTACATCCTTGCCTAACCCAGTTTATCTGTGTACTCACCTGTATTTATATTTCTTGACCATTTCTTGGTCAGAAGGCTCGGTCGGACTATTTTTAACAGTGAAAAATAATAGGACCATTTTTGTTTCTTTTCTACTTGCAAATTGCTGCTGATTTTCGGTCTCTTTCAGAAGGAAGATTTGCAATGAATGCATATCATTAATACGAATGCCTGATCGCTAATAATTTCCTTTATCCCTGTCAATGGGTCTTTACCATTATGATTTTGGTGTTGTTAATGATCCTTTTCATTTCTGATTGTTTGGACCAGAAATTTGTGAAAATAACTTTTATTTAACTTTTATGGTGATTTTGTAATTTTTAGTTTATAATTTTTTGAGGTGATGATTTAGTGATGGTCTTTTTCCATGGGAAAATATTTGTTCCTTGCTAATTTATTGAACTCAAAGGTAACAATGGTTGCAACTTCAGGCAGAGCTGATCAAAGAGACTAAGTCTCAGCACACCAGATGTAAAGAGGGACAGCAATATCAGTAGTGCCAGTAAGAGCTGTAAGTGCAGCCAACAATACAATAGATAGTGGGTATCTTATAATTCAGGGTGCCATTAAGTCAAGTAAACATGGTGCATCCAGTCTTTGTTCTTCATCCAATCTCTGCTACTTCATATACGTAGAGAGTTCATACAAAGTACTGAATAGTTTATCCAAAGAAGCAATGAACCAAACAGAGCTGAAACAATAAAATAGCTCATCTGCACTACATTCAAAGGATGTCATAAATAAACAACACAAATAGTACTAGTGTTGAGGGCTAGAAAAGAAAATGAGAGCCCTGATGTATACATATACCATTGGAAAATTCCAAGAAGTGTAGCTAACTTGAGGCCAGAGTTAAAGCTTCTTTGGATAAACTATTTGCATATGTATTGTGCTCTCTATAGATATGAGTAGTTGTAAGATGGATGAAATGGGACTTTAACTCTTTGATGTGTAGGCACCAGCCATTAAGAGTGAGAAGAGAGTGTTGAGCAGTGATTAAACTAATTAATAATGACTGTAGAATCACTAAAGATGTGAAGATGTGGAAGGCCTATGTTTTTTGCACAGCAAAGAAGAATCCATAGGGCCAGCAATTCAGCTTTAGTGTTGGTGTTGATGCCTAATCTTAGTTTGAAATGAAAATGGTGCTCAAGATTGAGCATGAGTATGATACCAGCACCTCCCTTGTTCTTAGCTGAGGCACCATCAAAGAAGCCTATAGGATAATTCAATGTGGGAGTAGGCCCTATGTTTCTCTTGGAGATAATTTGCTGTAATTTGATAGGACAGTGTATGAGTTGATTATTGATGGTGAGAGCAATAAATGTAACATTAGGCTTTTTATCTTCAAAGATGCATTGGTTCTCGGCCAACCAAATGTGTTAGATAAGGAAAAAGAGAAGATGCATTAGTAAGCTTATTTTGCTGCTCTAATCTGAGATATTGAGAGCAAAGGATGACTTTTTCCAGAAATGTGGAATAGCTAGATTGTCTTTGATATAACCAATAATTCTCTGCGTGAATCTGCAATTTTGAAAAAGATGTTCAACACATTCAAGAGTCTGATTTGTAGAGATTGCACCAGTATGGCTTAGACCAGCCTTTCTTGATCAGATTGTCGTAGGTATTGATTTTATTTTGGATGCAGGGTCAACTGAAGCATATGATTTTGAGAGGTATCTTAAGTTTCCAAATCTTGCATAGAAAGTCTTCAGGCTGATCAGATACCAAGGAGCTAGCAATAAAATCATACATCAAGTTGACTTTAACCATGCTTGAAGATTGATTATACAACCAAGTCAAAGAGTCAGGATGGTTGTTGATGCAAATTCCACCATGCATTAGACCTTTGATATGATTTGTCCATGTAGCTTTCCAATGACCATCAAGTTCAAGTTTGTCAGTAGATATCCAATAATTGAAAGAGAAACAGGCCTCACCTCTATTGAGAGCATTAGCAAGAGTAATTATGCCATAGTCCTCAAGGTACAATCTGAGATCGATTGGAAGCTTGTAATCAGAGGATACACTAGCAATGGGATCAATACCAATTTTGATAAGCTTGCCATTGCTAGTTTTCCAACTAAGGCATCTAGTAATCTAGGACATGGCCTTGATGAACTTGTTCCACATATGAGAAGTACCTTGCATTTTGAAGGAGGGCTGTCTAAGCCAAGAATCCATAGGCTGATTCTTGAGATATTTATTCTTGATAATAAGAGACCACAAGCTAGAGCCATTCAAAATAAGCCAGAGACTTTTGGTTTGTAAAGCCAGGCTAAACCACTCTAGGTTTTTGATGTTCCAGCCCCCAAGAGCATAAGGTTTGGAGATGGATGACCAATTAGTAAGATGATGTCTTTGTTTACCATGAGAGCCTCCCCATAAGAAGTTAAAGATATATCTTTTTATATAATTAAGAATGGTATTGGGCATGCAAGTAAGAGTGAGCTAGTAAATAGTGAGACTAGTTAAGACAAAATTGACCAAGACCAATCTGCCTCCAAGAGAAAGGAATTTATAGGTCTAGTTCAACTTCCTTTCAAACTTCAATAAGAACCATCTCTAGTCCTTGATGCCATACCCCATGGGTTTGAGGTAGTAATCAAGGTATTTAAAACCAATAGATAAGGGCTCCATTTTGAACGGTAAAATGTTGGAGATTTGTTGCTTGGTAACTTCATCAATGTTATGGAAGAAAAAGGAAGACTTCTCTACATTGATCTCCATATTAGTAGCACTACAGAAAGTATCAAGAATGTGCTTGTAATGTTGTCAGTCAGAAAAGGTACCAGCACCAAAAAGTATAGCATCGTCAACAAAAAGGTGAGTAAGGTAGAGCTGAGGGGCAAGTTTGACACCAGAAATATCCCCTGTAGAGTGAGCTTGAGAGATCAATAGACTTCATCCTTCAATAACCAAAATAAAGAGAAGGGGTGAAGGTGGGCATCTCTATTTGATGCCCCTAGACACATGAAAGAAAGCAGAGGGAGTACCATTGATCACGACAACAAAGTTTGTTGATTCTACACATCCCAAAATCAAGCTAACAAAGTTCCCCGGGACATCAATCTGAAGCAGGACTAATCTCAAGAAAGACCAATTAACTCTATCAAAAGCCTTAACCAGATCAAGTTTAAGAACCAGAGCTTGTTGGTTTTCAGTTTTGATAGAATGGAGAGCTTCTTGAACAAAACCCACAGGTTCAATAATCTATCTATCACGAAGGAAATCAAACTGATGCCTGGAGATGGCCTTGTCTAGAATGACCTTGAGTCTGATAGCAACAAGCTTAGAGATGGTCTTATAGATCAGATTGGAAAGGGAGATGGGCCTGAAGTCCCCCAAGGTAGTAGGTTTATCACACTTGGGGATAAGTGTTATAAAAGTGGTATTGAGGGCCCCAATGACTTTGCCTTACAATTTGGAGTGTTCAATAACATTCAATATATCTTGCCCCACAAGGTCAAAAAAGCGGAGATAGAATTCTATCGGCCAACCATCAGGTTCGGGACTCTTGTCTTTCTTGAAACCTTTGAGAACACCCTCGACATCCTGGAGAGTGAAGGGGTTCAAAAACAGTTCTCTATCCTCTTCCTATACAAAGGAAGGGTAAAGTTTGATGACATTAAGTTGTGCCTCAATGTTGGGGTTGCCATCATCAGAAAAGTGCTGTACCCCCAATGAGTGGAGCTTGGAGTCATCCTCAATGGTTTCCCCAGACTGACTATTTAGTGCCCAAATGGATTTGGAGTTTCTCTTGTCAGAGACAAAAGAGTGAAAAAACTTTGTGTTGGCATCACTTTCATGTATCCAATCAACCCTACTCTTTAGTTTCCAAGTAAGGATCAAGTGAGAAAGAAGGGATTCCCTTTTGCTTCTTAATACAACTAGTGACTGAGTATCAGCTTCAGAGAGAATGCTTTGAGGGGTGAGAGGAGAGGAGAGATACAATGGCTAAATTAATCTCTGCCAGTTCCTTAGTCCTTTGCCTGTTTTTCTCTTTCTCCCAAGTTTTAACCTCATTTTTTAACCTCTGTAATTTAAAGTTGATATTAAACATGGGTCCAGCAGAGGTGGTTGGAGCCCTCCAAGAATTATAAACAAGGTCAACAAAGTCCTTTTCAAATAGCCAGGCTCTCTTGAACTTAAAGGGATACAGATGACATTTCAGGTTGAAGTTCCACTCAAGGCAAACAGGGTAGTGATCAGAGATTTCTGAAGGCTGAATCCAAGACTTATAGCATCCTAGAGAAGGAACCAAAGTAAAGGAGGCCAGAAATTGGTCAAGTCGTTTGCTAACACCATCAGAACTAGCTCTACCATTTCTCCAAGTTGGTCCAATCTTGGAGGGGATAAGATCAACCATGTTCATAGAATCAAGAAGTTTTGAAAAATAAAGTGACAGATGGTCCCTTCTGGCATGTTCACCCCAAATCGCAAGATCTTTGAAGTGGTAAAGTTTAGATCTCCAGCTAAGATGAGATTGGGGTAGTTGAAAATGCCCCCAGCAACCACTTTATCCTAGAATGAGATCCTATTGGCATAAGGACTGTAGCAATTGACAATGGAGAAAACAAAGTCAAGGGTTTTAAACCTAGCATAGAGGAGGATGCCAGCAAAGGAGAGGTATGCCTTGCATCTGACCAAACGAGGGTCTCAAGCAGATAAAATACCCCTAGAAAGGCCAAGTGCATCTATAGCACAGAATTTCCAACCAGGCTTAATCAAGGCAATGAGATGGTCACATAGTTTCTTGGAATAAGATAATATCAGGGTTAAGAGGAGAACAAGTCTTTGAGGGCTTTCTGTTTAGTAGGCCCCCCAAACCCACGTATATTCATGGAGACAATCTTCATGGGTTAACTTGTGAATCAGGTGTGCTTGCTCTAAGTGCCTGAGAGGAGGAATTAGATCTAGCAGCCGCTTTGATGTGGGCTGAAAGAGGTGTATAGTGGCCAGTATCCAGTTGGGAATTTTTACCCCCTTTCTTAGCCTTCCTGATGGTAACATTCTCGAATCTAATGGAGTTCAAAGGGAGTATAGAAGGAGAAATGGGGGATTTGTCAGTAAAAATGTCCAAGGTTTTGAGGAGGGTGGGGTCATCGAAGGAGGGCAAGGTTATGGCACTGTGAGGTGAAGAAGTAGGAGAGGTATGTTGTAGAGGGGGAAAGTGTTCGAGATTAAAAGGGCGAGGTTATGGCACTGTGAGGTGAAGAAGGAGTAGGAGAGGTATGTTGTAGAGGGGGAAAGTGTTCGAGATTAAAAGGGGGAGGAGATGAGGAGACAGCCTTATTAGTTTGTACCATGGAAGTGCGAGAGGTAGAGAGGGCTAGAGATTCGACATCTTTAATAAACAGTAGTTTTCCCTTGGTTAAGTCCCCCACAGAGGTAGGGGAAGAGGAGTCATAAGGCCTTGCTAAGGGAGGAGGATCAAATAAATCAGAGAGGGGTTCAACTCGAGGCAAGGGGACCGGTGGATGAGGATGAGGAGGGCGAGATGATGGCGAGCTAACAAGAGGGGGATCAGATTCCGAAGAGTTAGCAAGAACAGGAAGGCCACGCAATAAGAAGGAACATGATTTCTGCAAGTGCCCTGTTTTGTGGCAATAACTACAGCGGAACGACATCTTTAGATAATCAAGCTTTTGTACAATAATAACACTATTGCAGTCAATTTCAATCTTAGGAAGAAGCCCATGAGAGACATCTAATTACACAAGAACCCTAGCCGTGCGTTTATCAAAGGAGTGAAAATCTTTCTCCAACGCCACAAATCTACCTATGGTGTTAGCAATGCCTATAAGAATGTCTTTAGACTAGAGGGGAAAAGGTAAAGCATGCATAATAACCCACAGGTGTCTCTTGGTGACCCGTTCCTTGACAGGGTCGAAATTAGTGTGCCATTGACTGAGCACGAGGGAACCATCACCAATGGTCTAGAGGGAATCTAGAATGCGGGAGGCCTTAGAATCATTGAGGAATACAAAAACAAGCCAGCGATTTGCTAGGAGGCTGATGGTGGGCACGTATGTGAGGATGGGTTTCCAGTGTTGAGTTGCTCAAGAGATCCATTCCTCTTTGTTTAGAGAGCAATATTCCAAGCGGCTAATGAGGGCACGTTGACAAAGCTTAGAGATTCTATCCAGCATGATATCCTTGCCCACCACAAATCTATGCTTATGATCAAGGGCTGATATAACCTTGGCTTTACGACGGGCACGAAATCTAGATGAGTGATTCCTGTCCCCTGAGGGCAGCGATGGGCCCGAGGTCGCCATCGAAAAAAAATCAAGCTGCGGTCAATAAACTCGAGGTCGAGACAACCAACCGACAGAGAAGGAACAGGAAGTAACCCAAGCCAGACAAGGGTATAGTCCAACGAATACCATAGATATATGAATACGGACAAAGAGCCTACAGAAAAAAATCAAAGGTGACCAGAAAACGTAAGACCAAGCCGCAACACAGAGAAATACAGGTGCAAACCCTAACTAGGCAAAGGGTTAAGTCACGCAATGATCGTAGATATGTGAAGACGGCCATGAGCCAATAGAAATACAAATGATAACCATAAACAACAGAACCAAAAATGCTAATCCGCGAAGAACGAGAGAGAAGGTAGACCAAAACCCTAACCACTAGCAGAAATAAAAACGGCGGAGGCAGTAACCCTGGCAACAAGGGTTAAGTCTGACCAACGATACAAGATGGCCAAAGAGACAACAGATAAAACCTAACGAAGACCTGTAAACGGAAAAACAGGCATACCGGTCAAATAAAACCCTCCCCCCCCCTAATTCCCACTTTTTAAAGATGGTTTTGGTACTAGCCCTCTGCTTAGAGGGGGAACTCCATCGACCTAGGAACCCTGGAGAGACTAACAAAAAATATGGGAATAAGGACCAAACCCACACCCAGAAATGATGCAGAAGCAGAGATTTGAAAGAAAGTGTGTATCTGAGTAATCATGAATTCGACAAAGAGCAGGCTGGAGTTGACCATAAGTGGAAGCAGAGCAGAGGTCCCGTCACGGCTCTTTGACGACCCGACATAAACCACCAACGACCCAACAAGCCACCGAAAGACCCGACAAGTCCACCGAGAGACCCGACATAAAGTGTATCGAATGCCATCGGTAGACTGAAATTCCGGAGAATTCGGGCAAAAAACCACCAAAGGTAAGAGAATCCACACCGACAACAGCGCGACAGTGAAGATACCAGGTGCGTCAGCGAAGGCGGGACTGAATGATGAGATAGTGTGTGAGCTTGCAAAGACAGAAACAGATGCAGTTCAACCCATGCCAGAAGCCTTGCCAGTCTCGAGTCCAGGGTTACTGAAGCCCTGCCGTGAGCACGTTCCAACCAAACCCTAACCCTAACCAGAGCCCGAGCGCCATCAACCGGCCATCATTTTTATATTTGGTAACGTCATGATGCTGCAATGGCCAAGAAAACAAACCAAAAAAGGTATTTTCTAGCGATGGTCTTTAATATGCAGGGTTTCGAAACTGTTGTACTTATTTTTGAATTGGTCCACATTTTTAAACACGCAGGGTTTCAAAACTGTTGTGTACTCATTACTTCTGAATTGGTCCAATATTTTAAACACGTAGGGTTTCAAAATTGATGTGCATTCATTATTTTTGGATTCGTATAATATTTAAAATATGTAGGGTTTCAAAACTGTTTAAGATCATCTCAAAATATGTAGGGTTTCAAAACTGTTTTTATTTTATTCTTATTTTTCAATTGTTCTGTATTATTAAAATTATTATTAAAATTTAGATTATTTTTTCATTATTATTGAAATTTTGACATTGCTGTGGGTGTCATGTAGGTTTTGATCTTAAGTGGGGACAGTGCTAGCCTATTGCCGCCACAATCAGCCAACCTATACGGGTTTTGATCTTAGGTGGGGACAGTGCTAGCCTATAAGAGTGACCCAATCAGAATTTAGATAAGAATTACATTTATGTATATTTTGAATTACCATTTATTGGGATTACATGGTCATGGGTTTTGCTCCTAGGTGAAGACAGTGCTAGCCTATTGGCACAATCACCCAATGTATAAGAGGAGCCCAATCAGAATTTAAATAAGAATTACATTTATGTATATTTTTGTACATAGTCGTGGGTTTTGCTCCTAGGTGAGGACAGTGCTAGCCTATTGGCACAATCACCAAACGTTTAAGAGGAACCCAATCATAATTTAAATAAGAATTACATTTATGTATATTTTTGTCATGCCTAGTTTATAGTGCTTTTATGTGAGATGATGGTTCTGTTAGAGTTTTGAATATGTAGGGTTTCAAAAGATTTTACAGTCTGCCGCCTATGGCTAATGAATATTTGGAGGTGAATGCAAAGTTGTTTTGAATTAGTTATGTTCTTTGAAGGATGATATATTGACTTTATCAAATGTGATGTCTTTTGTTTGAGTATGGATGTTTACAACGGCTAGACATTGCCATTTTTGCTTTTGGATTTTCATTGTGTCGGAGTTAAAAAGTACTGTGTCTATGACCGTTTCACTCATTTTCAAATTGGAGTTCGTAAGGTAAGAAAATAATTAAGCTGTGTATATGGGATATTGAAATGTTTTTTGATGGAGCTGCCCAGGGCTCAAGGAGTCAGAGTGGGCTGTGTTACAGGTATAAACTAACTGAGAGGGGGGGGTGAATCAGTTAGTTAAGATTTGTTACCAATATACTTCTTTTAACTTAGAATCAATAAACTTTATGGCAGTCAATCTTTGCTATGAATTCAGAGTTATAAACATGAGAGCAGATAACATAAAACACAACATTTAATCACATATATGATACACAAATATTTCACGAGGAAACCCATAAGGGAAAAACCTCTTCTTCTTATGATGTCAAAGGCTTCAATGGCTGTACATCACTTCTTATTTGAGCACCGACTCAAAGAGGCTGCAACCTCTAAATGCAAGCACCAACTTGTTGAGAGCATCAACTCTCACTGTGACCCAGCACCAACTGGGTGAAGGCACCAATCTTCAATCTCTACAAGCACCCACTTGCAGACAGAGACATAAAGTCTCCCCTAGCACCTCCCTACCTCCCTTATTTGCTAGACTTTCCAATAGAATCAAAATGCAACAATACAGATATGTCTCTGCTTACCAAACCACTCTGCTCTGTTCAACATCGACTCTCTGCTCCTCTGTTCTATTCAACTGTTCAGCACATTCTTCAGTTCCTCTGCTCTGCTGTTCTGCTCATTCAGTATCAGTTTACAGTACCGATCTCTTAATACTCAGCACACCATTACTCTCCTCAAAACAGCTCACAACATTTTCTGCTTGCTACAATATATATATAAATTTCAGTCGATTCTCATTCTCTCCGTTCATTACAGAAACGGTTACGGACTCTTCATGTACCATCTAATTGCAAATGAAAAACCGTTCATAGATTTCTAATTGTCAAGACTCTCAACATCTCGAACGCTGATCTGTACAAAAACGATTCACATTCCACGAATACCATAGATTCTCAAGATCTCTAACTGAAAAACCCTTCGAATACCCAGCTTGCCTGACTCTCTGCATTCCACGAATAGTCATTCTCTAATTCTCTGATTCCATTGGCTCCTCATCGAATCAATACTGTGCTAGACTCTTCATGTTCCACTGCTTCCAGTTCAAAGAGCCCTGGGCTCGATTCTGAATATGGAGACTTCCTCTGCTCTTTAAGCCATCTGTGCTGTTCATCTCCTTCTGCGGTTTTGGTCATCAATTGCTTGAATGATAGACATCTCGTGATTCTTCAGAAAGACCTTGTCCAATGCTGGAGTTGAACCGCTACTTGTTTAAATTCATCGGAAGTTTATTTGCTTATACCCCCGCCGTTGCGGAAAGATAATCGGCTTCAGTCTCGGTATTCTTCTTCGATGTATTTGCCTTAGTCGGCTGATTGTTGAGTTGTGGGCTTCCGCTGTTGCGGATGAGAAAGACATAAAAATTCTGCTGTTGCGGCTCCTGATTTTGCTATCATGCCGACGATAATATCCTGATTCCGCTATTCCGCTATTCCCTATCATGCCGACGATGCTATTCTGCAAAGTTTGACATAATGACTTTGCCTATGGCGGGATGACTTGTCTTTATTGCTTCCGCCGTTGCGGCTCCCAAAGCAACTAAGCGTCCGAAGTCCAAAGCGCTCCGACTGCCGATGGTTATCAGTCTTTTAGTCGTGCGTGTCTTTAACCTTTCATTTTCCGTCGTTGCGGCTGGGAAAGTCATTCAGCGTCCGATGTAAATATCTTCCGTCTTCCGATTGCTTTGGATGACTTGTCTTTGTTGCTTCCGCCGTTGCGGCTCCCAAAGCAACTAAGCGTCCGAAGTCAAAAGCGCTTCGACTGCCGATGCTTATCAGTCTTTTAGTCGCGCGTCTTTAACCTTTCCTTTTCCGCCGTTGCGGCTGGAAAAGTCATTCAACTTCCGATGTAAATATCTTCCGACTTCTGATTAAGAGTTTTCCCGCCTGCTCAACAGGATTTGTGGATTTTTCATAGACTTTAGTCTGAATCTCTAGCACCTCCCACTGTTCGATTTTCTCCATTGATACCTGCGTGCCTGCCTCTTTTTCAGTAGATTGCCACATCCATTTGACATCAGTTCCCCTTCTTTTTATAGCAGATTACCATCAATGACAATACATTAAAACTTTAAGACTGAGCACTAGCTACCATCTACTAGTCCTGAACACACCACTCTGAAAGATATTCCAACAGGCTGGAGGTGTTATATCTCTATCAGAGAAAGAATCCGTATCCTGGATTAGGCATGGTTTCAAATAACTATTCAGACATCTCAATGCTATGGCATCTCCTCAGGCTAGCAAAGAAGATTGGAATTAAGAGATGGGAAGTATTTGGAGGTTCTCAGGTCTCATTATTAACTGGATGAGAAAGGTAAGCGTCTGTCACAATGTGCATTTAGGCATTCTTGTTTACAATGTGCTTTTAGGCATTCTCTTATTGAGGAAACAAGCTGAATCAGAGACTCCTCTGAAGAAATCAGTTTCAACCATTTGTATAGAGAACACAACCTAAGCCGGATGCCCTTCAGAAAAAAGGGTAGCTATGCAGAAAGGGGTGTGGTTTATCCAATAAAATGGGGAGACAATCCAAAGTCTCTTTTGAGAGTCAACTTTTCCATAGAACTAATTGTATTGTTGAAAAGTTCGAGCTGTAGAAGGCAGAATGAGCGTTTGTCTTGTCTCTATGAGCAACAGATCTGTCAGCGTTTCACGTTTGAAGATCCAGTGAAGTAATAGCAGCTCCTGTCATCCATTTGACAGTCACGTTATTTTTGGGTGGGCTGTTGGAGCAGAGTTCGAAAATCTGTTGGAATTGATGAAAAATATCATGCTGTAGAAGGCAGTTTGGGCGATTCTCGACAGACCACTTACGTTGAATTTTTTTCTGAGCAAGAGAACAGATAGAGTTTTAAGCTATGTTTATTGTTTGATGATTCAGTAAGTAACTGTTGTCATGAGACGCGAAAAAGTGGATAAATTCTGGGTAGATGTTTTCTGAAATGTGTAAATACATGTTTTGGACGAAAACAGATGAGACTGCTTGGGAAAGGTTCTTATTTGTGAAGAGTTAAAAATTGTAAATCTTGATTTTTTTTGCTTGAATATCCTGTGAAGCTTGAATGCTAGTTTCAAGTGTTTCAAGACAAATGTCATAAAAAGATTTTATAATGTTTTTATTTAAAATAAGGAAAAAGAGAGGATATTGAAATGTTTTATTGATTTATTTTTTTTTAATTAAAATTTTTTATTTGGTGAAAGTATGGCTTCCAGGGTTACAAGACAAATGTCATCAAAACATAGAAAGAATGTAATATCTATCATAATTTTCATGGTAAAAAAGACGGGATATTGAGATGTGTCTTTCTTTAAAGATGTAAACTATTTCAACGGGCAAGAATATGTATTGCATTAGGATTTATATTGTTTTTAGATAGACTTGTCTTCGAAGTATGTTTTTATATGTTTTCATTAAATGAATGAATTATTTAATTTAATTTAATGATAGGTATAGTTTGGATATTTATTTATGTATTTTTTTTTAATAGAAACTGGAAAGTAGTATACATTAAAAGGGTTGAGCATAGCTATTCAGTACAAAGTCGAAACAACAGAAGGATGAAAATTGGAGAAAAGTATCAACAACTATAGAAGGTCAAAAAGAGAACTTTCTAATCTTGATATGGTAATTCCTACTATGAATTACAACAGAAGTAGTATAGATTCGAACAAAGTGTTGATTTAAGATTAAAAAAAACAATCTACAAGATGGAGGAGATCATTTGGGCTTGCCTAGGAACTGCATAGGCTGGGTGACGGAAAATTTGTTCATTTTCTGAACAACATTTTCTTGATTGTCTTGACAGTGGTTATGGAAAATTTGTTCATTTTCTGAACAACTTTTTCTTGATTGTCTTGACAGTGGTTACACTGATTCATCTGAACTAATTTTTGAAAGTCTCTTTGAATGCGGTCCATTGTGTCCATCAAATTTTTGAGGTCCTTGTTGTGGTCGTCAATGCGAGAATCATGACAACTAGTTTGATAAAAACATGGTGCACATTTGCAACTAGCTGCATGACGTCGGACGCCATCTCCCTATTGTTCATAATTCCCATTGCTACGAAGTTTGCAAGTAGTTGAATGTTTTTTTCAGGTGGTTGAGGCCTTCCTATAGACTGCGTTGTCCCAAGCTCGAGCCTTTGTGCTCCATGTCGATAGAGTGAAAAAAATATGCTACTGTTGGCATGAGTTGTCAATTAAGAATCAAATCAGAGAGATTATAGGTTAAGAATCAAATCAAAGAGATTATAGGAATAACCATAACTGTCACCCATGATTCTGGCCCTAAGATATGTAATAGCCAAGAATAGCATATAAAATCTCTCTATATATGTACACAATATCCTTGTAAATTAATATATGGTGAATACAATGAAAGTAAAGTTTTAAATGGTATCAGAGCCTCTCACGATCTGGCTCTCGGTTCACGCCCATCACTAGCTTCTAGCATCCTTCCACCCACCACCTTCTCCTATGGCAGCCACCGAAACCCCAATCCAAACAGAGGAATCTCCCACCAACCAGAATACACCTCTCTAAATTATTCACCGTCATGATGGCCGAAGCTCTATCCAAAGCTTAGGCTCCTAACGTGACTTCTGAACCTGCGGCTCTACCGATTGGCATCAAGTTGGATGGTTCCAACTATGTATGCCCTATGGTCCCAAGTTGTCGAGATGTACATCTTCGGCAAAGACAAGTTGGGCTACATCAATGGCGAACTAGCCCCGCCATCTCCGATCGACCCGTCCTTCGGTAAATGGTGCACTAACAACGCCATTGTCAAAGGCTGGCTGATCAACTCCATGGATCCGGCATTAATCGGCAATTTCATTCGCTTTCCCACAACCAAATAGGTTTGGGACTCTGCTGCTACCACCTATTTTGATGGTGGTGATACCTCCTAGGTCTATAATCTCCGGCGCCGTGTCTCACGTCTCCGCCAAGCAGGTGGCTCCCTGGAAAAATACTACACCGGCTTGCAAGGTCTCTGGCGTGAGATCGACTTTTGTCGTCCAAATCCGATGGAGTGCCCTGCTGATATTCAACGATATAATAATCTTCTCCAAGAAGATAGGGTTTATGTCTTCTTGGATGGTCTTGACGACAAATTGGACAATATTCGCAGCGACGTGTTGCAGCTGCACCCGTTTCCCACCGTGGAGCAAGCGTATGCTCATGTTCGTAGGGAGGCCCTTCACCAGGCGGCGATGAACGCCGAGGACCATGAACCACCGTCAGGAGCAATGCTTGCTTCGAGAAGCCTCAAGCTTGGGTTCTTTGGACCGACTCCCTAGCATACTGGGAAATCTGCTTCTCATTGCGGCAATATGAAGCACACACGTGAAAATTGTTTTCAGTTGCATGGATATCCTGATTGGTGGCATGAACTCCAAGCTCGAAAAAAACGGGATACTGGTAGTATGGCTGAAGGCAGGGGCAAGGCTGCTATAGCGTCAGCCGAACCATATCTCTCTCTAATACCACCCACTGGCTCTTCTCAACAGGATTTCTCTCATGTGGATCAAGGTAATCTCTGTCACGCTTTACTTAGTGATAGCCACAATGTGGACCATGGAGATTGGCTTCTAGACTCTGGGGCCACGGACCATATGACTTTTGACCCCACAGATCTCTCTCACCACTCATCTCCAAGGCGCACTAGCATTGCGAATGCCAATGGGATGATCTCACCGGTCACAGGGGCCGGATTTGTGACCCTATCACCTTCTCTTCATTTATCTAATACTTTACTTGTTCCCTCCTTGTACCACAAGTTATTGTCTGTTAGTCAAATTACTACAGAACTAAATTGTGTGGTGCTAATGTTTTCCAATTTTTGTCTTATTCAAGATATTCTCACCAAGAAGATAATTGGGCGTGGTACTAAGAAGGGGGGATTGTACTACATGGAAGATTGCAGTTTGGGTCGAGTGCATCATGTGTCTTCCTTGCTTGGTTCAAAGCTTCAACAGATTTGGCTGTGGCATCGTCGTTTGGGACATCCATCATTTGGGTATCCAAGGCATTTGTTTCCTAATTTATTTTCAAATGTAGAGACCTCTAAATTTAATTGTGATACTTGTATTTTAGCCAAAAGTCATAGGGCTACTTATCCATTAAGCATGAATAAAAGTGATACCCCTTTTGCTTTAATTCACTCTGATGTATGGGGACCATCTCCCATATCTATTGCATCTCCCATATCAATTGTATTTGGTGTACGTTGGTTTGTGATATTTGTTGATGATTGCACCCGCATGACCTGGTTATATTTGCTGAAACATAAGGATGAAGTATTTAGGGTCTTTCAGTCATTTCATGCTATGATTCAGACCCAGTTTTCCGCTCAGATCCGGATTCTTCGTTCAGACAACGGTGGTGAATATGTTAATCACCACTTTCATTCCTATTTTCAACAACATGGCCTTGTACACGAGACCTCACGTCCCCATACCCCACAACAAAATGGGGTAGCTGAACGGAAAAATCGACATATTCTTGACACTGCCCGGGCTCTCCTCCTTGGCGCTCATGTCCCCACATGACATTGGCCCGATGTTGTTTCCACTGATGTCCATCTGATCAACAAACTCCCTTCCAAAATATTAAATTTTCAAACCCCATTACAGTCCCTCTCAGCCTCGGTCTCTCTACCTATAGCCCTCATGCTCCCTCCTCGCATATTTGGATGTGTGGCGTATGTACACGTGCTTAAGAACCAGCGTACCAAACTTGACCCATGTGCTCTTCGGTGCCTATTCTAGGGCTATGCTGCACATCAAAAAGGCTACCGCTGCTATGACCCTGCTACTCAGCGTACTTATGTGACCATGGATGTCACCTTTATGGAGTCCGCACCATTCTACCCTTCCTCGACCTCCACTTCTTCTCTTCAGGGGGAGACACTAGATGAAGAGTTGAAGTGGCTAACATTTGAATGGTTTGAAGATCGGAATGACACACAAATAATTGGCGAAGAATCAACAAATACATCTTCAGGGCAAGACATATCCTCTGAATCTAGAAGGTCTCCGGACACTGAGCCTACATCATTAGGAGAAGAACCAGAATCTCCCTACCCCTTAGTACCTGCAGGTCCATCTCCTGAGAATATTCCTGAGGTAAGTAATATCGGCACACCCTCCTTTATAAATGACATAGATACTTACGTTGGATATAACTTACCTTTCAGGCATAATCGGGGCAAGCCACCAAACAGATATTCTCCTGATATTGAGGAAAGAAGATCAAGGTACCCAATTGCCAACAATGTCTCCACCGAAAAGCTACCTAAGCCTCTCAAGACATTTTCACATGAGCTTTCTGCATGTCGTATTCCCACTACAGTTCAGGAAGCATTAATGGATCCCAAGTGGACTAAAGCGATAGAGGAAGAAATGGGAGCACTACTAAAAAATCAAACATGGACCTTGGTTCCACTACCCCAAGGGAAGAAGACAGTCGGGTGCAGGTGGGTCTTCTCCGTTAAACACAAGGCAGAGGATCTATAAAACGATACAAGGCGAGGCTAGTTGCAAAAGGATACACTCAAACATATGGTGTAGATTATCAAGAAACCTTTTCACCAGTAGCTAAACTAAATACAGTCAGGGTTCTGCTATCTCTCGCAGCCAACCTGGACTGGCCATTGCACCAGTTAGATGTAAAGAACGCATTTCTCCACGGTGACCTTGAAGAGGAAGTCTACATGGATATCCCTTCAGGCTACACAACATCTTCAAAAACTGGAGTTGTGTGCAAATTGCAGCACGCACTGTATGGACTGAAACAATCACCTCGAGCATGGTTTGGGTGGTTCAGTCAAGCAATGAAGAAGTATGGATTCTACCAAAGTAATTCAAATCATACATTATTTTTGAAGCACCAACGAGGCAAGGTAACAACTTTAATTGTATATGTTGATGATATGATCATCACAGGGGATGATACAGAGGAAATTGCTAAGCTTCAGAAACAATTGGCAATCGAATTTGAGATGAAAAATCTGGGAGGGCTTAAATATTTCCTGGGAATAGAGGTTGCTAGATCAGAACAAGGTATATTTCTTTCCCAGCAAAAATATATATTAGATTTACTATGCGAGGTTGGAATGTTGGATTGTAAGCCAGTAAACACTCCAATTGTTCAGAATCACAAGCTCGGAGAATATCGAAGCAAAATGCCAGCAGACAAAGGAAGATACCAGAGGTTAGTTGGGAAACTTATTTACCTCTCACATACCCGTCTTGATATTGCTTACGCAGTGAGTGTAGTAAGTCAATTTATGCACCAACCTAGTAAGGATCATATGGAAGCAGTGATCTGGATTTTACGATACTTAAAATCCTCCCTGGGAAAAGGGTTTATGTTTTCAAAAAATAACAATCTCAAAGTTAATGGTTATACAGACGCATATTGGGTGGGGAACACCACAGACAGAAGATCCACCTCAGGCTACTTCATGTTCGTTGGGGGGAATCTTGTTACATGGAGAAGTAAGAAGCAAAAGGTGGTGGCATTGTCAAGTGCTGAAGTAGAGTTCTGTGGAATGGCTAAAGGACTGTGTGAGCTTCTATGGCTTAGAAGACTTCTAACCGAAATTGGATTTGCTCCTACCTTCGAGATGGACCTTTTTTGCGATAACAAGGCAGCTATTGCTATTGCTTACAATCCTATCCAACATGATCGCACTAAACACGTGGAGATTGACAGACACTTCATTAAAGAAAATCTCCAAGCTAAAATAATTCGGTTTCCATTTGTGAAGTCTGAAGACCAACTGGCGGATATTCTTACAAAGGTCGTATCAAGCAAGGATTTCTACAACTCACTAGACAAGTTGCTCATTGAAGATTTGGATGCTTCCACTTGAGGGGGAGTGTTGGCATGAGTTGTCAATTAAGAATCAAATCAGAGAGATTATAGGAATAGCCATAACTGTCACCCATGATTCTAGCCCTAAGATCTGTATAGCCAAGAATAGCATATCAAATCTCTCTATATATGTACACAATATCCCTGTAAATTAATATATGGTGAATACAATGAAAGTAAAGTTTTACAGCTACTACAGTGTCCTCTTTGAAATACCTCATCAAGGGAGGCTTGTGGCCTATCAACGCAATCCACAAGAAATAGTCGGGAGGAGAACACTTATGTTAAGCCCGTAGAGGAGAGTGTTGCAACCTTAGAGCTTACTGATAGAGAGAAGTAGTTGGCGAGCTCCTCTAAAACGCTTGGAGGCTCCCAAAGCAAACGCAATGACAGAGGGGAGGCCTAGAGGCGATATTGGTTGGCTAAGGGCTGAGGAAGAGACGACAGAAGGAACGGATTTGCAGCGTCAAAGGAAAATGGGGGGAGCTTTGCAACAACAACGGAGAAAGGCAGAAGCAAAGGATGGAGGAGGGAATTCATAGCGCGAGGACTCATAGCTTGTGTGGAAGGGATGGCGTGGGTGCTGGAGAAGGACGAACAATGAAGAATGGAGAGGACATGAGTTAATAGGGAGGACGGGTAGATAGGGAGGGAGGGAGCGGGAGGCCATGCGTCCTAGAGGAGGCGACGCAGGCTGCCAAGGAGGGGCACAAAATCCAAAGTGATGGGATATGTGAGCGCCAACGAAGTGAGGCCAAACGTGGACAGGGGGTGAGGCTTAGGAAAGGTATAGGGGATGAATTTATGAACATCAAGACTTGAAAGAGACGGAGTCTTGGGGAGAGAGGCCCTTTTGTTGGCCAAGTTGTTGGGAGGATTAAGTAAGAAATCCCGTGGTAGTGCTCCCTGCAGTTTATGGAGCCAATTGAATAGCTTGACTGCATCTTTAGGATAACATGGCATGGGTCCCCGAAGATAAGAGGCTTGAGAGGCTTGAGGTGGTTTTCTTCTACCATTTACAGACCTTGTATAAGTGTCAGCCACTCGACCTCATTGTTGGTCTTATGTATCAAGCCCTAAGCAAAAGTATTTACTATTTGTCCTCTAAGGTCGAGGATGACCCCTCTTGCACTTGTGTACCCTATTTATTTATGTACTAGTTATTATTATTATTTATAAATAATTATAATGTTTTTGTATTTACAACCCCATCTATTGAAGGAGTATGAATATGAGTCTCCATGTCAATACAAGTTTGATTACCTTTATTTGTTTTTTTTAATGTTAAACTACAGTTTAATAGGTTTATAATTATAATTTAGTTAGTTAATTAAAAGGTGATACACATTATTTTACTTATTAATTAAATAATAATAACTATATGATGTAAGTAAACTACAATTTAATAGGTTTATAATTATAATTTAGTTAATTAAAAGGTGATGCATATTACTTTACTTTGTTATTATTAATTATAATTTAGTTAATTAAAAGGTGATTCATATTATTTTACTTTGTTATTAATTTAATTAATAATAATAACTATATGATGTAAATAAGTTTAGATGGAAATGAATTACATTTATTTTAATTTTGATTAAAAAAGAAATTGAATAGTAATTTTTGTTTTCTAAGAGTGTAGCATTGATATTAATATTTTAATATCAAAGGCTATCTTTGTTCAAATAAAAAGCATAATTATCCCAAATATTAGACCGTTCTTTATTCAAATCTAAGGCAGGAGTTGGTAAGCACCTTTGGCTCCACATATTGGAATTGTCATGATCAACCATTACTCCTACCATAATGGAGTGACCATTCCCTGCCTTTTAAGCAAGAAAGTTTCCAGTTATTGGGAAATCCTTAAAGAGGGCCTTCTAGAAACATTGAGGTTATGTTTACTCTTTTTTTTGAATCCAATCTACAATTGTTTTTGCATAGAGATGTATTTAGTAGGTGAATTTGATTGCTATAAATTGGTTTTAGTGAGGAAAGACCATAAATATTTGGTAGCCAACACCTTATTGTAAAGGTTGATGTTTTTAATTCCCCAACCATCAAACTTTTTAGGGGTTGCCAAAACACTCTATTTGACTATATGAAAGCCTCAATAATCAAACTATCATCTTCACAAATAATTGGAACATATTCTCTTGACTTGGTAAGAAAATATTGTCGGTGGACCATTTCCTCAAATGGCTGCAGTGACCCACATTACTGAAAGGTATGTGTGTTCTTGTTTTTTCATTAGTTAGAAAAATTATATAAAAATCATAAAAACATTGTCATTATTATTGCTTGTTATTGCTAAGTTGAGTTGAGAAATCCCTAGCACCATGAAATTTACCACATGTTTCGATTGATCTAGGGTGGGTGTTTTTGCACGTAGTAGGGAAGAAATCCCCACTACAATTTAAAATTTGATCAATTGATGAAAATTGAAAAGGAAGAGGAGGAAATTCACCCTATAATCGAGTAACTTCTAAACTAAACCCCACAAGGAGAATGACTAACCTGATAAAGAGCCAAGAGGCCTTATCATAAGCCTTTGACAGTTCCAACTTAAGGGCTCCAGCGTTTAGATTAAGATTGTTTAATTAAATGAAGCCCTTCTTGGGAAACTTCGACAACTTCATGAATGGATCTACCTCTGAGGAAGCCAAACTGCTCACTTGAGATTTCCTTGGACAAAATGGGCTTTATTCTTACACCAATGATTTTAGCTATGATTTTATAAACTCCATTACACAGAGAGATCGGTCTGAAGTCATCAAATGTTGAGTTCATAGGACCCAGTATAGAACCCCTTATTTGAGCTTCCTCGAACACCTTAAGATCATCGCCCACAAGATCAAAGAAATACAGAAAATTTCCATTGGCCTAAGGCTCTTATCTCTTTGAAAAAGAGAGAGGACTGTGAGCGACTCATCCTTATCTACAGGCTTGAAATTGCTTAAATTTCTTCTTCTTCCACCATTTAGGAAATTTCTTGATGACCTTCAAAATTGCATCCTTTTGAACACCACCTGGATCCGAGTAGAGAGAAGAGAAATGCTCAACACCCAACGCAGAGAGGGAAAAGCAACTCTTAATGCTTTCTCCTTCATGGTTCTTCAGGTCTCAAATAGGTTAAAGTGTCTTATAATGTTTAACATATTTATGGAATCACTTGGTGTTATGATCACCCAATTACAACAAAAGAGATCAACTCTTTAGGCACCATTCGAATTCCTTTTCTAACAAAAAAAGTTCATTTTCCTTAGAGAGACTTGCTACTTCCTCCAATACCTCTGTCTGAGGGATTCTAGAAGGCTTGTTGAGATAATAGGATTTCTCTTCAGTGTCTAGAAGCTTAGCTTCTGTAGCCTTATTCTTTCCTTTACTCCATTCTACAACACTTTTTTGAGAGACCACAAGGAATCCAAGAATTGAATGCTTGCAGGCTTATTTCTATTCAAACCAATCGATCTCTAATTCTCCTTAACCAACTTTTGAAGATATTCATCCTTTTCCCAACCAGAGTTATAATTGAATGGGCTTCCACGTTTCGGATCCTTTAAACCAATTTCCAAAATAAATGCAAAATGATCAGAGAAGGTCACATCATGCACCCACAAATAGAAGGAAGATACTTGATCATAGAGAGATTCATGCATGGATAACTTGTCCAGCCTTTTAGAAATCCCCGCTGCACTAGACTACTTGTTTGTCCAAGTAGTCGAAAGAACATTGGGCATAACACCTATCCATTCCTTAGCTTCAAACATATCATGAAAGAAAGAAGATAATTGATCCTCTCTAATATAATTTCCCGAGTTTTCTTCACTAGATAGGACAAAATTGAAATCCCCACCTACTAAGAAATAAGGCCCTCAAAAAATTGAGGCACTATCAAAGGATTCCCATAAGGTCTTATGATCATCATAAGGGCCATAAAGATTCACCATAGAGATATGAGTATCCAACTCTTTTGACAAAATTTCCAGACAGAGAGAGCCGCAACAGACAAAGGAACCTTTAATTGAACAAGAATAGTTCACAATAGAAACAATGCCCCTCGACTGGCCAGAGGCATCCAAGACAACAACAGACCAACCACTAAAATATTTTTCTAAAATGGGAATTAAGACCTCACCTTTTCCCATCATTTCTTGTACAAGTATAATATCAGGTGGCTCGACTGCAACCAAACGCTTGAGGGCTATAATTTTGGCTTGCCCTCGCAAGCCCCGCACATTGAGGGAGAGAAGCTTCTCTTGGGAACCTCTGCTTGGGCTTTCGCTACTCTAAGAGCCCCTGTTATATTGAGTTGTCAACCTTGATTCGTTTCCAATTTTTCCTTCTCCTTCACATGCAACATCCTGGACGTCCTTCTTGCTTTCGATTGTTGAGAAAGAGGAGGCTCATAAGACTCTATGCCCCCAACTGTCTTGCTCCAAGGACGATGGTTGTAACGATTTCTAGAACTACCCCTTGAAACTTGGCCAACATCCAACTTCAATAAAACTTGAGGTGTAACACCCCGGTTTTGACCCTGTTGCATTAAAATGTATATGATGTATATATTGTAATTAATCGTGGTATGGAGCTAAAGGCAAAAGCCCCACCATCGATTTGGTTGTTTTATGTTTCGGTGATTAAAATCGTTGTCGATGGTATATCGTGCTATCCGACACAAATCAATTCTGACATCATGTAAACATGCACTTTAATTAAAAATACCCACAACCAACTACGTCTATGCAACCATAATGAAAAGGGCATGATTTTCCTAAGGATAGGGAGGGAAATTATTTAACCCTGGGGGCCAATGGGGAAAAGCCAAGTGTCAGTTGATAAACCCATTTAGTTTTCACCCACCCTTTTGACTTACTCACCTTTCCTTGTCTCATTCAACTACCAAATTAAATACTATGGAGTTGGTTGGGTATAGTTATTGCATGGGAAGTGGTGTGTGGCAGGACTGTCAGTCCTTGCCCACACGCACGCTCCTCCAGGAGATTCATTCACCCTCACGTGGGAAGGAAGAGACACACTACCCATTCTTCCATGATTCTTCATTTTGTTTTCTCACGCAGAGAGCTGGGGGGAGCCGTTTTTGGCATTCACGATTTTCCTGTGTATGTGACATTCACGTTTTGGTCTTGGCTGTTGGGGGTTCTCATTTACGATTTGGGGTTCCTGGACGTTTTATCCTCATGCACAGGTTTGGGATCTTCCCTCATGCAGTCACTTAGTCTTCACACATGCATACCACGACTGTTTCAATCTTCCTCTTCCAATTTTGCTGTGTGTATGCAATTTCCTTCAATTTGTGGTCTGTATGGATGTAATCCACCTCCACGCAGGTGGTGTTTTCTCTCCTCATGCGCCTGAGGATTAGTGGTTGTCTTTACTCCACTTTTGGGTTGTTATTTTTCTCCACAAGTGTGGGTTGTTGTTGAGTTGTTTTGGCTACATTAGGGCCAAGAACAACTCTAGGATCGTCTTGCCGGTCTGAGTTGTGTATCACCATTTTGGCTACGGTGATGTTTCCTTTTTCTTCCCCAAAGCTGTGAATTGCTCGATTTTGCTGTGTGTATGTAGTGGTTGGTCTTTGGACTGTGTAGGAGTGGAAATGGGTCTACTTGGTAAACCTGGTGTGTTTGGGAGCCTCATAGATAGAGCTATAGGGATGGCTTTCTTCTCCACACCCCCTGAATAGCACTGGAAGGGAAGTCAGGGCCTGAGGAACTGTGCATTAGAGAAGGGATTGATTCCTTGTGTTGGGTGTGTGTGGGTGTCGTAGAAGTCAGGCTAGTTCTAATGCAGGTGTCCTTAGCTCTTCAGTGAACCCATTAGCTTAGCAGACAGTGCTTCCATCTCTTGATAACCTGATAAACCCAACTTGTTGGCTTGGTTATGTGTTGTTGTGCACTCTTAGCTTGATAAACCCAACCGTGTTGGCCTGGCTGAATAGTGTGGTATCTTTGGTTATGTGTGAGCCTGCTTAGTTTCCTTATTCCTTGGGGAATCATGCCCAGCTCAGGGATGGCAGTGTTGCTGAGAGATTAAGGAGCACACTGGCATATGGTTGGGTGGAACGTTGCAGCGACATAGCTGGTTGCAGGACGAGCTTCCTCATAAGATAAGTATTCTTGTCTATTTTATATCTGGAATTGTATTTGTTGATTGATGAAAATGATGAACATGCTAAATGCTTGAATGTATGGTTTTGCTTCCGCTGTATGATGAATAATTATGCATCTATGCATGTCTTACTTCAATGCATTTCAGTTTTTATCATTGTATGTTCATGGGGCTAGTTGCCCGGATAGATAATGGTATGGTAGCATCCTCTTCGTCGGTCGGAGGGTCGGGGATGTTACATGAGGTGCCACTTGCTCTTCATCTAAAAAGTCAACCACCAACTCTTTTGCCACCTTCAAGTCGACGTGATGGTTTGAGACTTCCACCAAAGGTGGTGGAATTAACGTTGAGACGACATATTCAACATGCACTTCTTCATTTGGAAACATCTCTACTACATGAAAGAGAACCTCCATCTTCTTCCATATATCTACTAATTTTTTAAATTGGCTGGGTGAAATCTCAATTCCTTCAAAATATCCTGCACTATAATTTGTGGGATAGAAGTTGAAGGCCTTGGAAGGCCTAGGAAGGCCCTGTAATGGCCCTGTAGGTCATATCTAACAAGGGCCGAGTTAGGGATGACTTCTTTGTAAAAATTCTCTAGTGGAGTGCTCGAACAAAATTCTCAGGAATCATAGGCTCGTGGGAAGCTGCATCTTCGAAACTAATCTCCTTTCTTTGCCAAACCTTTATGTGAAAGGATCGAGCACAATCTGTTATCACATGACTATAAGCATGACAATGACCACATCGAAAGGGGACATTAATGTAATCCAATTGTTGAGTTAACACCACATCTTCATACACTAAATTTATGGATTCAAACATAATCGCTCTTAAATCCACCTCCAGCAATATATGAGCTATCGAGTGAGAGGAGGATTGGAATAAACCAGAATCGACCGCCAAAAATACACTGATAGTGATCCCTATAGCTTTCAACCCTTCAAAAGATCAAAATACTAGAAGGAGCCCTGGAAATTTCACCCAAATAGGAATGCCTTCTAAATAATCTTTCCTTGGGTCGAATAAGGGGCGCCAAGCTTTCAAAACCAACATATCCTTGTTTAAACCCCAAACCCTCTACATAATAGCTTGAGCATCCACTTCACTTTCGAATTCAAACCCAAACCACCCTGTGGACATGGATTTCACTCTTGACTCTTTACTAATTAGAGGGAACCATGGATCTTTAATCCAAGCTTTTAAATCTTGAAGCCCAAAACACCGAGCACATATTTTACCTATCAGGATTTTTCCCAACAACCTAGGGATATCCATTACCAGGATGTCTCTACCCACAACTAACAAGACCACAATCCCTTTCAATTTCACCACCTTCTTCTTAGACTTCGCTTTAATAAAGGGTTGGACGTTGAAAGCTCTACGAAATCAATTTTGCTACCAATAAAACCCACCAACGAGCCTTCATGTTTTGACAAGGAACACAAATCTAGGATATATGGAGAAATATTACCTAAAAGGATGTTTGCATCAATAGTGGATGTGGGACCCTCGATGCCATTATTACCAAAACCATGCAAGTTAGTGTTAATGCAAAAATTTGCTCAGCATGCTCTAACTAGCCTACACCATTTGCAGACATCCATCTCCTAACCCATTTGATCCCCACACCCATGTTTAGCCTATGTTTTTTTCCCAAGGGATCAAAAATAATTAAAAAGGGCTTAAAAATACCCAAAATATCCAAAATAGCTCACGAAGGAGCCAAAAGGCTCACAAAGGGGCTAAAAAGCCCACAAAGGGACTAAAAAAGGGGCTAAAATCCCTAAAAGAGATTAAATCCCCCAAAAGGAGCTACTAAATGAGGAAAAATGACTTAAAACCCTAGGTATGGCCCAAGACCCTCACTAGGGGCTAAAAGCCCTAAGTGGAGAAAAAAACTATAAATAGAAGGGTGGGGGTCACCATCAAACATGATTCCTCCTCCCTGTCGTTATAATGCCCGTATGAGTACCTTGAGAGACCTTTCACTCTCAAGCTATTCATCCCCCACAACTCCATTCCTCCATTTTCTCATTCCCTTGGTGTGTTGAGCCAAAGCTCCACCCATTCCCAGCTTGTGGAGAGGCAGCTTCTGAGTTTAGGCATGGTGGCCCTCTTTCAAACCAGATAAGAAGGTATAATGATTCATCTTTGTTTATTTATTTTGTAGTCTGTAGATGCTTCATTTTTGTTTTATTTGCTAACAATATGCTATAGCTTGTCTTTTCTCCATTGATTCTACCCTTCCATCCTCTAGACAGAAGGGAGGTGTAACAACACGTAGCTAGGGCTTTAACCCTAATACAGTTTGGCGACTCCGCCGGGTCGATCCCATAGGATCCCTGGCCTTTGATAATTTCTTGGAGATTTTTGAATAGGGTTTGAATAGTTGTTTAGTAAACTTCTTTTGCACGGTTAGTTTATTTCAAGCTTGCATTCATTTTCGTTCCTGGTCGAGCCCTCCCGAGGCCGACCTGAACCAGTTCGGCCACAGTACCAGTTACTATCAGCCGTCCTCGGTCTCGCTTTTATTTTTTCTATTTTTTGGGCCTAGTCGCCCATTTCGGACTGAAAGGCCCGTGACCCAATCTCCTATTCAGCCCAGAACAGAGCGACCTAGTCACCTGTTTGGCCTCGATAGGAGCGACCTGCCTTTCTAGGCCCAATCGCTCCCTGTTTCGGCCCATAAGCGACCCAGTGGCCCAATTAGGCGTGAAAGGAGCGACCTAGTTGCCTATTTGGCCCTGAAAAGGGAGACCTGCCTCTCGGGTTGCTTGTCTTTGCTGTTCGGACTGTCTGTGCGGCTCAGTCGCCACTTCCCAGCAGCCAGAAGCGACTTGTGTTTTCTGCAAGTAGGTTTTACTATCGGTTGTGTATATGGTTAGTTGTTTACAAATGCAAATCTGTCTAATACTTGGTTAATTTTCTGCAAGTTTTTATTATTATTTCAATCTTAAAAATCAGTGGAAATTAACCTCCTTTCCCAGCCCTTCCTCCAATATTCAGTCATCACCCTCCGAGGTATTCTGAGATAAGACAGAGGGTTGATCAAGTGTAATAATAGGCACATGTTCTTGTTATTGCTTTGAACCACTAAAAACAAGTGTCTTGGAAGCTAGAGGGGGTGGAGACCATTGGGGGTCTCACGGCGTTCGCATCCTCCCTGTCGAGCAACCTTGCATTTGAAGAGTGACCTGTGGATCTACGGGTGGGCTTGTTCCAACTTTTGATGAGAGCCCAACAATCCTTCCTGGCCCAAGAGGGATACAAAACAAGGCAGTCACACTGTAGATTGACTTTTTACAGTCTTATAGTGCACTTTGGTTATGTTAATTTTTGCAGTTCATATGTTACAGGCTAGTTTGCCCATTGCCTAAACTGTGCATAATTTCCACTACCACTTGATTATCACATGATTTAAAAATAATAAAATAAACATAAATCAATATAAAGTACACACATAACCATACCAAATAATTCAACCAAACTTGGTTCGTGACCCCGAGCGAGCCTCTAAAAGTAACCAATTTACTTTAATTCAAAATTTTACAGTTTGAGGACATAAGTCCCTGATTGCCTTAACCATGGGAAGTGCTTGGGCTATGCCCTAAAACTCATTGTGAGGAGTACCATGTGAACTTCAAAGTAGCTGGCCAACGAGAGGAATTCCCAAGCGAAACGGACAACGACCCCTATAGATTGACTAGAACGCCTGTGAGGAAAAATCCAAGCGCTATCTTTTGGCAGTCTTGGTGGCCGAGTGATCACTTGTAAGCCAATAGGAAACCGTTGAAATCGTGGTCCAATTTTCATTATCGATCACTATCAAACATACATCATTGATCCACCACACTCTTTGTCACGCCTAAGAGGTGATCCACCTTAGTTTGGGTCTTTAGACTGTCACCGTCAAGACCACTCTCGATAACACTTGTCACCATTAGAAGGACATACAACCTCTGATTTTGACTCGGATTCCTACCAATCCAGGCCACATTTTCACACTGCACCATCTAGTCCCATGGTTGGCGTAAATCCAAACCCCTTCTTTGGAGGGACAGTTGGTAGCGGACCCATGTCCATGCCTCACATTGCAACCACAATTACAGCTAGCGGCCTTAGCACTGCTACAAATGCCGTGGTGAGTCTGCAACCCATTAGGGGCAGGCTCACACCAACCCCTGTCATTACAATAGTACCACCATTCATACCTAGGGGCAGTGGCCCTTCCATGACTGGCTCGACTATCCCCATTGTGGGAAGTCAACTTCATGTGCCCCTAGTCACGTAGGGACACCATATTCATGGGAACCCAGGTGCCATCGCCGCTCCCCCGCTCACCAACCTTGGTTCCACCCTTCCGTTCATGGATCGCCTTAACTTACCTGATTTGTCCAGGTTAACTAATGACCCAATCAACCACCAACTCCATTGGCCTCCTATGCCAACCAAACTCCTCTTAGACATTCCAAAGTTTGAAGGGAAGGCTGGCGAGTGCCCTCAAACTCACATCATGTCGTTTCATCTATGGTGCTCTTCAAACAACATCATGGATGACTCGATCAGACTTAGGCTATTCCAACGCACCCTCACCAGTGTTGTAGCCAAATGGTACATTGAGCTACCTCAAGCCTCCTACCCAACCTTCAATTCCTTGGCTTTCATGTTCTTGCAGTGTTTCCAACTCCCTGTCAGATATGACGAATGGGTGGAGATCTTGCTATCTTACCGCCAGAATACTGCGATCCACATAACCGACCACATCCATGAGTGGCGGCGACGCCGCAGTTTGTGTAAGATTCAACTTGACGACAGGATCTTCCTGAATTGGTTCCTAAAAACTTTGCTACCACCTATAGCAAAGGACGTCACATTCGAACGTCCCCAATTCGAAGAAGAGGCCATATTGAAGGCCCAACAATTTGACTTGATTTATGCTCAGTCTGGATACTTTTATACCATAATTCCAGACACTCCTCGTGCTGGCACCTCCTACCGTGTTGCGCGGGGGAATGCCATGTCGCAGATGGCATTATAGGCTATGTCTCCCATCACTCACAACACCATGCGGCACCACCTATGATGCCACCACACCCAAGCAACATGCCTAGTGTTGCCCACCCAAACCAAGCTCCCGACTACTCAAGGATAATGTCTCATTTTGGGGCCACAACTTCCTACGCACAACCCGCGCCACAACAGCATGCCCATGCACCAACTTGGCCAACACAACAGTATTCGGGACAAATAGTCGAAATTGTATCCCCCCCAGCTCCTCCGGTTTACTATTCACCACCTGTGCAAGCCGCTCCAGCCCCCTCCCCAGCTCCATCAGCACCCTTGGGACAAGTTTTTGCTGAGCAGAATCATCCCAACCAACCATCCCCCAATAACCAACAAGGGCAAGGTATAAATAACCGAGCTAGGAATATGGACAACAACCAACTACAAGGAGGTGGCCAACAACCAAATCCTCCCAAAAACACCGGAGCAAACCGACGGGCTCAAAATCCCCAACAACCCAATTCGCCCATACGAAACGCTCCATTACAGACAAATTAGTCATGCAAACTATGCGATGTCTACGAGCACTATACGCATGAGTGCCCCCTCATGGGCCGTGCCAAGTAGTTTATTTAGAACGAAGCTCAACGCGATACCAATGCGGCAGTCCCAACTCCACCCAACCCAACACCACCAGGTCCTCCACCCATGGTTCTCCAGAACCCGTTACCACTCCAAGGGTTGGTAGAAACTGCACCCATGCCCCCACTTGCCTCCGAAACCCCTGCTGCGACCCCGCCTACAGCGACAGGGGTTCATCACTTGCTAGCCATGGCAACTGACGAGGTCAACTTGCAGACTAGGCGGAACCAATATGTGTCCACTACCGAAACCACTGACCCATCAGCGACATCCACGTCCAACGCCACCAACATACCCCTCCATCTTCCTACACCGCCCTTTGATGGGACGACCCGAGGACCACGACCCCCATGTGGTGGATTGCCAACAACGCCACGGCTAGAGCCACAATGAACTATAGCATCGTTGATGACTTGGCCCAGTCACCTACAACCATGTCCGCTCTAGAAGTGCTGAAAACATGCCCACCTCAGCGGAAAGAATTGTTAGCCACACTCGGTGCTGTAGACCCCTCCGACTCCAAATTGATCACATTTGATTTGGACAATGGAGAGCCCAGGATGCCATCAACCATCGCCTTCCAGATTCCAGTATCAATACGGAATTTGGTCATGCATCGATGTATTATCGACGAAGGGGCATCCACTTGCGTCATGTCAATGTTGGTTTGGCATAAAATCGGTTCACCTATTCTTAAACCATCGACAACCACATTGTGTGCTTATGATGGCCACCCCACAAAATCCCAAGGCATCCTTCCACACATCCCCATATCATTAGCCGATAAAACGGTGATGATTGACATAGAGGTTGTCAATGCGCAGTTGGATTATAACCTTATTTTGGGACGAAGTTACATGTACGCCATGAGAGTCGTGGCATCCACCGTGTTCCGCCTTATGATGTTCCCTCATGATGGGTAAATTGTGACGGTGGATCAACTAACTTACCACGATCTGCAGGGGCCGACAACACCAACCAACGTTATCCCCACTGTGGATACTTCCTTTGACAGCGCCACACTCCTTCATTGTTGGTCGCAGGTCTCGGGTTGTTCACCGATATGTCCATGACAACTTCCTTCCCCTTGGTACCACCTCCACCGACACCAAGCGAGACTGCATATTTGTGTGTGCTCTCATCCAACACCGTTTCACCTAAACCCCAACCACAACCGAAACTCCATCCATAGCCGCAACCTCAAATACAGTCACCAAGGAATTACTGGGGCTCTTTCCCAGTCCATACAATTCCCTTCCTTTCCCCCCCATTCGACATTGTGAGTAAGCCAATGATGGCTACTTTGAACTTACCCAATATTACATTGGGGATCCCTGTGTGGTACCTCGAACCACCTGCTTAACCTCCAATGCCCCAAGTCATGTTGACTCCTGTTCAACTCATTGTAGTTGAGACAAGCCCCCCTCCTGGCCCACAGAAGCCACCTTCCGCACCTGCACCAGCCCCGCCCCAACCAAAGAGGGCTAGGGGCAAGAACACTAAAGCAACAGCTGAACCTCGGCAAACTACACCATGCACCGTGTGCGACGTATAGGGTCACGCAACCCAAAATTGTCATGAAATCCCCTTCCTTCGCACACACTTAGATGACATGGATATGACAAGGAACGTTCCAGTAGTTGACCTTTCTAATCTGCCAATGGCCAAGAACAAGTCTTTGAGGAAAAATAATGCATGCACCCTTTGCGGTTTGTATGGACATTATTCTCACCACTGCTAAGAATTGGTCGAGTTTCGGACTGCTCTGAGTAATATTCGGAAATACTCCCTTGAATTCAAGATCACCGTTATTGAGGAAATCCACCCTCCGGCTCCTTCCTCAGGTACCATGACTATTTACATGATGTCCAGCTCCAAAGACCCTTCCACTGCCGAAACCATCCATGATTCCACGACCCTATCCAATTGTTGTTTTAGTAACGACGAGGAGATACTTGAGGCTTTAACTGCTCCTGAATACCCTTGGGACGTGTTGAAGCCTCAGATGGGTAAGTTGTTGGAATGGGTTCCAAGGCTCATAACAGAGGGGGAAAACCCGGACTGAAAGGCTTCAAAAGTTCCTGCACAAGAACTGTTCTATCCCCAACTTGTTTGGTGTAGTAATCTCCCACGGAGACTAAGGCCTCCGCTGGAACTTATAGTTGTGATCCTAACAGGATCTATTTCCCAATTAAGGAAAACAAAGTGTAAAAAATATAAAGCAATCTGCCTAGAAAGGAAATATAAACTAAACTAGGCCTACCTTAAAATGATGTCTTTTAATGTGTAGATTAAGTTGATTTGAAAACATATAAGTATGTTCATCAATTTAACAGAAATGTGAAAGAGATTTAATTACTTATCAACTTAAATTACTACCATTTAACTAAAATTGGCTGATGGTAAGTTAAGGATTCAAAAACGTTCAAGATTAACATGTCAATGATATGTTAATTAAAAAATAAACATAAATTGTAATTTTTTGTAAATCATTAGCAGAAATAGACAAAAGCTTTAATTGAATAAACTCTTTTAAAGCCTTAATTGTACATAGATCATAATCAAAGAGAAATCCAAGCTGTAAATAAATGTACTTATGGATTTGTAGAAGATTAACAGTAATAGTGAACGATCTAAAATGGAAAAATCAATATTTATCAAAGAAACTTGACTAAATAGACAAAATAGATTTAAAATAATAACACAGCTGTATTAAATGAAGTCTGCAAGAAATTACAAACCCATAATTAAAAAGAGTATCTCCAATCTCCTTAGCTGATTTTCCCCTTCCAATCTCCTCCCTAGTACATGAGAAGTCTACCCTTTAAATAATAATTACAAAGAACGTTTCCCCACGAAACTGGGATCAGAAAATCCAGATAAAACTAATAGCCAAGAAAATCTCACCATCTATTCCAAATCCCTAACCATTCTCTTATGTTGGGATAATTCACTAATTTGAACCCAAGTTTGGCATCACACTTAAAATTTTCCATTTCATTTTTAGCCAACTTGTGCCAAATGTGGACAAAAATGCGGATCTTGCCCTCAATAGCAAGAGGTTGTCTGATTAGTTGATCCACGTCTTCAATGCTGATATGGTCAAGCTCTTGGATCTTCTCTTTGGCCTCGTCACATCGACGTTCAACTTGTTCCATCATCGGTTTTGGCGGACAAACATTTTCAATGAGATCCATAGTAGGGAAGTGCAATGTTTCCATGATGTTATCGACAACATACCATCTCCTTCCACACATTGCCCGTGCTTTGTTAATGGTATCTTGAATCATCTCATTTAGGTCGATCCAAGCACGTAGTACAATTTTGACCTTCTTCAATTGAAAAATGTTGAGGATAGTGATGTTCTCTGGTTTATCCTTCATATATCTTTGCCAGTCCAGAATATCATCATAAGCTTTAGAAGCTTGTTCTCTCTTGGCTACGTGGTTCTCAAGGGAAACAAACATTTTTCCAAAAAAAACATGTGTTTCCAAAATGTCATCCAGAGTTTTAAACAATTAGTAATTCATGATGTTCTTGATTGGTCTGGATGGCCAAATCCTTAAACTTCTGCTGGGAAAACCTGGAAAAGGCAGAGGAAGTTGCACTTGCAGTTGCATCTTCACATTGTTTTTCAAGTGTAGCTATCCTCTGTGTAATGGTGCCATTTGCAATTTGTTCATTGTGCAATTCAACTTGGAGAGAAATATTCTTCATCTGCAATTCTTTAAACTTATCCTCGGATGCTTTTACAATATCAACAACATAAGCCTTATGTTCCCTTTTAGTTCTATCCAACTCTTCCTCCAACTTGCTTATCTCTTCCTTTCTTATGTCAAGCTCCATATTTAGTGTGTTAAATGCATCAAGGTTTGCACCTGTAAATGCACCTAAAGCAGTAGATGTATCCACTGCATCTACTTGAGGATTGCCAGATTGCTGAGTCTAGATTATTTGATTGGTAATAGATGCGTCCAAACCACATTGATCTCTGCTTCTTTGTTTTCCTTTCTTAACCACTGCCTTAGCAGACTTGCTGTAGAAATAATCCCCAAGTGGGAATACAATATCTTCATCAAATTTAACCACTGACTCAGTAAACAAGGAAGTCCCAATCACTGTGGAAACCAAAGAAGATGTCTAAGTGATGATGGGAGGAGGCATACGCATAGTAATGTGGGAGGTAGGTAAGGGAGAAGAGATGTTTTGAACAATAGTTGTTTCATAGGTTGAAGAGAGGACTGGGATGGAAGTTTCAGAGGATGGAATGTGAATGTTAGCAGCGGGAAGTGATGACGAAGGCACTACAATTTTCTCAGGGATTGATGATGAAAGGGTAAATGAAGGTAATTACTGAGGAATTTTCAGGGACTGGGTCTCTGCAAGAGTAGATTGAAACATGGGTGGTTGGACTGAGATAGATGTGATAGGGGTAGATGTAAAGGTCAAAGTATGATAGATTTGAGATAGTGAGGGTGATGGGATTGCTCCAGCAGGAAAAGAGAGAGAGTTTGGATGGTTGAGAGGAGCAATGCTGAAGTTGAAGAGTTAGACACAGAAGTGGATTGTGAAATCTTCGGAACATGGATAGAATTTGTAAATGCTTGCAAATATTCATCTACTTATTCGACCACGGGCACAGGGGTAAGCACTTATTCTTCAGTATCACAGTCAATCAAGTCTATGGTAGGGGTTTGAGAACTAATCGCTTGAATTTTCTGTCTCTTAAGTTGCTTAGTTTCAGCTGCTACTTGATCATCACATGCTTGGGTAGCCTCAGTAATCACCTGAATGTCAGAAACAGGCTTGGAAGCTGCAATTACTTGAGTTTCCATTACAGAGGTTATCAGTGCTAAATTCTGCTTCGACTGCTGGGAGGTATGCATCATAGATTTTAATTGCTGAGCAATAGTTACCTGTGGAAGGCCTTCGATAAGACTTTTTCCCTTATTCCCATCTGGATAAGTTACCACTGATTGAACTTTTGTTTATTGGGATTCCTTCTCTTCCCTATCCTTTCTTACCTTTTCAAGAAGGTCAAGTTCAATTGATCTGTAACTCAGAACCCTAGTTTTAAGCTCCTGTTGATGTTGTAAAATGTGGCCATGTTCATTTTTCTCTTAGCCCTGGCCAAGACCTCAGAAAAGGTATTCACCCCCTGGTAGATAGAGTCATCAGGAACTTCCTCATGAACATAACCACCTTTGACATGGTTTTGCTTGAAATGAGCATCAAGAAACCCTTTAGGGTCATGTTTTATTTTGAGAGCAAAACCAAGTTTCAGAGAGACTATTTGATCACCTAACACTGCAACCCAAGTTGAAGTTGGGATGACCAATGGCCCCAAGATTCAAAGTAAATTTAGGCCAGCCTTTCCTTTTAGGAGCGACAAGTTTCTTGTAGACACCATCAGTGACAGTCTGAAAATATACTTCTTCAAGAACTAACCTATAAGGAACTATCTTGGGAAACATATGAACAATATTTCCACCCCAAATTCTAATATATGAAAAAGACTGACCAACATACCAGTCACCCATTGTGGCAATGAAGGTTCTGGTCTCAGTTAAAAAAGCAGGAGCTTCCTGTTTGAATATTGAAAAATAAATACTGCCAAAAAAGTGTTCACAGATGTCATAAAACATAGCTGCATAGTTAGTATCCCACAGTGTTGAATAGTAAATAGGGGCCGGTAAAGTCCAGTTCCATCCCAAATTGGGATATTAAAACTCGGTGTAGAATACATCAATGATAAAGGTTGAAAAGAAGAAATTTGGCTTCTTCCTAGCAGTAGATTTCTGATAATCCTTGATAGCCGTTTTAATCTCCAATGACAAGATAGACGCCCACGGAAAAGATTCACCAGTTGCTAGGACATGATGGACTATCAGAGCCCATTCAGCCTTGAAGACAGAACAATTGAGAAGACCATGTAGTCTGCATAACATGGTTGCCAATAAGGAATAAGGTTCCCTAAACCAGGAGACAAGGTATAGGTCGTCGGTCCTCTACAAGAACTTACTAGGTTCATTCATCTAGGATTTTATCATTTCATTAAAATTGTACCTAGTCTTAGAGGATTGAGCAAACTCAGTGTTGAGGGATTGCACGGTCGATTTAAGAGCATAGGCTCTTGCGAAAACCTCAGGATGGAAGGTAGCTAACTGTGACCCAACACTACCATTAAAGGACTAGTTTTTAGGGTTTGCGTGGTCAACAATCCATTTGACTGGGTCAGTGTAGGGAAGGATAGAGGGTCTCGCAGCAATGACATGTATCCCAAAATCCCTAATATTCTAGTAAGTTGACTAGTCATTTCGAATGTCTGACAGGTCATCATTGTAAAAAATTGAGTATATCCTGGTCCAGTCAATTTGGTAAGTTTCAGTGATTCTACCGCTGGTGTCTGAGAAGGTGCCGAAGTTTGGGTCTTTGGTCAGCATGTCCTTTTGAATGTTCTTGTAGCGGGTAATTCGAGCCATTTTGGAAAATTAAAAAATTTCATTTAAACGCATAAGAAATAAATCAAGACCAATTAAGAAACAAAACAACAATAAACAATAGGACGTAACAGAAAAAACTAACCTATAATTGACCAGAACTATGAAAATACTCTCTGGTAAAAAAATCGCAGCGAAAACTCACGCAGCAAGGTAATCTTTGAAAGTGAAAATGGTAAAGAAAATACAAAGGACTCATCTATTTATAGATTTTCTGTGGGTCGAATCCAAGCCATAGGATTAAAATAAATAGATGTTTGGGATCAAGCCTTGCGGGATACAGAATCAAGTCGCAATATTTGAATTTTATTTACTTTCCCGCAATCTGCAATCCGCAAATTATGGGTTGCAGAATGCGGGTTCAAAACTATAACAAACTAACGTACATGAAAGATCCTGCAATCTGCAATTGCGGGTTGCGGAAACACACAACGTGAATCATAAATCAAACTACTTCTCGCAATCCACAATTTGTAATTGCGGGTTGCGAGAAAAACAATTTTTTTGGGAAAATTAGTCTTTTCTGCAACTCACTAAAAACACACAAAGCATGCATAAATTTTAAAAAGTTAACTAAGTCAAATCTTGGCAAAAACACAGAAACCATGAATAGACATTATGGGGACCCTAAAAATGACTAAGGACTTTGAACATTACCTTAACACATAAAATTGAGGCTCCCATGTTTTGGATAAAACATGGGATCTGTTGTATCTACAACATGACGATATGCACCACAGCTTGTTCTTCATCCTCGAAGAAACTGTGTCATCATCTAACCAGTTTTCAGTTGAGAGCAAGGATTTTATCCACGGGAAAGTCGATTGGTTCAAAAACCCCATTCCGACACCAGATACCTTTGAAGAGGGGAACATGGCCAATATCTCGCCTACTATCAAGATCAACATCTCAACCAATCCCGAGATTGTTGAAGAGATCACGCTGGGGGTATCCTGCGCTTATGAGGAAGTCGCTTCCTACGAAGCACTTTTTCAAGAATTCCGGGACATCTTCACATGGTCATACACCGAGATGCCAGGCTTGGATCCATCAATCGTGGAGCACCACATCGACACATGGCCGAATGTGGTGCCTGTCTGCCAAAAGCAGAGACCCATCCATCCTTCAAAAGCTGCTGCGGTCAAGCCAGAGGTCGAGAAACTGCACACATCCGGTTTCATCTACCCCATCACTTACACCACTTGGATTTTCAACCCTGCTCCCGTAAACAAAAAACACGTCACCTTCCGGGTTTGTACGGACTTCTGAGATTTGAATATGGCTTGTCCCAAAGACAACTTCCCAACATCTTTCATTGACCAAATCATTGATGCGTGTGCCGGTCATGAGGTATCTTCCTTCATGGGCGGTTTTTCCAGATATAGCCAAATTCATATTCGAAAGGAAGACCGATACAAAGCCGCGTTCACCACCCCTTGGGGAACATTTGCATACTGAGTGATGCCCTTTGGTTTAAAAAATGTTGGAGCCACCTTCCAGCATGCCATGACGTATTGCTTCCGCGACCTCATCCACATCATGTTGGTTTATCTAGACAACCTCATTGCTTAGTCACCGAAGCAAGCACACCACATAGACGACTTGTGACAAGAATTCCTGCGATGTTGCAGGTACAAAATCTGCTTGAACCATTTCAAGTGTGTTTTTTGTGTCCCAACGAGCCATCTCCTGGGTTCCATCATGTCTCACAAAGGAATGATAGTTGACCCTCTCAATGTCCAAACCAATTTTCCTTTAACATCACCTCTTTAAGTGATGTGCACTACAATTTTTTTTTTACATCGTTCTTAACACGAGTCTTACACCTTGTTTCCTTGATTTCCATAGATGGATCCTACCTCGTGTCGCTACACTGGATTTGTTGATGGAGCAAGCACATGGTATCCAAATCTCACCTCGGCCGCATGGGTTATCTATTCCCCGTCACATGAGTTGATCCATATTGACGAAATGTGTGTGGACATCACGATCAACAACCAGGCTAAGTATGATGGTGTCACTGGCCTCTTGGCTGCCACCCTCCAATTGGGTATTAGTCACCTTAATATCTTCTTATACTACCAACTGTCTGTCTCCTAGTTGAATAACTATTACCGGGTACGCAATCCTTGCCTTTTTAGAAAAGTTTTGCGCACTAAACATATGGTTAGAGCAATTGAATCCATTACATTCACACATGTTCCTAGAAACCTCAATAGTGTAGCAGATCAGATGGTTAATGATATTCTAGAATGGGATATTCATCATCGCATATAGGAAGCATACAAACACTACATCATGCATACATATGTAACATATATCATGTAGGCTTTTTTTCATCATAAAAGGACTTGGATATAAAAACCATAAAAGCGCATCCACGTGCGTAATATATATATATATATCGCATGTCATAGCATGTCCAGTACAAAATGAGAAGCTACACAAGCTTTCTCAATAGACTACACATAACAATACAAAAATCCTAAGTGCACCAATGCACTAGGGGCAGCTCCACAAGCTGCTAATCAAAGTTGGACTCATCCTCCTACTCCTCTGACTCAGTGTCCTCCTCAGAGCCATCCTCTACCACCTCTCCCTCCTCCTCCTCCTCCTCGGAGCCATCGCCATCCTCCATTGGCACATCTCCATGCGTTGTCGCTCGTACATACTCAGTTGCAACGACAATCCTCTTCATCAGAGGAATCCACTCGCGGGGAGCGTGGTAGCAGGAAACAAGAAGATCATCATCTAAATGTTACCAACCATCATCCGTCACCCCATCCAGGAGGCGCTCCATGATCTTTTGAAGACCATCCACAGTATTTTGCTCCTTTCTGCGGACGGGTGCCTCTAGCCCTGCCACCACGCCCATCCGACGCTAGTAACCTGCAGGTGGACGAGGCCCAATATCTGCACATGCACACAAGGATATCATCGGTTCCTGTACATCAACTAGCTACCAAATAAGCTACAAAGTACTCTATATATGAATGTAAACACATAAAAACATCATCTATACATACCATCGCCCCCCCAGGACTGGCCAGGAGGTCGGGGGATCTCCGCGTCTCCAGTGTAGTCCATGTCTGCATATGGGAAGTCCTCCACAACTACCGAGAGCTGTCTCCACTGCTCTAGCAACTCCAGTGTGAAGAAGCGACCCACTATGCCTCCTCCCTCCCGTACCATCATCTCACACCCCCTGCACATTCGAGGCTCTCGAGGCCCACCATCCTGCACTACTACGTGTAGACTAAGGGTTGGAACTCTCTCAAAGAAGAAAGAGCACAGGAAGGATGCAATGTAGAAGTCTCCACCAACTGTCCTGGATTGATTCAGGGCATGCCGAACTGCGAACAAGTACATATGGGACCACCCAAAGTATGTGCCCCCCATAGCACTCTCCACCATCTGGAGCTGCCCCAAGATATCTTTTGGTTCCCAGATGAATCCAAGATATGTTGCACCATCGCAGCAACTGTTCAAGTCGTAGGAACCTCAATGTCACACATCAGGATATAGGAGCCATGCAACATACGCATAAGCATAGAAATGCCTCTCGTAGAGCTCCTCCAGAGTCTCCCCAAATGAAAGTTTTGGTGCCAGATTGCAAATCACTCCCAACATAGGGAGCCCCATTAGGAAGTAAACATCTTGTAGCGTGATCTCAACACGTTGTCCCTAAATGATGAAAAACTCCCCTTGAATGTCCCAGAAACTCACCAATAGCTCAAGTAATAACCACAAGCTCTTAATCAATGGTACCTGCATGAAATTGAGAATTCCACAATGGGCAAGTACATCCTGTGTACCTGCATCTCGGAGAGCATTCCTCCATACCACTTTGCAATCCCTCTCTCGCCACACAGGTGGAGCCATCCTGCACAACCAACAAACCTCTATTAGCCACAACTATCAGCAAAAAACTCACCCTAGGGGTAGATCGCTCCTTATTGGCCAAAAATAGTGACTAGGTCACCTCTTTGGACCAAACAAAAGGGACTAGGTCGCTCATCCAAGACAAATAGGAGCGACCCAAAATTGAGCGACCTGACGTGAGGAATCCCTAGCAAGGCATTCCCGGCCCCTGTAGGGTGAGAAAAACAGCAAAGTAAACCACTGAAAAAGATGAGTTTTTCCAGTACTCTTACCTGCAAGTCGCGGCTCGAAAAATCACCGGTCGAAATGGAAGAAATCAACAAAATACGTTTTGGGGCCCTACTTTCCAACTTAGCACTGAACAGTGACAATGACCCTTATCATGTGGTCCCCACCTTGTTTATATACCTCATTAGGTCTATTTTTCTTTTGATCACTGCAACACCATCCAAATTTTGTTTGATATGTCGTTCGCACCGTTGGTTTCAGTTTTTCTTCCTCTCTCTATTGATGAGACCATTGTCTCATGTTTAACCACTTGATTTTTCAGACCATTTCCCAGAAGTCACGTTATTTTGTATGCATTTGGAACATAACTGTCTTCGAACTTGTGCTCGTCACACTCTCATGTGAGTACTCAGTATGTAGCCTAATCCGTCCACCCTAAGTTGGTACGGGATGTTTACACATGATTCTTCGGAACTTTTCTCGGATGTCACCTCGATTTGTGTGCTTTTGTCGCATCGATTTGCTTGCCTTTGCCACAAACCGCCCCGTGCATGTATTGGTATGTTCAAGAGCCACCTGCTCCATCTGTGCTGCACGGTTAGTCACCTTTGATCACCTTTCACTGTTTCATTGTCTCGCCATGGGGAACCATTAGTGCCCCCGGCTTGGTTGACCATAGCGGAGTTTCTGTTAAGCTCTTTTCTGACTCCTAAAAGAATGAAAAGATCATTGAGTGCCCTTGCTTCCTTTCCCGCTCGTTAAAATATAGGAAAGGGCGTATACATAGTCTTGTTTATCTCCTTTTGTGGACTGTATATACCACCACATGAAAAGGACTAGCTTGGCACATTCAATCCAAGAACATTTCCCTCTGCATCTTTTATGCTTTCTCGGGCATTGGGACCGAACTTTACGAAAAAGATCACCATGGGTTGTCTTTAAGCTCTTTTCCAGTGTTCTCATCAAGAAGAGATCGTCGAGCAAACTTGGTTTCGTTCATGCTCGTAAATTATTTGAATGATTGTCAAGTTAGTATAGGTTTAACCTTTTCCGGCTTGATTGGACTACCAACGTTAAAGAAGTCTCCCATCCCCTAAAGGATGGGTGAGCTCTCCTAAGTACAATTTTATCCTTTTTCGGGCACATGAGACTATCAATGAAAAAGAGACCCCATTGGAGTCTTCTTCATGCTTTCAGACTCTCTAAAATTGAAAGCACCATCGAGCATTTACTTTCTCAGGCTAGCGCAAAATCCACGAGATCGTACTATTGGGCACCATTTTGACCTCTTTTTGTCATCTAGATATTTTCCATTTTCCTCCATAAAACCTTCATACTGATTTATAAATCTTTAAATCCACCCACAAACTTTGGTTAAAAGGTATAAATGTCATTGCTTTTTAACAAATTGAATTTTGAGATTTTTAAAGCATTTAAACTAAGGTTTTTATTTAGGATTACAAGATGTGCTAACTTCCCGTAATGTCTCCAAGGTTGAGCACTTGCAGGCCAGCTAGGCGTGAACTGAAAGATGGATAAAAGATACTTAGTGTCCAAGGATGGATAAACTTCCAACGGATAGATGATGTGGCTCTCATAGGTGTCAAGTCAATGACAGTCAAAGGCGACCACCTGTGCTACCACTCAGCACAAAAGCAGGGCAGTTCCGATTTTGTTGATTTTCACAGATCTAATAGAGGATCTCAAGGACTATGTTTCATTAATTAGTTTCTAGATTAATAGCATTTCTAGTTTTTCAAAGTTTTTGTATAAATACTTCATCAAACATAGGAGAAATCCATCACGATTTGGGAGAAAACGCATGCTGCTTTGGACTACGTTATTCTATTACTGTGTATGATCGATTTTATGGTGAATATATTTAAAGTTTAAGCTCTGTGATTCTTCAATTGCGTGTGTGAATGAGGCATTGGAGGGCCCCCTCTGTTGAGTCTGCACACCCCTTTTATTTGCCAATGAACGATTTGGATCGTTGCAAATGATTTGATTGTTGCCAGTGGTATGTTTTAATTCCTGTAGGATTTGATTTTCTTATTGCAGAATTAGTTAAATTGCTTTCCATCAGTTTTATAAATCTCTGTTATTTCATTGGATACACACTGGAGAGGCGACATGAAAGAGAAGAAGAGAGGAGACATGAAAGAGAAGAAGAAAGGAGACATGAGAGGGATGAAAGGACAGAAGAATATCAGGAAGCCACCTTTAAATTTCCCATTTTGGACACTAGTATCATCCTAGGAGAAGAGGTAAAAATGAAGAATATCCCGCCATCTGTCTTACCAAACTTCTATGGCATGACCTCTGAAGATCCTGACTCTTTCCTATTCGAGTTTGATATCTTGTGTCGAACTTATGGATACACTGATGACACCCATAAGCTTCATCTTTTCCCTGCTACCCTTAAAGCAGCTGCCTTGAAATGGTTCATGGGCTTAGGAGAGCATTCTATTACTAGCTGGGATGAGATGAGGAAGATCTTTCTTCGAAAATATCAAGCATATTGTAGATTGAAGGATCTAAAAGATGACATTTTTGGAATGATTCAACAGGAAGATGAGAGTTGGGAGGAGTATTTGGAAAGATTCTCATACAACATGCAGAAATCTAAATACAATTCTTTGACACCAGAGATGATTAGAACAATATTTTTAAAAGGAATAAGAGAAGAGTATTTGGATATTTTGAATGTTATGGGCAAAGGTGACATCTCTTACCTTCCCTTTGATGAAATACAAGATTTATGTCAGAAATATTCAAGAGGAAAGGCTAGAACTGGAAAAAGGGATATCACTACCAAAGTAACTAAATCTGCAAACAGTGGTATCTCTAGGGCTGAGCTTGGAAATCTGCTAGAAGATTTCAAGACTGATTTATTGAGTACCTTGGGAACACAAGTCGAAGTAGCAAAAACCAAGAAAAGACAAGAACAACAGAACCAGCAAGATCAGGCCTTGTCTATTTTTTGTCCTAAATGTAGGAAGAAACACCCACTAAAAGAATGTCTTTTAAATGCTGTTGAAATTTGTGGCTTATGTACTTTTAATCACAAAACTGATGACTTCCCCAGATTGAAAGAATTGCAGGCAGCTCGAATGGAGGAGAATCAAAGCATGGAGTCTCTCTACTTTATGGGACAACAGAGACCTTGGCAGCCACGATTTTTAGGTATGTCTCAAGATCCTATGCAGCCATTTCATACAAATTATCAAACTCCTATTCAGAATTCATGGAGCGCACCCATGCCCTGGAAAACTTGGTCTCCTCCATTAGCCCAATCTGCTCCAAATTGGAGAGGATATTCCCATGGTAACCAAACATATCAGTAGGCCTATTTGCAGCCCTATCAACAACCTTCTGCCTATCCCCAATACCAGCAGAATCAAGTCCAAGTCCCATCTTTCCAAGTGCCATCTTTCCAACAATCCAACATGGCTCCTCAATTGGGTCCACCACCTCAACAGCTTCAATTGCCATCCAATCAGTCTCCACCTCGGCCTACACAACTCCCAGCCTAGCCAATTCCAAATCCAAATAATAAAATAGACAGACCCATGTATAATGTTGATGATGGAATGCCGATTCCTTACTCAATCCTCCCACTGCAAAATATCAATTTAAGATCTAGGAAAACTTTACAAAAAGAATCTCCTGTTATCTTAGAAGAACAAACAGAAAATGAGAAAACTCCAAAAAAATTAAATACAGAAAAATCTCAGTCAGAAAATCACAGTAAAAAAGGAAAAACATTAGTATCTTATACACCTCCTTTTCCAGAAAGGTTCGTCAAAGAAAAACCTTCAATCTCCCTACCTGATTTTGATGTTTTGAATGGGTTAACCAATGTATATGTCAAAATTCCTTTACTGCAGGCTATAAAGGATATTCCAATTTACACTAAAGCAGTTAAGGAATTATGTCTTAATAAAAGAAGGAAGGATCCATAAAAAATTCATGTGGTAGGCAATCTAGCAGGATTAATGTCTAATACTGTTTTCATTGAAAAGTATGTAGATCCTGGAATCCCAATGGTTACAATTACTATTAATAATTTTTCAATTCCAAAAACATTGATTGATTTAGGTGCTGCCATTAATGTCATGACATTAGAGACAATGGAATACCTTCACTTGACAAATCTCAGACCAACCACAACAGTTTTGGAACACCTGAAGGGATCTTAGAAGATATCATTGTTTCTTTAGACTCTTGGGAGTATCCTGTTGATTTTATAGTGCTACAGCCAAAGTCTAATCTAGGAGGCACCCATTGATTCTCGGCAGACCCTGGTTGGCAACAACATATGCTTTCATAGGATGTAGGGCAGGAAGTATGCTTATTTCACATGGGACAGAGAGAAAACAAATTGCATTTTACCCTTCTGCCCAAAGACCTTCTACATTAGATCAACTGTCATGGATTAATGAGACCAAAGAACAAGAAGAAGTGATTCGGCCCGTCCTGAGTATCAATCAGTTCTTTGATTTTCAGGAAGAAAACAACGAGGATTTGTTAGATTATTTCATTGCTGAACCTGATATTTCTGAAGAATTAAGAGATATGCAATATGCTGTAGCAAATCAAGTTTTGGGTTATAATTTTCAGGAAAATTGCACAGTACATTCTCTAGCATTGGCACTTCATGATATTTTTAATGTTCATTCAATCACAGATATTCAAAGTAAAACAATTGAAATCAGTCTAGGCAAACATTTGAATATAAGTGCACATCTTACTCCATCACAGGAAGAACAGTTGATTACTTTGCTGAATAAACATTCCCATGCATTTGCTTGGGAGTACACTGATATGCTAGGTATTCATCATGAAACATGCACTCACCACATTTACATAGATGATAAAATCAGACCTCTTAGACAACCGCAACGTAGAATGAATCCCATATTAAAAGAGATAGTCAAAGAAGAGTTGCAGAAGTTGTTGAAAGTAGGATTTATTTACCCCATCTTCGACAGCCAATGGGTTTCCCCCTTGGTTGTTGTTCCTAAAAAGAATGGTAAATGGCGCATATGTGTGGATTACAGGGAGTTAAATAAGGCAACATTAAAATACTACTTTCCATTGTCTTTTATTGATCAAGTGTTGGATACCTTAGCTGGAAAAGAATATTTTTCATTTCTAGATGGTTTCAGTGGGTATAATCATATTAGTATTGCAAAAGAAGACCAGGACAAAACCACCTTTACATGTCCCTGGGGCACATATGCCTACAAGGTTTTACCTTTTGGCTTATGTAATGCCCCAACTACCTTTCAGAGGGCAATCTTGGCCATCTTTGCAGATCTAGTTCATGAGTGTGTTGAAATTTACATGGATGATTTCTCTGTGTATGGAAGTACCTTTGAATATTCCTTGACAAACCTGGAGAAGTTTTTAGTAAGATAGCTCTGCCGTTGTTTAAATTGCTTTCAAAGGATGTGCCTTTTAATTGGGATACTGACTGTCAATTTGCATTTCAGACACTTAAAGAGAAGCTCTCAACTGCTCCCATTTTAAGGGGACCAAATTGGACATTGCCTTTCCATATTTCTACTGATGCCTCTGCTACTGCAATAGGGGCCTCATTGGGCCAGAAAGAACATACTTTGACTTATGCCATCTATTTTATTAGTAAAAATCTGACACCTGCAGAGTTGAACTATACAGTCACTAAAAAGGAGATGTTGGCAGTGGTTCATGCTGTAAACAAATTCCGTCATTACATAACTGGCTACGAAATTTTTGTCCATACAGATCATTCAGCCTTACGATATTTAATGAATAAATCTATCACTAATGGTCGGATCACTAGATGGTTGTTGTTAATGCAGGAATTCAATATCACTGTTTTAGATCGGCCTGGACGAGAAAATCAAGTGGCAGATTTCCTGTATCGTTTACACAATACTGGTGAGGTTGTTCCTGTTTTAGATAGTTTTCCTGATGAACACATGTTTGCAATTTCTATTATCACTCCTTGGTATGCTGATATTTCCAACTACTTATCATTAGGCCAACTACCACCATCTATGACATCTAAAGAAAAGAAAAAGATTATTAAACAAAGTGCTAGGCATATATGGGTTAATGGTGATCTCTTTTACACAGGATATGATCTAATTATAAGAAGATGTGTACGACGGGATGAAATTTTAGATATTTTAAAGGCATGTCATGATGAACCGTGTGGTGGCCATTTTGCAGATAAAAGAACAACATACAAGATACTCAATTTGGGGTATTATTGGCCTTCTATTTTCAAAGATGCTAAGAGGTATGTTAGAAGCTGTTATACTTGTCAACGGATGGGACGGCCAGTCCGGTCTGATGAAATGCCATTCCAACCACAAATCCTCATTGAACCATTTGAAAAGTGGGCCCTTGACTTCATTGGTCCAATTCATCCACTATCACAAGGGAAGAAGTACATTTTGGTATGTACAGACTACGTCACCAAGTGGGTAGAATCCAAACCATTACCAAGAGCCACCGAATAGACTGTGGTAAACTTTCTTTTGAGGATATATTTGTGAGATTTGGGGTGCCTAGAGAGATTGTAACTGATCAAGGTGCCCAGTTTACCTCCAAACTAGTGCAGGAGATAGCAGAAAAGTATAAAATTAAGCACAGAAAGTCTACCCCTTACCATCCGCAAGCAAATGGCCAAGTGGAATCTACAAACAAGACTTTAGAAGGCATCATCACCAAAACTGTTTAGATGCATAGGAAGGATTGGTCAGCTAAGCTTACTGAAGCTTTATGGGCATACCGGATCACTTGGAAAAACAGTACTGGTTTTTCTCCTTATCAGCTTGTTTATGGTAAGCAAGTCCTCCTCCCTATAGAGTTTCAAATTCATACCTTCAAGTTAGCAGCAGATTTGGGCATGGATCTTTCTGAGGCACAACAAGAAAGAATACTTCAGTTGAATCAACTAGATGAGATGAGACAGGCTGCCATAGAACACAATATTTTGATCCAATAGCAGAGAGCTCAATGGCATGACAAGTTTATTAAAAAGAAACAATTCCATATCGGTGACTGGGCACTATTGTTTGACTCAAAGTTCAAAGACTTCAAAGCCAAATTTACAACTCATTGGCTTGGTCCATATGAGATTACAGAGGTATATGACAATGGCTCAGTCAAACTTCAAACAATCGATGATGAAGCACGCACGTTTGTGGTCAATGGCCATCGACTCAAACTATATACCAAGCCTATCAACAAGGAAGATTTTATACAGCAGATTTCACAGCAACGGGAAATGGAAGTGCTGGATAGACACATCAGTGTTTCTCCTTCACTTACTTCTTAGCTGCTCTGATATTGAAAATAAAAATAAAAATAAATAAATAAAAAACAGAAAAAAGAAAATAAAAATATTAAAAAAAACCAACATATAAAAAAAAATATAAAACCAAGAAAAAAAGGAAGTTTAGTTGTGAAAACTAGGTCACTGGCACAATATAAACTTGAATTTTCCATGGAAAACCAGGTTTGCTTGGCCATTGAAAATTCATCAAAATATTCTTTTCAAATTTCATAGCTTTATTTTTAATAAATCAAGTTTTTGTTTGACTTGAGGACAAGTCAATAACTAGGCCTGTGAGGGGGATAAGCATTTTTATGCTTTCTTGGAACCCTCCAAGTCTTTTTCATATGCAGAAGGGACCTGATTTCCAGCAATACAGTGATTTCTAGCAATCCAGAGGGACCTGATTTCCAGTAAGGCAGAAGAAATCTACAGAAGGACCTGATTTCCAGCAAAGTAGAAGGAATCTGAGATGGCAGACAGAAGACATCAGAGGACAGAAATGAATCAGAAATAAATGCAAACCAACTACATCAGGCAGCAAGCTCATCATACAGGGATATTCAACAAAGTCTGTAAGAATTTAAGTTTTTGTGTTTTAAAAGTTTCATGATTCTTTGTTTCTAAGTGATGACATATTTACCAACCCTCGTAAGCTTGACTGCCTATTTTCATTATCCTCACAGTCTCTGCCAGCATTCCATTTACCTTTCATCATCCTACCCCAGGGGTCAATATGGTGGTCAAAATCAAACCCAAGAGTAAATTTTAAATGGCCAAAATATATACTGCATTCTACAATCAGGGTTTTCTCCTTGGCAGAAAGACAAACAGGGTCTCCTTCTCAGCAGAAAGTGAAATGTTTTAAGAAAAACATGAAATTTCCAATGTTTTATATGTATATATATTGGTGCATCAAGCATTAAGCAAACATACATATAGAATATAGATGGCCGTGTGTATTTTCAAAATGAAAAGAGTCCACTTCAGTTAAAATAAAATTCTTTCATTCCAATTTATAATCAAATATTGGGGCATACAAAGAAATGAAAACATGTTATATACATTAAAACCTTACCTTTCATTTCTTTCCTGAGCAAATAATTGGATGGAAAGTGGCATGTTTATGAAATGATGAGAAAAAAAAAACGTGGATATATGCCCCACGATAGTATACAAATGTGCCTGAAACATGTATTATGAACTGGTGAAGTCGAGAAGTGCGATTTGGTCATTCTTCTTTGGACCAAATTAAACTCTTTTCCTCTGCAAAAACCGATTGTTGTGGGTGATAAGTGAGAAGGAAGCCGTGGATTACAGGAATAACACAGGCATTGGTTTGCTGGAGAAGTATCGCGCAGGAGGAATTGAAGGCAGCTACACCAGAAAGGAGATCAAGAGCAGGGTCAGTAAACTGGAAGAAAGGAATACCAAGGAGCTGGCTGGTTCATCCCTGGGATGAAATAGTTTATGTTATCCAAAAATTTATTACCTGTGAAGGCCGATTCAGCATTGTTTATCTTTACCACATCAAGCTGTTGCAGCATTTAAAAGGTGAATGTGAGATCAATATGCCCTATTTTCTGTTACAGAGTTTAACTAAGATGGCTAAGGCTGTCCAAAGGCGTGCAAAAGACAAAATGACAAGCCTTTTTCACTGTGGACTTATCAAAATCATCATCCAGCATGAGTTACAAAAGCAAAATTTGACATGGTTAGGATTTTTAGTTCACAATCAGTTTGAAGAACAGGAAGAATTGCTTGAAGAAGGTTTAAAAGAAGATGAATTGTTGATGATAGCATACCCTGAGGCAACAAGTTCAAAACTGCCAAAGGGGAAAAAGAAGAAAAAGGAGGCGTTGCTGATTACTGATGATGAAGACAAATCTGAGGCAACAAGTTCAAAATAGCCTCAGAGAAGGATACGAACTAGGAGTGTGATGAGAGAAGAAAAGCAGTTTCAAAAACAAGAGCAGATTTTCACCACTTACCAGAAAAAGCCAAGGAAGTATAAGCAAGCTCAAAGCCAGTCAACATTAGAAGATGAGGAACACATACAAGCCTTGGGGAGTCAAGAAGAAGATCTACCAAATGAAATAGGGCAGGATATCCAAGAAACTGATGAAGTGATCAAACAGACAAAAAGAATCAATCTCTTCTTGGATCAGCAAGAGAAGAAAAAGGAAAAGCAATCAAGACAAGGAATACTAAAAGACTCAGCTTCTCTTTTCTCAGAACAACAAATTGAGGAAGAGGAAAAGAAATAAGATTTAGTACAAAGGGATGAAGAATTGGGGATGGACACCAATTCTGTCCAGCTTCCAATGAAAATGAAAAAGAAGAAAACTTCCAAGAACAATAAAGAGATTAAGAGGTTGAAACTTGAAATAAAGAAATTAGAGAAAAGGAATGAGAAGTTAAAAGAAATCAACTTGAAGCTTAAAGTACAGAGGACACGCATCTCCAAGCATGCCTACAGATGGTATAAGCAAAAGAAGATTTATAAAGCTAAGTATGAGAGGCTGAAGGTCCTTTATGCATCTCGAGCTTCAACAGATGCATCGTCTCAGACAGGAGATTAAAAGCAAGATGATCAGCAACAAAATTTTGGTTTTAAACAGGGTCAAATATTTTTGGCATGAGGACATGCAGCAGCTTCCTCTTGGGGGAAATGTTGGGCACCATTTTGACCTCTTTTTGTCATCTAGATATTTTCCATTTTCCTCCATAAAACCTTCATATTGATTTATAAAGCTTTAAATCCACCCACAAACTTTGGTTAAAAGGTATAAATGTCATTGCTTTTTAACAAATTGAATTTTGAGATTTTTAAAGCATTTAAACTAAGGTTTTTATTTAGGATTACAGGATGTGCTAACTTCCCGTAATGTCTCCAAGGTTGAGCACTTGCAGGCCAGCTAGGCGTGAACTGAAAGATGGGAGAAAATATCCTCAGTGTCCAAGGATGGATAAACTTCCAACGGATAGATGTTGTGGCTCTCATAGGTGTCAAGTCAATGACAATCAAAGGCGACCACCTGTGCTACCACTCAGCACAAAAGCAGGGCAGTTCCGATTTTGTTGATTTTCACAGATCTAATAGAGGATCTCAAGGACTATGTTTCATTAATTAGTTTCTAGATTAATAGCATTTCTAGTTTTTCAAAGTTTTTGTATAAATACTTCATCAAACATAGGAGAAATCCATCACGATTTGGGAGAAAACGCATGCTGCTTTGGACTACGTTATTCTATTACTGTGTATGATCGATTTTATGGTGAATATATTTAAAGTTTAAGCTCTGTGATTCTTCAATTGCGTGTGTGAATGAGGCATTGGAGGGCCCCCTCTGTTGAGTCTGCACACCCCTTTTATTTGCCAATGAACGATTTGGATCGTTGCAAATGATTTGATTGTTGCCAGTGGTATGTTTTAATTCCTGTAGGATTTGATTTTCTTATTGCAGAATTAGTTAAATTGCTTTCCATCAGTTTTATAAATCTCTGTTATTTCATTGGATACATACTGGAGAACGGTTCATACTACTATCTCACCTTACTGTGCATTGCTTGACTGTTCAACGATGGAGTATTAAGAACAATTACACATTACGAATGCTTTCCTGTAAAGGGAATTAATGTTTGATTGTTTATTCAATGCTGGGATAATAGGCAGAGTTTTATAATTCATATTTTAGGGTTAAGATTAATTTGTAATAGTTTTTATTATCTCAGAAGCTTTTACATACAAATTTCTTTCACATATGAATTGCTGTGTAATTGAAAGAGCAAACGAAACTGTTCCTGTAAGGAAATTTTTGTGTTTTCAAATCACAGTAACTTAATCTTTTAATAGTCTTATTTCTTAGATAACTAGATTTCCAAGTCAAGTCTAGCTTTGAGTCCTTATACTTGGATATGCCTCTAAGTCTACTAACCCGGATTGACATAAACTCAAGATTTGATCTGTATTAGTAGATTGGAGCCCAACACGTACCACACAGTCTCTTTAGGCGCCACCCCATGTGTTACAATTTGGCAGCATTCCCCCTTTGGGTCGCCTTTGTTCAGAGTATTCTACGATGAGTCTTCCTTGGATCCCATGAACACCAAAAGTCTACCTCCCCCAAGTACTTCCCATCTGCAGCTACATTCCCGGTATAATAGCTATGATCCCTTTTCATTTCACTTGCTGCCTAGTTATCCCTACCGTCATACTCTGAACAAAGGAAGTTTGAGTCCTCCATGCTCTTCCTACCCCTATTCCCCTATTCAGTGTGTCAGTCCCTAGATTGTATCACACCTTTGGTTATCTCCCTCGTGCTACTGTGCAAGGAAACATCACTGCCTTGGTTAGTTGCAGGTCTCCCTCTATCAATGACAACAAATCTATTCCAGAAGATAGACCCAGAGGTCCCTGTATCCTAGTTTCATTAACCTCATTGATGAGTTCCTTGGACCACTTGAGAGGAGTCCTTAGTACCTCTTGGGATGGTTGTGTCTCACATGCTCTACTTCAACCACATCATCGCACCGTTGAGATTCATATAGGGTATTGGTCTATACAATATTTGGTTGAAGACCCTGGTTGTCACCTAACTCTAGCATATTGGTGAGTCGATTAAAGGACCCAAACAAGTTCATGTCCCTTGTGACTTCTGGGTTGCATTGGAGACAGTGTTCAGAACCCCCAGAGTAGTGCTTCTGTGTAGATTCATGATTGATGCGGCATATTGTACCATAGAGACTCTGACTCTCTGCCAATGAGTCCTTACAGTTATGTAAACTTCCAGATCTAGCAGATCATCAGTTATGAAGATATAGCATTCCATGAGAATGCCATGGGTCCGATGTATCAGTTCTTCATATCAGTATTGTATCCAACCTCTCATTGAGGCAACCAATATGTAACAACAGTTGTACACGATTGACTCTAGCACTTTGGAGCCTAGATCACATTATTATTTTGACATTGTTATGAGCATGGGTATGCCCGCCTCGTCCATATACATGTCACACATTGTTTGTATCTCACCCATTGATGGGAACCAAAATTAATACAAAACCAAAAGCCACCATGTCCCGAATGAGGAAGCACTGCTTCTTCATAGCTCTCTCCACTATCCTAATGATCCAATGATGTCCGTCAACCATACGATGAGCTCTTGCCCTCACACATCAAGGGGCAATCTGTTAACACAAAAATTTGCTCAACATGCTATGTCTAGCCTACTCCATTTGTAGACATCCATCTCCTAACCCATTTGACCCCCACACCCATGTTTAGCCTATGTTTTTCTCCCAAAGGCTCAAAAATAATTAAAAAGGGCTTAAAAAACCCCAAAAGAGCCAAAATAGCTCACTAAGGAGACAAAAGGATCACAAAGGGGCTAAAAATCCCACAAAGGGACCCAAAAAGGGGCTAAAACCCCTAGAAGGGCTTAAGTCCCCCAAAAGGAGCTATGAAATAAGGAAAAAGGGCTTAAAACCCTAGGTAGGTCCCAAGACCCTGACCAGGGGCTAAAAGCCCTAAGTGGAGAAAAAAGGTATAAATAGAGGGGTGGGGGTCACCATCTAACATGATTCCTCCTCCCTGTTGTTATAATGCCCATATGAGTACCTTGAGAGACCTTTCACTCTCAAGATATTCATCCCCCACAACTCCATTCCTCCATTTGCTCATTCCCTTGGTGTGTTGAGCCAAAGGCCCACCCATTCCCAACCTATGGAGAGGTAGCTTCTAAGTTTGGGCATGGTGACCCTCTTTCAAACCAGATAGGAAGGTATAATGATTCATCTTTGTTTATTTATTTTGTAGTATGTATATGCTTCGTATTTGTTTTATTTGCTAACAGTTTGCTGCAGTTTGTCTTTTCTCCATTGACTCTACCCTTCCATCCTCTAGACGGAAGGGAGGTGCAACAACATGTAGCTAGGGATTTAACCCTACTACAGTTAGCATCCTTCCTCTGATTCAATCTATCCCATACGTTTGTCTCCAAATTGAAAATTTTTATGATGGGATCATTCTGTACATGGGATAATGGTAAGCTTAACTGCCCACCGATGACAGATCTTGGGAGGGATAGATCCCGTATGGAACCACCCAAATATGTCAGTGATCTCTCATTAACAACCTCCTCTAACATCACTGACTCATCCCAAAAAACCTGGCAGGATGTAGAAACCTACTCGTCACTGCAGAAGATGGAAGAACCCGAAGGCTCTTCGTCTGAATAATCCACCAGCTGGATATCTACTTCATCTTCCTCCATTTTTTTTATAAGAAAGACCCTACCATTGATAAACCCCACTTGCTGCCATCACAATTGTAACCCTCACAAACCCTAGCAACAAATCCCCCTCATTACTTAAGACCATGTGCTCTTGCATATACCTATACCAAAATTTAATTTCATAGGATTGAACTAATTATGGGTCAGTTCCATTTATAGGCAACAATCCTTTGCCTAAGTTCATGGTGACATTTTCCATCACATTTGGTTGGGATTTTTACAGTTGGAGGAGGTGTTTGAATGAGATTTCATCAAAATATGAAAAAAAACCTTTATATCCTTTGCTATAAACATAGTGATGGGAGAGAAATAACCCATTTTTGTTCTTCTCATTTGTTCTATGACCAATATAGATCCATTTTAACTATGGCTCTACCAAGCGCCGAGAGGGATTAAGTTCTCTTGAGATGCCAACTCTTTTTAATTTACAAAAATGTCTAATAAGTATTCCTACTTGGGAGGGAAATGATCAACTTGCTTAAGTAATTTCAAAATAGGGTAAATATGAGTAGAAGAATGAGGTGAGTAACATTAATAATTATTTAATCAAATAGTTTTCGAAAAATTTCTTTACTTGTCTCTCTTTAAAACTAATAATGAATGTCAAGAGTAGTTAATGAGTAAACTAATCCATATAAAATTTTAAAACTTAGATTTCGAGAATAAATTGGAATTTGAAAACCATTTTACCATTAAATGAATATTTTAAACATTTATCCAAATGTTTTTGAGAAATGACTTGTTTTTCTTTATAACTAAAAATGAACATTTACATGTTAGGGTTGACCTTGACTTGGGAATGAGCAGGGATGTAAGTGGTTTAAAGCACATGGTTTAAGTGGCCCATGGTTTCTTTCTAGTTGTATTTTGCCAAAGTTTAAATCTATTATTGAAGTTTGTTTTTTCCCTACTAGGTTTTATTAAATTTTATATGTTCTTGGTTTTATAATTTCCTTTTACTAAATTCAATTGAATTTTACTACTCAGTTTGTAAAATTGTGAGCATTGCCCTAATATGGTTGTATATTTATGAGTATAATATTTTTTATTTTTTATTTTTTTAATTATAAGCCAACATATTATAAGTTTTTTTTTTACTTTTTATTATTATTATTTTTATTGAGCCGATATGTGCCACGTGGGAGTTACAGACGGGACACATCTCACCTACCCATTTGAGTTGTAGAAAGTGCCTCTCGATGCAACAAATGTTGAATTGCTAAAAGACCAATACATTTCTTACTTTCATATATTGCAATATAAGCATACCTTCGTAGATGGACAAAATGATTGCCTAGTTGGTTGTTTTCTTCCCCAATCTTCAAGTATTGGGCAATTCTTGTTTTCCATAATAGACCCCCCTACCCCCCATGCATTTGTCGCTCCTAAATGGTATAGTAAATATTAATGCATTTGGAAGATTATGTCAAGATGAATATATGTGAATTATTTTTATATGTTAAGATTAATATACAATTTTTCTTACAATTATTTTATTGCATCAAGAGTAGCTAGGTGCTTACAACCTAGTATGGGGAAGATGTTGTCATGTTATGTGTAGGCTCGTAACTTAAAAAATAAAAAATAAATATTAAAAAATTCATGTAGGCTCATAAGAAAAAAATTAAAACCACTGTAGCTAATTCTTAGATCTATTAAGCACTATGAGAGAGAGATTCAATTTCTTCATATGTAAATTTTTTTGTCTTGAATTTTGTACACTTCAAAAAAAAACATTACTTAAATTTTGTACACTTCAAGAAAAAACATTACTTAAATTTTGTACACATCAAGAAAAAACATTAAAAAAATTTACATCTTAAGAATTTGGATCCCTCTCAGTGCTTAATAGAAAAATTACATCTTAATAATTTGGATCCCTCTCATTGCTAAAGAGATCTGGGTTTAAGATAGATACATGCTAATTTATACATTTTATTCATATCAAATTGTAAAATACATTTTACTTTGCAATTAAAATATTATGTTATTATTTATTGTTTGCTTATACTATTATTTTTCATTAATTTATGTTATATTATCATTTTTTCCTTGGGAAAAAACGTAATTTTATATCATCAGGTGTGTACAAAATTAATTACATTATGTAGATGCACCTCCACTGCATTGCTTGATAATAATAGATTGTTCCAAGACATATTGTTTGCAAAACTTTATGTTATATTATCATTATGTTATCTTATACCTACAAATAATTTTTTAGTTGTTATTTAACTTTACATTTTTAATATTACATCTCAAAATAATAGTTATAATACAAAAATAAGCAAGCATGGTAGCTTTGAAGTCATTGAATAAGAGATACATTGATTGAAAGGTTGGCCATGTCAAAATGATAGTTATAATGCAAAAATAGGCAACCAAGGCAGCTTTAAAGTGAGTGAGAAATTTGATTGCCATTGAATGAGAGTTACATTGATTGAAAGGCTGGCCAATTGTTAAGCTCTCAATTAGCTTCAAGTTTTTAGACTTAATCATTCTCCTTTTCTTCCCTCCTCTATTTTTCTAAATGAACCTTGTCATAGATTTGAAGTTGTGTTAAGCCCTTGTACCTTTGAATGCAACTTTCAATTTGTGTCGAGTTGCATTGGATGCTCGGGTTGCCTTTCAAAGATTTGGTTTTCACATTCTTTACATTAAATGTATAAATTATATATTTATTTTTGCATTTCATGGATTTGATTTAATAAAAATGGTTATAATTCACTTTGATTTCTATAAGATGAAAGAACTACTCTTTCCTAAGCAATCTAAACGCTCATCTTTTAATGATTTTCATTCTATATCACTTTGTAGTTTGGTGTACAAGGTAATATCAAAAGTGAAAGTTAAGGATAGTAAACCTATCTTGTTTAAGTTTATTTTAAAGGAGCAATTTGGCTCCCTCAACAATAGATAGATTTTTTATGTTGTTGGGATGACGCGGGAATGTATGCATTCGATAAAGACGAAGAATTTGAAGGATTTTGTTTTAAAAGTGGACTTGGTTAAGGCTCATGACAGGGTTAGTTGGAGTTTCCTCAGGCTGGTTTTATTGCAGATTGCTTAAATTATTGATTCTACCAACTGAATTATGGGTTGTATTTCATCGACAAATTTTATGGTGTTGGTTAATGGTGTGCCATCTGACTTCTTTAGGATCTCACGTGGATTGCAACAAGGGTGTCAGTTATCTCCATATTTGTTTTTATTGATCATCGAGTGCTTGAGCCTTCTTATTCACAAGGCTATTATAGAAGGCAATTAGTCGGTGTCAAAATTACTAAAGTGATCAAGCTAACTTCTTTGTGGATGATGTTTTATTGTTCAGGAAAGACACTTCAATTAAATAGCTGGTGTTTAAAAACTGTCTTGACCTTTTCAATATTGCTTCATGTATGTTGATTAGTGATTAAAATTTCGGTTTCTATACTTCGGGCATTGAGGATGATTTTGATATGTTCTTACATCGTAATTTTCCTTTCAAGGTTGATAGTTTGGAATTTGGTTTAAAGTATTTTGGTTATTTTCCAAAGCCAAATTGTTATTAGATTGGTGATTAGATGTCGTTGTTGAAGAAAGTGGAGAAAAAATTGGATAACTGGTGTTATCATTAGTTGTTGGTGGGAGGCAGGATGATCCTCACAAAATTAGTTTAGGAAAACATCTAATTGTCGATGACAAGAATACTAAAGTCCATTTTGGATAAGATTCGACAAAGATGCTTCAACTTTTTATGGTCCAAGGCAGAAAAAACAAAAGAAAATCCATTTGGTGGGATGGGAGAATATTTCTAGGCCTAAATCTGGGATCCAAGAGCTTATGGCACTTCCTCTTCTCCGTTGGTTTGTGGGGTGGCATTATGAGAGGAAAATAAATGCAGTTTGGTAATGTAGTGGATTGGATTTATCGGGGGTCTAAAAACTTATGTGACAAGCTATAATATATGGAATGGGATTATTAACTCTATTTATGTTTTGACTAGTTGGTTGGCCTAGAAACCATGCAATGGCATGCAAATCAAGGTGGGGAGGGATCCCATTATCAATGTAGATAATTGCTCTATTTTATTAGATAGCTTAGTCGAAAAATTACGGGAACTTGGGAATTTTAGTCTTGGACCAAGTGTATGATATAGTTGTTGCAATTCAGGGGATTTGTATTGGCGATCCGCCTCCAACATGGGATTGTTGGGGGATTAGGTAGATGAATGGAACTGATTTATACTTGGCTTAAAGAATTCAGGATTCCCTTGTCTAATGAGGAGGACTCACTCCTCTGGTTGTTGAATGTTTATGATGGCCAAATCATTGATAAACTGGCTTGTGAAGTCATTGTTGTTGCTAAATGGGAGGGTGAGGAAAAATGGTGGAATGCCAAACTTTGGAATTGGATCTGTCCTTTGAAAATTAAATGTTTATGTTGGCTTATTTTGGAAAAAAATGTCTTGACATGGGAGAATATTGTAAAATGGGGTGGCGGTATTTTGTGTTTTATGCATGAAGGAGGTAGAAAATATTTAACATATTTTTGTTTCATGTCAGTTTACGCAGTTGGTTTGGAAGGAGGTAACTCACTCACTATTATTGACAAAACATCGGGGTGTAGGAACTTTCAAAGAGTGCCTACTTGTATGGAACTTTGGGATAATTATTGGCAGGAACTCCCTGCTTTGGTCAGCTGGTCTATATGGAAGCATTGCAATTTTATATTGTTTGAAAACCGACCTAAAAATATTTTGAAGATATGTCTCTCGGTACTGGATTTATCTAAACATGAAGGGTACAACTAGAAAAAAACCTCATCACATTAGTCCTCCCTTATTTGATGCGGTATTTCCCATTACTTTCTTCGATGGTGCGGTGCAACAGGGTGGAGTGGTGTTTGGCATAGGGATGGATTTGAAATGGTATACCTCACCCTTTTATACGTTATAGATGGGTTGTGGTAGGGGCACAAATTCAAGAAGTGGAATTATATCCCTATCCGTATTTCTCATATGGATATTAAGTGTTTTATGGATGGGTTGTGGAAGGGGCACAAATTCAAGAAGTGGTCTTCTATCATTATGCGGTATTTATCATCTGGATATTAGATGTTTTATGGATGAGTTGTGGCAAGGGCACACGAAGTGGACTTCTAACGTTATGTGGTCTTCTACACCTTGCTTCCCATCTAGATATGAGGTGTTTTATGGTTGTTGGGGACTCAAATGTTATATTGGACTAGGCTCAACACAAATGTAGACTACAAGCAATTGTACTAGATTGGTGGCACGATATATTTAGATGCCTTCATCGTCCTTTAAGAGTATTCAACTTCACTTTATCTACCGAGGATACAATTCGGTGGTTGATTACTTATTGAAACCGACTGTTTCCAATAAAGTTGGCATTAAATTTTTTGAGGAGTAGTGATGCAGGTACATTAGGACATGTATTTAAACCAAAGGCTTAGCAATGTGATGGATTGGTCACATGTTGAAGTCGAGGCTTAAATTTTGGACATTTAGTTAGGAGATGGTTAGAGGGTTTTAAATAAATATTTGAATTAAAACAAAAACAAAATAGTTAGGGTAGTTTTTTTTTTTTTCTTGGAAATGAGGGTTGGTTTTAATCTGGGAGGATTTTTATTTTATTTTGGAGGCTAGTTTTGGAAAAAGAAAGGAAGGAAAAGAAAAATCTTCTTGTAGATACTCTCCCTCTCCGCAAAAGAGAAATTGCTTAAAGTTAGTAAATGTTTTTGCAGTTGTTAGAATGTTTTGAAATTAATGATATTTGGAAATTGAATGTCACTGGAAGTTTCTTCTGGTATTTGTGGGGTGTTACTGGGAAGACTGTCAAAGTCGTTGAATATTGTAAGTGCGTTCCAATTTTTGTTCCTATGTGCTTCACGAATTGGCAATAAATTAATTTAAGCAAACGTGTGATGCTGTAGACCGCATTTCTCTGTCTTTGATGGTCGAACCTGTAATTGGATGCATATTGGATCTTGTGTGTCTCAGTCCCAGCCCATGTGATGGAATTTGAGAGAAGCATATTTTTTATTTAATACCATTATAACCTAGAAATCACCTGCAAGCCAGAGTTCCAGCCTGTAAAACCAAAGTATCATGTAATTCAATGTACATCGCCTCCAGGAAAAACAAGTGAATGAGTCTGTGGTTGCTACTTTGACTGGAGAAGACTTTTAAAACTCTATGGGAAACATTTGACTGATGAAACCAGATCCCCTGCATTTTGGGTGAGGGAGGAAACATTATCAAATCCTTACCAGTGTTGTGCACATTTACTTTGTTGTTTGGTTTTGGTTTTCTTTTATTGACATTCGAACCATCTGATAACACATCTACAAAGAACAAAAAGACACATGCGGTCTGCAAATAGAGCATCATTTCGTTAAAAAGAAATCACCGCAGAAGAATGGGAAAAAGCGTTTAAATGTGGCGTTGGATATGAATAAACTTTAAAACAAATCCCGAGGAGAACGTTTGAGGAAGATTGCGTCTACACCGGGTATATTCTTTTGTTTTTAGAAGAGCGGAAGTGTTATCAAAATCCAATACCAGTGCAAGGATTGAGACGGAAATAGTTCCAGTGCAGGTTCAACGTAGTGCCAAGTTCTCTTATGATATTGAAATTAGTTTTCATCCTGTATTGCCACCAATTTTTGGTATCAGAGCATAACGTTGTTGTTCCTATAAGTATATAGGGATGAATTGTTAACTTTTCATATGCTTAGCTAAGACATCCGTACTTCATTTCATTTTCATAACCAAAGCATATAAACATGATCACTAAAAGATAGACAAGCACAACCATACAAAAGGAACACAAAGATTTATCCTGGGAAAACCCTAAAGGGAAAAACCCAGCAAAAGCTTCCTCAATATAGATGCCCCAAAAATATAAAAGATAAAAGATAAAACCAGCAAGGAGATCAAAGCCTTATCCTCCTCCTTCTCCAGCTACTTCTCTTCTCCACTAATGCGCTACACAAGTGAGAGTGTGTGTTTCAAATGAGGAGCACTACACCTCTATTTATATTGATCCGTTCACTTAATTTAACTCATCTGTCATGTAGGCTCGAGTTAATCATGTAGGCTCGAGTTACACATGTAGGCTCAAGTAACCACACTGGGGTGGTAATGACCCACCTTTACAATTAGAGGGGACTGCCTCATGACTCTTATTAGTTCTTCCGATTAGGAGCATCAGGGTACAAAGTAATACAAGTGGTTCTCTGGATAGGACCATCGAGGACCACAAAGAAATACATATAGAATATTCTTCGAAGTTACAATATTTCAACACTCCCCCTTAACGAGAAGGGTATTCTATAACAACATCAACAACAACAATAATAGGAGAGAGATAGAGGACATCATCAACATCATCAGGGTGATACATCTATAAATCATTGGAAGCTTTTCAACATCATGTAGTATTCATCTTCAATATTTAGTCTTCAGCATCATCAGTACTTTGACTACTTCAATCAGCAACCTCTTCAGCACTTTGACCTTTCGATCAGCAACATCATCTTCAGCACTTTGACCTTTCGATTAGCAACATCATCTTCAACACTTTGACCTTTCGATCAGCAACATCTTCTTCAACACTTTGGCCTTTCGATCAGCAACAACATCATCATCATACTCTGATCTTTCGAACAAAAAAATCATCATGAAACCATCATCAAAACATCAACATCATCATCATCAAAATATCATCATCATCATACTCTGATCTTTCAATCAGAATCATCATTATCATCAGCCTCTGATCTTTCGATCAGAAACATCATCATACTCTAACATCAATTCATCATCATATTCTGATCTTTTGATTAGTACGTCATCATCATCATACTTTGATAATATGACATCATCATCATCAGGATCTCATCATCATCACATTCTGATCTTTTGATCAAAAACATCATCATCATCATCGCATTCTAATCTTTCGAACAGAAAACATCATCATCATCAGCAACATCATAATCATAAGCAACTTCTGATCTTCCGATCAGAAAACATCATCGTCGTCATATTCTGATCTTTCGATCAGAGAACATCATCATCAGTAACTTCTGATCTTTCGATCAAAGAAACATCATCATCATCATATTCTGATCTTTTGATCAGAGAACATCATCATCGTCAGCAACAACATCATCATCATATTCTAATCTTTCAATTAGAGAACATCATCATCATCAGCAACTTCTGATCTTTTGATCAGAGAAACATCATCATCATCATATCCTGATATTTTGATCAGAGAACATCATCATCATCAGCAACAGCATCATCATCATATTCTGATCTTTTAATCAAAGAACATCATCAGCAGTAGCAACTTCTGATCTTTCGATCAAAGAACATCATCATCATCAGCAACATCTGATCTTTCAATCAGAAACATCATCATCATCATCACACTCTGATCTTTCGATCAGAAACATCATCATCATCATCACACTCTGATCTTTCGATCAGGAAACATCATCATCAGCAGCAGCAGCCCACAGTATAAAGACAAAGAAGTCTTTGGATCTCTTTTGGACTCAAAAGCCAAGGATGATGCAATCCTATCACATTCTCGACAACCGAGGTCATCGGATCCGTTCTGAACTGAGGTTCAAGGATGATGCAATCCTGCCACATTCTCGATGACCGAAGTTACACCGGATCCATTCTGAACCGAAGTTCAAGGATGATACAATCCTGCCACATTCTCGATGACCGAAGTTACACCGGATCCATTCTGAACCGAAGTTCAAGGATGATACAATCCTGCCACATTCTCGATGACCGAAGTTACATTGGATCCGTTCTGAACCGAAGTTCAAGGATGATACAATCCTTCCACATTCTCGATGACCGAAGTTACACCGGATCCGTTCTGAATCGAAGTTTAAGGACGATACAATCCTACCACATTCTCGATGACCGAAGTTACATCGAATCCGTTCTAAACCGAAGTTCAAGGATGATACAATCCTTCCACATTCTCGATGACCGAAGTTACACCGGATCCGTTCTGAACCGAAGTTCAAGGATGATACAATCCTGCCACATTCTCGATGACCGAAGTTACACCGGATCCGTTCTAAACCGAAGTTCAAGGATGATACAATCCTACCACATTCTCGATGACCGAAGTTACACTGGATCCGTTCTGAACCGAAGTTCAAGGATGATACAATCTTGCCACATTCTCAATGACCGAAGTTACACCGGATCCGTTCTGAACTGAAGTTCAAGGATGATACAATCCTGCCACATTCTCGATGACCGAAGTTACACCGGATTCGTTCTGAACCGAAGTTCAAGGATGATACAATCCTGCCACCTTCTCGATGACCAAAGTTACACCGGATCCATTCTGAACCGAAGTTCAAGGATGATACAATCCTACCACATTCTCGATGACCGACGTCACCAGATCACTTCTGGACATATGTCCCAGGATGATACAATCCCTCTTCATTCTCGAAGACCGAGGTCTCCGGATCACTTTAGGGAAAGTTCCTAGGGATGATACAATCCCACTTCATTCTCGAAGACCGAGGTCTCCGGATCACTTCTGGACATATGTCCTAGGATGATATAATCCCTCTTCATTCTCGAAGACCAAGGTCTCTGGATCACTTTAGGGCAAGTGTCCAGGGATGATAAAATCCCACTGCAACATCACTACTCCCCCTTTCGGGGAAGGTCTTTCTGAACCACACCAAGCTTGTCTCGAAAGTGTTCAAACTTTACCTGAGACAGAGGCTTTGTCAACGCATCATCATCTAAACCATCTTCATCTACATCTTCAGTATGTGAATACTGAACTATCACCATCTGTATCTCCAGTATGTGAGTACTGAAAGCATCATCGGGTCACCATCATCTGAATCTACAGTATGTAAATACCGAAACATCATCTATATCTTCAGTATGGGAATACTGAAATCATCATCATCTATATATTCAGTATAGAAATACTGAATCACCATCATCTGTATCTACAGTATGTAAATACTGAAACATCATCATCTGCATCTTTATCTTGAATGTAGAAATACCGGATTTCTATGTGTTACGATGGAACACGGGGTTCTCTGTTATCACAACTCTCGTTATCACATAGAATCAATGTAGTATCCATCTTCAGTTCAAAGAGACCTAATATCAGCTTCCGAATCCATATGGCTTCACAACTTAGTAGAGCAATCTGCTATGTATTCTGCTTCAGCCATGCTATGAGAAACGTTGGACTATTTCCTGCTAAACCATGAACTCATAGCAGACACCAAACAAAAGCATCTACCTAATGTGCTTTTCCTGTCTGAGATACTTCCATCCCAATCTGCATCTGTGTATCCATACAATCTATACTCATGGCTACCATCATAATATAAACCAAAGTCTATAGTCCCTTTCAGATATCTCATCACATGTTTTGCAGTTACTAGGTGAACCTGTCTTGGTTGAACAAGATATTGACTTAAGGTGTTCACAGCAAAACAAATGTCTGGTATGGTATTTGTTAAGTACATCAATGACCCAATGATCTGTCTGTAATGAGTCATATCCACTAAATCTGATGGGTCATCAGCGAACAGCTTCAGGTTGGAGTCCATGGGTGTGGCCACGAATTTGCATTCCAACATATTGAATCTCTTCAATATCTATACCGCATACTTTCCCTAGTTGAGAAATATTTCTTTTGAACTTTGCCATACTTCCAGACCTAGGAAATAATGCATTAACCCAAGGTCTTTCATCTCAAATTATTCTGCTATTTTCTTCTTGATTTCCATGACATGTTTCTCATTTCCTGTCAAGGATAAGTCATCCACATATAATAACAGGATGACAAGTTCATCTTCTACAACCTTGAGATAAAGGTTAGGATCATCTTTACTTTTGGTAAAGCCCATGCTCGACAAGAAACCATATATTCTTTCATACCAAGCTCGAGGAGCTTGTTTAAGACCATATAATGCCTTCTTCAATTTGCATACGTGAGTATGTCTATCTTCAACTTCAAATCCTTGTGGTTGTTCTATGTATACTTCTTCTTTGATCACACCATTTAGAAAATTTGTTTTCACATCCATTTAGTGTAAGTCCCACTTCATCATGGATGCAAGTGCCATGGTAGCTCTAATTGAAGTATACCGTGCTACTGGGGCAAATGTCTCTTCATAATCAATTCCCTCTTTCTAAGAGAAACCTCTAGCCACAAATCTTGCTTTATACTTCTCAATACTTCCGTCAGCTGCATGCTTTATTTTGCATATCCATTTGGAGGATACTATATTCTTTCCTTCTGGTTTGGGAACTGTATCCCAAACATCATTCTAGTATTCTTTCATCATAACATCTTCCATGTGTTCGTCTTGTCAGGTCATCAACATATCCTAGTCTTCTGCATCCAACCTTGAAGGTTGGAACCCTCTTTACTCTTGGTAAAGTCTCGATCCAGCAGGAAGCTGTCCATCATGTCGTACCATGTCGAACTTAGATATCTTCTGTAGTCACTCCCCCTGAAGTGGAGTATCATCTTCCCTCTTCATTCTGTACAGGTGGCTCTATGCTTGATATATACTTGTCAATAGAGTATGTCATGTCATAGTCTATTCTTTCTGAGGCAAATCATGAACCTTTGATTTGTACACTTGTTCTTGTAGATCCATATGGAAGATACTACGTACTTCCCTTTATGTCTCGAAATCATATCGTATTTGATCATAGCATTCTTTTCTTCATCTTGAGTTATCTCTTATACCCATGGTGGTCTTCATCCTTCGAGGTGTATCTACAGCTCTCTGAAGCTCTTTCTTTCGTCATGGTGTCTCTGACCCTGGGAGCTTCAGATTCATGTTTATTGAATTGTCATCACTTGTTCTTCGGAAAAAGTCTCATCCTTGTTTTCTTGTAGGAGGTTGTTCAGGACCTTTCCTACAATTCAAATGCACCAATTGCATGGTTAGAATTATTTCATAAAACATATCCATAACGACAAATTCTTATGCATCATGCAACTGTTTAGCCAATACAACATTCATCCATATCTCATGGAAACTTTCTAGATGACATCATTGAGATTGTGCATTAATCCAATATGTCATGTAAAGAGGTTTCATTCTAGATAAGTAGCAATGGAGACATGTATAGCACCATGAGCTACTTACCGATCACATGCATATTAGTAGTATACAGTCATTAATGCAAACAATCTATCATGCATAACACATCAACTGAATCATTAAATGACAATTGAATACTTATCTTTTGTTTGTTTTGTGGGTAGACTCCTTCTTGATCATTCTCCTTCATCATCTTCTTCATTCATGAAATCATCATTTCTTATCCAAATGATAAGATGGATAAGAGGTTCATCAAGAATTGAGTTCTTCATATTCCTCATCGCTTGAGGGATCTTCTTTGAATGGTGAGAGCTTGATCTTCAATTTTCTCCCATCTTTCTTCTTCTCTTCTTATGAGACGAGTTTCTTCTTCTTCCCAAAGTCAACTGAAAGTAATCACTTCCTTTTGGCACACATTCCTCGCATGAATGAATCCCATGATCATGGGAGGCCGTTCAAGGTGGTTATCACCACTTCTGCATTCTCTGCTTCTTCTTCTACTGCTTCAAGATGTTATGCATTCTGGATCCTTACATTCTTCAACTGTTTTCTCAAATCCATCTTCTGAATTATGTTCTTATCTTCAAATAGCTTGATCAAGGAATCAAACATATTCGGCGTCTTTAGGGAAGACACTTGTGGTACAAGTTGATCCGTGATTGAATCAACGGTGATCTTCTTGGCCTTGATCAAGTTCTTCTTGTGTAAGGCTTTGAGGCTCATCTTCCTGTAGAACTCGAACCTCTCTACTCATGTAGGTGTCCAATTCATTTTCTTCAGAGGGATCAAATACTTTCATGCTTGGAAGTTTTCAACTTCACCAAGCTTATCATCAAGCTGATGTGATAGATCACTTTGAAATGAGAACCTCAAATGCAAATAGCAAAATATTATATCTTACCGATTTGAGGTGTCCGTCCTACTTCCGGAGCTGGCTGATCTAGGGTTTGTCAGAGAAACCCTAATTTTCAAAACTTGGAATCTTTCAGATATGATTGGATAGAAAGATAGATCTCTTCAAAAGGAGCTGTCCAATGTACTCCTTTTCTGAAAATAGTGGAGGGAATCTCCCGGAACAGGAAGCCCTAGTTTTCCAATTTCTTCTATAGAAATGCTTGTTACTGTTTCTATGATATATCTGAAGTTACCACTCCTCTATGTCTGCAATTTCTCACTGAGGTAACCTCACATGTACCTGATCCAACACCATAGGTTTCATTAGAATTTGTTTCACCAATTGGGATTTATGATCATTTTCCCAAGGTGACCTATTACAGGACTGTTCAGAACAGTGAAGTTGTATGGCATGCAACGTGTCATTGGTTCATCTTCAGGTTCTAAAATTCAAACCACAGAAAGTACAGTTCATGCGCTTTTTGTAACATCTTCAGGAATTCTATTTGGACCTATGTAGCCCAAGCTATAGCAATTTTCCCTAGGTGTCCTGTTTAGGGATGAATTCTAGAAGAGGTTGGAACCCTAACTTGGAGGGATCATATCTCCTAGAATATAGTGAATCTGAGGCTGAATTTCGGACACAGTGTTCATACAAAATTATATATTCGGTCTCTACAATTTTCAGATCCTGAACCTTCACCAATATTGGTATATAGTGAATATACCAAAACTTAGCAGTTTTAGTATTTAGGGTTTTTCTAGCTCCGGGTCAAACTAGGGTTTGACTTTCCCGGAGTTTCACCCTACCAAAAATCTTGATCCAAGTCTATAAAATTCGATTTTGATGAGGAGAGAAATCCTATGTTGGGTTCACTCAAAAATTCTTCTTCTGCAAGAAGCCCTAATTTCCCACACCGAAAACTAAAAATGCTCGGAATCGAATTCCGCTTCGACAGAAAGATGCGCCCTTCAATGGAGAGTCAGCCTAGCCTTCTTTTGCTGATCAATTGTGGAGAGAGAACCAAAAAGTAAGAAGCCCTAGATTCTGTAGCTACATAATGTCTTCTTTTCAGGGTGGCTCTGATACCATGTTAACTTTTCGTATGCTTAGCTAAGACATCAGTACTTCATTTCATTTTCATAACAAAAGCATATAAACAGGATCACTGAAAGATAGACAAGCACAACTATACAAAAGGAACACAAAGATTTATCCTGGGAAAACCCTAAAGGGAAAAACCCAGCAAAAGCTTCCTCAATATAGATGCCCCAAAAATGTAAAAGATAAAAGATAAAACCAGCAAGGAGATCAAAGTCTAATCCTCCTCCTTCTCTAACTACTTCTCTTCTCCACTAATGCGCTACACAAGTGAGAGTGTGTGTTTCAAATGAGGAGCACTACACCTCTATTTATATTCATCCGTTCACTTAAGTTAACTCATCTGCCATGTAGGCTCGAGTTACCCATGTAGGCTCAAGTAACCACACTGGGGTGCTAATGACCCACCTTTACAATTAGAGGGGACTGCCTCATGACTCTTATTAGTTCTTCCGATTAGGAGCATCGGGGTACAAAGTAATACAATTGGTTCTCCCGGTAGGACCATCGGGGACCACAAAGAAATACATATAGAATATTCTTCGAAGTTACAATATTTCAACATGAATAGACCAGTAGGAAGAGGACGAGGTCAAAGAGGTAGACCTAGGGAAAATGAAGAACTCCAAGAAGAGATAAGGATACTGCAAGCTCAATTAGAAGCCATGGAAATTGGAAGACATCGGCATCCTGAAGGTGGAGATATTAGTGAGCTTGACGAGGTGCCTAAAGAAGAAGAAGCAATGCATGTTGAAGTTAGATTGTTGAGGGTAGTATTGGGCTCAAGTTTAAGGCCAAAGCCTAAACTCTCCATTTACAATTGTAGTTTGAAGGCTGAGAACCTAATAGACTGGATCAGTGATATGGACAAGTATTTTGAGTACGAGGAGATTGAAAAAAACAAAAGAGTTAAATTTGCAGCGACAAGGTTGAAAGGTCATGATGCACTATGGTGGGACAATGTGCAGGCTAAAAGAAGATAGAAATACAAACCATTGATCAAGAGATGGGATAGGATGGTGACAAAAATGAAGGGTAAGTTCTTTCCAAAGGATTACTAGCTAACTCTCTACAGACAGGTGAAAAATCTCAAGTAAAATATGATGACAGTGAGGGAGTACACCGAACAGTTTTACCAGGTGAACTTGAGAGCAGGTCATGTACTGAGATACCCCAGAGAATACAACTAGGTATATCAATGGTTTGAGGCTGGATATCCAAGATGAAATCAACATACTTTCTCCAAGAACAATAGAGGAGGCATATCAGTGTGCTTTGAAAGAAGAGGAAAATATAACAAGGAAGAAAAAATCTAGTAGAGGTCGTGGTTTTGCTAGAGGGAAAGGACAGTCCACTGGAAAAGGGAATTTTCCAGCACAAAAGAATAATGAAGGAAGTTCCAATAAGCAAGGACAATCAGATAAAGAAGGCGGCAGCAGAGGAGGAAGACCTTACCAAAGAGGTAGAGGTAGAGGAAGAGGCAGAGAGACTGCCTATAGATGTTACATAAGTAACACTTTGGGTCACTGATCTTTTGAATGTCTTGAGAATGAAAATGCGGGACATCGAGGTGAATACATAGCTCAAACCGAAGCAGTAGAGGCACAAGCATCAAAAGCAAAGACTGTGCCAGAGATCGAAGAGGTGTTGATGATGCACAAAGTCCTGTTGAATCCAGCAAAGGAGACTGCTAAACCGGTTCAAAGAAAATCCTTATTCAAGATAAGGTGTAAGGCAAAAGGTAGATACTACAAGTTGGTGATTGATAACGGAAGTACGAACAATTTAGTCTCCCAAGAAATTGTGTGCAAATTGGGTTTGAAGAATGTTAAGCATCCCACACCTTATAAAGTGTTGTGGTTGCAAAAAGGACACCAATTGTTGGTACAAGAGAAAAGTGAAGTTGAGTTTCAGATTGATAAGTATAAGGACAAGGTACTTTGTGAAATAATGCAAATGGATGCTTGTCACATTCTTTGGGGTCGTCCATGGCAGTTTGATAGGAAAGTGATACATGATGGAGAAATTTATTGTTATAAATTTGAAAAGGATGGCATCAAGCACACTCTTGTACTGCTGAAAGAGGAAAGCACAGCCGAAACAAGCAGCCCAAAAGTACTGCTTCTAGGTGGAAAGGAATTTATACAACATATGGAAGAAGAAGAGGTAAGTTATGCAGTGGTTTGCAAGCCAAAGATGGTAGTTCTACATAATGAAATTGTAGATTTACCTATTGAAGTTCAGGAGTTGTTGCATGAGTATCATGATATTGTAGTTGGTGATTTTCCAAATGATTTGCCGCCCAAAAGAAGCATCGGTCATCACATAGACTTGATACCGAGAGAAAGTATTCCAAACAAGGTTGCATACCGAATGACACCCAAAGAGAATGAAGAAGTGAGGAATCAAGTCCAAGCACTGTTGAACAAATGACTAATAAGAGAAAGTTTGAGTCCATGTGTTGTGCCTACAATACTAACTCCAAAGAAGGGTGGGGAATGGAGAATGTCTACAGACTGCAGAGCAATCAAGAAGATCACTATTTGCTACAGGTTTCTATTTCCATGGATGGATGATATGATGGACTATTTGAGTGGAGCAGTTTACTTTTCAAAACTTGATTTGAAAAGTGGTTATCATCAAATCTGGATTAGAGAAGGGGACGAATGGAAGACAACTTTCAAGACCAATGCTGGATTGTATGAGTGGTTGGTCATGCCATTTGGTCTCTCAAATGCACCCAGTACCTGCATGTGATTGATGACTGAAGTCTTGAAGGAGTTCATTGGTAAGTTTGTCATTGTTTATTTGGATGATGTTTTAATTTTCAGCCGAACTAGAGAAGAGCACTTGAGACATTTGAAGTATGTTTTAGAAATATTGCAACAAGAAAAGTTATTGATTAACATGAAGAAGTGTCCATTGATGAAGAATGAGCTTGTATATTTAGGATTTGTTATTTCTATGGATGGCTTGAAAATGGATCCGAAAAAGATAGAAGCAATTGTAAATTGGTCCTCACCTAAAAATGTTTTTGAGGTAGGAAGTTTTCATTGTTTAACCAGCTTCTACCGGAAATTTATCAGGAATTTCAATGGTATTTGTGCACCAATTTTTGACACTATTAAGAAGGATAGGCACCCATTTTATTGGAAAGCAGCAACAGAAAAAACTTTCAATTATTGAAGAAGAAGATCACTGAGGAACTGATGTTGAAGTTTCTAGACTTCAATTAGCCCTTCTAGGTAAGATGTGGTGCCAATGGGACAACCATTGGAGCTGTACTAAGTCAAGAAGATAATCCCATTGCATATTTCAGCGAGAAATTAAAAGAGTCAAAACAAAATTACTCTTCTTATGACAAAGAATTTTATGCGATGATTCAAGATTTAAAGCATTGGAGGCATTACTTGATGCCTATAGAGTTTGTCTTATTCTTTGATAATTCTTCCTTACAATATATTATGCAGCAACATTAGTTAAATCATAAACATGCAAAGTGGGTGGAGTTCCTTCAAATTTTTACTTTTGTTTTGAAGCACATCAGTGGGAAGGAAAATAAGGTTGTTGATGCCTTAAGTAGGAGATGTTTAATCATGCAGGAGAGTCAAATACATATTTTGGGATTTTATTATTTGATATACTTGTATGACATTGATGCTGATTTTAGAGAAGCGTTTGCAGCATGTAAGAATTCAGTTAATAGGGACAACAGTCCATGGAAAGAGTTTATGTTGCAAGATGAACTATTGTTCAAGAAAACTCAACTATTTATTCCAAATTGCTCAATGAGGGAAAACTTGGTTCAAGAAAAAATATAATGGCGGGCTAGATGGACACTTTGGTGTTGATAAAACACTTGGACAGTTGAGTCACTTTTATTTTTTGCCTAATATGAAGGAATATGTACAAAGGTACGTGAACAAGTACAGGATATGTCAACATGCGAAAGGAAGGAGTCAGAATGTTGGATTGTACATGCCTTTACCTATTCCCAACAGACCTTCGGATTATGTAAGTATGGATTTTTTTTTGGGTTTACCAAGAACTCAACGAGGTAATGATTCAATCCTTGTAGTGGTGGATAGATTTATAAAGATGGCTCATTTCATTCCATGTTTCAAAACTAGTGATTCTACCCATATGGCTAATTTGTTTTTTAATGAGAATGCTTGGTTGCATGGATTGCCAAAGAGTATAATTTCTGACAGGGACACAAGGTTTACAGGAAATTTCTGGAGAACTTTGTGGAAGAAACTTGGCACTAAGCTAAATTTTAGCTCAACCTATCATCCACAGTATGATGGACAGATAGAGGTTGTAAATAGAAGTTTGGGTAACTTGTTGAGGAGTTTAGTAGGTGATCGGCCCAAACAATGTGATCATGTATTATCCCAAGCTAAGTTCGCCTATAATGACTCACCAAATAGAAGCACCAGAAAGAGTCCATTTCAGATTGTGTATGCCATGCACCCAAGAGGAATTTGTGAACTAAGAGACTTGGGAAATCTTGAACATAAAAGTGCTGGTGGAGAAGAGTTTGCAACAGCCATGAGTGAGTTGCATGAGCAAGTAAAGAAGAAATTACAAGATACAAGTTACAAGAATAAGTAGTGAGAATATTTGCACAGGAAAGAGGTGAACTTTGAAGTGGGAGACATGGTCTTAGCCCATCTAAGAAAGGAGAGGTTTCCAAAGGGAGAGTACAACAAATTGAAAATGAAGAAGATAGGACCTTGTAAGGTTCTTCATGTTAGATTTTTATAATTTAAGCAATATGATCTTAGGATATTATCTGAGAGAATAACACGCACAGCAATAAATCACAAGAGACAAGAGACACAAAGAATTTTCCTCGGGGAAACCATAAAGGAGAAAACCCCACAACTTCCTCAGAGATAGAATGAGCACCAATGGCAAAAGTAAAATCCAAATACAGAAAAGATGATCTCCAATAGTTGTTCTCTCTCTCTCACTTGAGAGAGATTCTCCTCTCTCACTCATGCGCCCCAGTGAGTGAGTGTGTGTGAGATGTGTAGAAATGAGGAGAGCCTCACTTCTATTTATATTCTTACATTCACTTTATGTCCACTCCAACAAGTTGCCCTCACTTAACAATTACTTACCAGGGCCGACTTCTCTAGGAGAGTCTAATAACCCTAGTGCCCCACAACTGTGGGGACTTTTCCCTCTGATCAACAAGGAGGGTTAACCTTGACTCAATTGTGGGGACTATTGCCCCGACTTACATTGGAGGGTTAACCTCAATGACTTTGCATGACTTGTTTACATTATTGAATCTCCCGATCGGAACATCGAGGCATGACATGACTCAATTACATTATAGATACTTCCCAGAATAAACATCGGGGTACAATACATAAGATATACATGTGAATAAATTCCAAAGTTACAAATACATCAACACTCCCTCTTAAATAGGAAGGTATTCTCTCGACAAAATTTATCAGCACAATTCGTTTTCTCTGTATCATTTGGTTCATCATCAATTCGTCTTCAAGTCATCTTCATCGTCAAGTCATCTTCATCAAGTCTGGATCATCACTGGATCATCATCGAGTCTATATCATCACTTGATATGGAGTATCATTGGATCATCACTTGATCTCGATCATCACTGGATCATCATCATTGCTTCCACTATCTCAATCAAATGGTGCTATCTCTTCATTCTTCTCGTCATAGGAAGTTCTACAGAGCCAGCCCTTTTTCATGCTGGTTGTAGGCCTAGCCTCTAGGTAGGTCTTCATCTTCTTTAGCACTTATATCTGACCATGAGACGAACACATCCAAGAACCATGTCAAAATGGCCCACCCAGCACTTACATCTTTCATTCTCAAAGAATGGCTCTCAGCTCTAGGCTGAGTGTCAGTCCTAGACTGAAAGTAATTCCTGGTAACTAACCAGGTGCCTCCATTCTCCCAGAGAATGACCACTCATCAATAAGCTGAGCTTCAGTCCCAGACTGAATCAATTTCCTGGTAACTAACCAAGTGCTAGAATGGCTTCTCAGCACTAATCTAAGCTTCAGTACCAGACTAAATCAATTTCCTAGTAACTAACCAGGTGCCTCCATTCTCCCAGATAATGGCTTATGTAGGTCTTCATCATCTTTGGACATACTGTGGAATCCTCAGGACTAATCACGTGCTTCAAAAAAACCTTGAAAGAGCATCCTAGCATAGACTATAGGATCTCCAAGTATATTTTACATGTGACCGTCACAAAACCTCGAAAGAGCATCCTAGCACGGACTACAGGATCTCCCAGGATCTTTTCTATGTGGTCAGGAAAAACGTTAAAAGAGTGTCTTGCAACTTGCAAGAACTCTAAAGAGCATCCTAGGACTTTTACGAGCACATAGCTCAACCTATAGGATCTCCAGGGCTGATTACATGCCTCTAGTAGCAAAACCTCAAAAGAGCATCCTAGCACATAATATAGGATCCCCTAGGATATTTTCTATGCTACCTGTAGCAAAACCTCAAAAGAGAATCCTAGAACAGACTATAGGATCTCCCATGATATTTTCTGTGCTACTTGCACAACCTGTCCACGACCAACCTGTAGCAAAACCTCGAAAGAGCATCGAGCACAGAGTATCGAATCTTTCAAGATATTTTACATGCTTATATGTATAATCTATCCACAGAGTATCATCCTGATACTCATCATAGCATCATCCTGATGCATATCATCATCATGTGATCATCCTGACCATCATCATAGCAGAAACTGAAGCATCATCCCGATTCTCATCACATAGCGCTTACATCCACGGCCATGGGAAGGATCCTCCTATCATGCTTGGAATGGCTCTTGAAAATGTGTCCCCATCACTTCTTCCTCGAAGTATCTTCTATCTAAAGAACACCAAGCCTCTCTTTGAAGTACTCAAACTTCACCCTGGCTAACACATCTGCTATCTGCTCATCTATCGGAACATACTGGAGCTTCACTACTCCTCTTTGTACCATATCCATGATATAGTGATATTTGATCTCGATGTGCTTTGACCTGTTGTGGAACACCGGGTTCTTAGACAACTTCACACAACTCTGTTTGTCACAGGTAGCATCCAACAGGAGATCAAATAACTCAGACAATAGCTCCCTGAGCCATACTGCCTCACAACTAGCCGAACAAGCTACGACGTACTCTGCTTCAGCTGTACTCAATGCTACGCAGGATTGCTTCCTGCTAAACCAAAATATCACACCCGATCCCATACTGAAGTAGCACCCCGAGGTGCTCTTCCTATCAATGGCACTGCCTGCCCAATACGAATCCACATAACCCTCCAGGTTAATCTTTTGATTTGTATCATACTTGAGCCCATACTCAACTATACCCTTCAGGTATAACCTCACTACATGCTTTGCAACCATCAAGTGAACATGTCTCAATGTGTTCACAACAAAGCAAATATCCAGTCTCGTATTTGTCAAGTACATCAAGGAACAAATCATCTAACGATACATTGAGGCATCAACCGTCTCTGATGAAGCAACACTCAATAGCTTCAGGTTCGATGGCATAGGTGTGGTCATGGCCTTGCAGTCCATCATCTTGAACCTCTTCAGGATCTCTACTGCATACTTCCCTTGTCCTAGGGATATTCCATCCGCATTCTGCACACCTCCATGCTTAGAAAGTAGTGCATCATATCCAAGTCCTTCATCTTGAACTCGGCAGCAAGTCTCCTTCTTGCAACTTTAATGAGTTCCTATTTTCTGTCAAGAACAAGTCATCGACATATAACAGGAGCATCACTGGTATTCCACCTTGAACCTTGAAGAAAAAGTTGGAATCCGCTTTACTCTCAGTAAAACCTAGAGTCATTAGTAAGCTATCCATCTTGTCGTACCATGTCAAACCTCGGGATCTTCTGCAGTTACTCCCTCTGAAGTAGAGCATCATTCTCCCTCTGCCTTTCATACTTTATGCACTGAAACATTCTGTACTGGAGTGACAAGTAGCTTCCTCTGCTACTAATATTCGATGTATCCATCTAGGGTCGCTGCATACCAAGATCATTTATCTTGACGTTATTCTCACACCCATCTGTGACCTTGTCATCCTCTATAGGCTTTCATCTTCAACCTTGTAGCAAAGGTTAAGATCTTGATTGCTCTAGGTGATCTTCAAGATCCTCATGTATGTGTTATCCCATGGGTTCCTTCTGAGCTCGTACAAGGCCTTCTTTCATTTTCACACATGATTATGCTTGTCGTGTGTATTTCTAGTGGCTGCAAATGTCTCTTCATAGTCTATTCCTCGTGGTACGAATCTTTCCTTGTATCCCACGATGTTTCCATCTACTGCATGATGGAACTACGAACTTCCCTTCAGATCTCGATACTGCATCCTAGACATTATTCTTCTTGAACTGGTCTTCCCTATATTCTTTTCTACTTCTTCATAGCAGGAAGGTTCTGCATCAATTATGTCGCTGCATTCGTCATATTAATCTTCATATTGAACTGTCGCCACTTGTTCTTCGGAACAAGTCTCATCCTTCTTTGTTTGTAGGTGATTGTATGCAATCTTTACTACAAGTCAAATACATTTGTATGGTTAGAAACATTTCATAAGGCATATTCATAGTGGCAAATTCTTATGCCTAAATATATGATCATGCAACTATTTTAACCAATACAACATTCATCCATATCTCACAGAAACTTTTCTAGATGCCTTCCATCTCTACCAAGACATCATTGAGATTGTGCACTAATCCAATATGTCAACAAAGATGTTTCATTCTAGATAAGTAGCAATGGAGAGTTGTATAGAACCATGAGCTACTTACCCATACATGCATATTAGTAGTATATTGTCATTAATGCATAATACATCAACTCAAATGCATAACAAAATAATATCATGAAATGACAATTGAATACTTATCTTTATTTGTTTCGTGGGTAGACTCCTTCTTTCAGCTTCATCATCTTCTTCATTCATGGCATCATCATTTCTTATCCAAATGCTTAGATGAATAAGAGTTTCTTCAAGAATTTAGTTCTCCATATTCCTCGTCGCTTGAGGGATCTTCTTTGAATCATGAGGGCTTGATCTTCAGTTGCTCCCATCTTCTTTTCTCTTATTATGAGTTGAGCTTCTTCTTGTGTACACTCTTCCCAAAGTCTACTGAAAGTACTTACTTCCTTCCGACACACATTCCTCGAATGAATGAATCCCATGATCCTGGGAGGCCATTCAAGGTGGTTATCACCACTTATGCATTCTCCACTTCTTCTTCTACCGCTTCAAGTTGCTCTTTTATTTGAGAGACCCTTGTAAATTATGACTATATGGTCTCTGCATTTTGGATCTTCACATTCTTCAACTGTTTTCTCAAAGTCATCTTCTGATTTATGTTCTTCCCTTCAAATAGCTTGGTCAAGGAATCAAACATCTCTTTCGGTGTCTTTAGGGAAGACACTTGTGGTATAAGGTGATCCTCTATTGAATCAGCAATTATTTTCTTGGCCTTGACCAAGTTTTTATTGTGTAAGTCTTTTATCCTAATCTCCCTCTAGAACTGGAACCTCTCTACTTATGTAGGTGTCCAATTCATTTTCTTCAAGAATGAGTGAGATCCAATACTTCCATGTTTGAAAGTTGTCAGTTTCACCAAGCTTGTCCTCAAGCTGGTGTGATTAGACATTTTGAAATAAGAACCTCAAATGTAAATAGCAGAAGATTAGATCTTACCGATTTGAGGTGTCCGTCCTGGTTCAAGAGCTGGCTGATCTAGGGTTTGTTCGAGAAACCCTAATTTTAAAAACTTGGAATCTTTTAGATATAATTGGATAGAAATATAGACCTCTTCAAGGCGAGCTGTCCAATGTACTCATTTTCTGAAAACAGTGGAGGAAAGCTCCCGGAATAGCAAACCCTAGTTTACCAATTTCTTTTGCAGAAATGTTTGATACTGTTTCTGCGGTATCTATGAAAGTACTACTCCTATATGTCTAAAATTTTGTACTAAGGTATCCTCATATGTCCTTGTTCCAAAACCACAAGTTTATAGGAATTGGTTCCACCAATTGGGACTTATGAGCGTTTTCCCAAGGTGACCTTTTTCAGGACTGTTTAGCATAGCGAAGTTGTACGGACTTCCACATGTCACTGTTTCATCATTCAGGTCTGAAACTTTTACCACAGAAATTAAATTCCGTTTCCTATATGGAACATCTTACAAAATTCTATTTGGACCTTCGTATCCCAAGATATGGCAATTCTCCCTAGGTGTCCTGTTTAGGGATGAATCCTGGAAGGGGTTGGAACCCCTAATTTGGAGGAATCATATCTGTCAGAATATAGTGAATATGAGGCTGAAACTTGGTCACATTGTACATTAGGAATTTATCTTCAACCTGTGAAATTTTTGGCACCTGATCCTTCTCCAATCTCAAGATATAGCGAATATACCAAATCTATCAATTTCAGTATTTTAGGGTTTTTCAGGTCCAAGGTCAAACTAGGGTTTGACTTTCCTGAAGTTTCACCCAACCAAAAATCTTGACCCATGTCTCTAAAATTCGATTTTGATGAGGAGAGTAATCCTATGCCAGGCTCACTCAAAAAATCCTCTTTTGTGAAAATCCCTAATTTCCCGCAGCAAAAACTGAAAATGTCCGGAATCAAATTCCGCTTCGATAGAAAGATGTGCCCTTCAATGGAGAGTTAGCCTAGCATCCTTTTGCTGATGGATTGTGGAGAGAGACTCAAAAAGTAAGAAGCCCTAGCTTCTGCAGCTACACAATGTCTTCTTCTTAGGTTAGCTCTGATACCATGTTAGATTTTTATCATTTAAGCAATATGATATTAGGATCTTATCTGAGAGAATAACATGCACAACAATAAATCACAAGAGACACAAAGAATTTCCTTGGGGAAACCATAAAGGAGAAAAACCTGAAATTTCCTCAGAGATAGAATGAGCACCAATGGCGGTAGTAAAATCCAAAGACAGAAAAGATGATCTCCAACCGTTTTTCTCTCTCTCACTTGAGAGAGCTTCTCCTCTCTCACTCATGTGCCCCAGTGAGTGAGTGTGTGTGAGATGTGTAGAAATGAGGAGAGCCTCACTTCTATTTATATTCTTCCATTCACTTTATGTCCACTCCAACAAGTCGTCATCACTTAACAATTACTTACCAGGGATGACTTCTCTAGGAGAGTCTAATAACCCTAGTTTCCCACAACTATGGCGACTTTGTCCTCCGATCAACAAGGAGGGTTAACCTTGACTCAATTGTGGGGACTATTGCCCCGACCTACAATGGAGGGTTAATCTCAATGACTTTACATGACTTGTTTACATTATTGAATCTCCCAATCGGAACATTGGGGCATGACATGACTCAATTACACTATAGATACTTCTCGGAATAAACATCGGGGTATAATACATAAAATATACAAGTGAATACATTCTGAAGTTACAAATACATCAACACTTAACAAGTTTTCAGCGGATGATTATGAGTTGGAGCTACCTCCAGGCATTGGCATTTCATCCATTTTTAATGTAGCAGATTTGTATTCCTACACAGCTGATGATTCAACTCTAACTTTTGGAAATCTTGACCATAATGAAGACAAAGAGCAACAAAGGCTGAAACAAATGCCTTTGGCAACTAATTTAGAAGTTGAACATACTTTGGACACACGTGTTACCAATAACACCAGGAAGAAAGAATATTTAGAATATCTGGTAAAGTGGAAAGACCGTCCAATGGAGGATTCTACTTGGATGGATGAAGCAATGCTACAATAAGCCGATCATTCTGTAGAAGATCTTATGAGCAGGGGCTCATAAAATTTTCTCTCTAGGGGAGCCTAATGCAAGTGCATTAGGCTAGGTACTTAAGCCAAAGGCTTAGCAATGTGATGGATTGGTCACATGCCGAAGTCGAGGCTTAAATTTTGGACATTTAGTCAGGAGATGGTTAGAGGGCTTTAAATAAATATTTGAATTAAAACAAAAACAAAACAGTTAGGGTAGTTTTTGTTTTTTTTTCTTGGAAAGGAGGGTTGGTTTTAATCTTGGGGTATTTTTCATTTTGGAGGCTAGTTTTGGAAAAAGAAAGGAAGGAAAATAAAAATCTTCTCATAGATACTGTCCCTCTCTGCAAGAGAGAAATTGCTTAAAGTTAGTAAATGTTTCTGTAGTTGTTATAATGTTTTCAAATAAATGATATTTGGAAATTGAATGTCACTGGAAGTTTCTTCTATGTATTTGTGAGGTGCTACTGGGAAGACTGTCACAGTGATTGAATATTGTAAGTGCGTTCCAATTTTCGTTCCTATGTGCTTCACTATTTGGCAATAAATTCATTTATGCAAATGTGTGATGCTGTAGACCGTGTGTCTCGGTCTTTGATGATCGAACCTGCAATTGAATGCATATTGGATCTTGTGTATCTCAGTCCCATCCTGTGTGATGGTGTTTGAGAGAAGCATATTTTTTTAATACCATTATAACCTAGAAATTGTCTAAAAGCCAGAGTTCCATCCTGTAAAACCAGAGTATCATGTAATTCAATGTACATCGCCTCAGGGAAAAACAAGTGAATGAGTTTTTGGTCGCTTCATTTGACTGGACCAGACTTTTAAAACTCTGTGGGAAATGTTTGACTAATGAAACCAAATCCCTTGTGTTTTGGGTGAGAGAGGAAACGTTATCAAATCCTAACCAGTGTTGTGCACATTTACTTTGTTGTTTGGTTTTGGTTTTCTTTTATTGACATTCGAACTGTTGATAACACATCTACAGAGAATAGAAAGACACGCACGGTTTGCAAACAAATCATCATTTCGTTAAGAAGAAATTGCCACAGAAGAATGGGGAAAAGCGTTTAAATGTGGCATTGGATCTGAATAAACTTTAAAACAAATCTTGAGGAGAACGTTTGAGGAAGATTGCATCTACACCAAGTAGATTCTTTTGTTTCAAGAAGAGCAAAAGTGTTATCAAAATCCAATACCAACGCAAGGATTGAGAGGGAAACAGTTCCAGTGCAGGTTCAACACAGTGCCAAGTTCCCTTGTGATATTGAAATTGATTTTCAGCCTGTATCTCCACCAAGTAGCGAGCATTGTCCATACGTGCACATGGATCCCTTCCTTTTTTATTGATTTAATTTTGTTACTACTGTTGTTTTTATTTGCTACGTTTCTATCTGTTTTGGGTTGGAGTTTTATTATCATGTCTGTTTGTATAAGAAGTGTGGCTTTTGTAATGACTTATTGTGATGCTATGTAAAGATCACTACTACATATAGAGTAGGGAGCAACAAATATTATGTTTTTTGTTTGTTTTTGTTTTTGTTTTTTTCCTAGAAGATGTGAGTTAATAGCCTCTGTTAGCATCCATGGAAAGGACCTTGAGCTATTATGATTACATTCTGAACATTCTTTGTAAACTTTGATTTAAAAATGAAATAACAAGTATAACCCTTTTCCATGTGAAAACAAAAATGAGGATGCACTAGCATGCAGTGGGTAATGAATATGAAACAAGTGCATTTGTGCATAATCATTCACATAGATGCATGCATATTAAGATGGAGGTGCTGCAAAGGGGACATGAATATGAGGATGTTGTCTTATCTTGGTGATGTCAAGTTGCATGTGATAATGCAATAATACATTCCAATGAATTGTGATTTTACGTGTCTGCACTGATGGATTTTAGTTTTGATAATGGTGTGTGAAGGGGTTCTGCATGAATGTGAATCAAGGTGGCATAATTAAGTTCAAGTAAGTTTTCAAGACATACTTCATTGATGTCTTGTCATTTTAATAGTATAATACCATTTTAAGGCAACACATAAAGTTTCATTAGATAGCTGTGTGATTTTGTACCTGAATCTACAAAAATAAGAATGATGATTTGGGCATGCGAAAGGGAAAATGGTGATTGCAATGCATAAACATGGTTTTTTAACCTTGTATAAGGTTTTTTTTACTCATTCCTTATCGTTTACAAACTTTTGGTTGAGTTTTGGGGGTGAATCAATGGCTTCAACCATGTTTTCTTTATAAGTTCATTTGTTGTCTATAAATAACCTTTGTCGATTAAAATTAGTATCATGCAGGATGATCCCATTAACACCAACCATCTAGATTGAATGACGTATAGTAAGGATGAAAATTGTGGAAATAGTTTCGATTTCGGTGAAGTGCCTCTCTGAACAAAAACTGGATTTTAGACTTAAAGGGTTTTCTACATGTATTTTAGGGGTTTATGAAATGAGTTTATAAATTGTAGAAGAATTTAATTGGATGTTTTAAGGGCCTACAAACTCCATGAAACTAACAATATTCAATTTTGAGGCTTGCAGTATGAAACCATACATTTTTTTTCAACAAGGCAATTTGAACTTCATGGATGAATTAGTTTGATGACAAAATGGGCAATTTAACCACTTGTTGCAAAGCTCTCCATGTACTTTATGATTTACAACAAATAGTTTGAGGATTCAAAGTCATACTAGCAAGTCACGGTTAAATTATGTTGAAAAGTTGGGGGAATTTCTTGGTTCCCATTTAAATACCTTTTTATATTCATCCACCAGGATTCTTTAAAGATGGGTTTTGATAGGTAGCATGGGAGGTATTAATATGTATGTGAGGCATTATCAAATAAGTTTTGAGCCTTTGTTTGGTGTGTGGAAAACATGAATCCATGGGATATCTAAAAGCTTCTTATGACTATTGATGAGCCAAAAAATCTCCAAGATTTCTTAGTAAACACTCACATTCAATGTTTTAATTGTTCAATGGTATAATTGGATGGCAATGAATTAAAGAACTCAAGGAAAGTAGTTACCAGTTTAATTGTTTATTAGTTGGACTTCCACGAAGATGTTACTTCCTTTCTTTAAACAATACTTTGTAAGCTCCCGCATCCGCATCCAGCATTCAGCGGCTCCTCAAAACCGCCGACGATTCATTCAGTTATCAACCACACTCAAACTGATTTCTAGTTTGGAAACTGTTTTCTTGCTGGGAGCTTTTGGAGTGGTCCATCTAGGGTTCTCTACCTATATTTGTGGAACAGTTGACACATAGCCAACAGAAGCTTGATGGAAGCTTGGCTATTAAACCCATGTTTGGTCCCCAAGCTCACTAACTCAATCCCCTTCAGTTCTACACCATCAAGAAAGAGAAAGCAAAGCTTGGAAGTGTCGTACAGGAAGCTGAACCTTGTGGAATAGGGAAATATTCTACAGCAAGTCAAGTAGCATCAATGGCTGGAGGTATGATCTATTGGTATTCCTATTTCGATTCTATTTCAGAGTTTTATTTCGCATTTTTCAGAATCGGAAGTTTATGCTAACAGTTGGTATCAGAGCTAGTTATCTCTGCCTTGGTGTTTTGTATGTAGTCGCCACTGTAGGATTTTTTCTGTGTGTCTTGCATTGTTTGTTTGGGTGTTGTAACCTCCTGTTAGACAATCGTGACCTCCTGCTAGACTATCGTGAGCCTTTGAGGTAGCCACGTGACCTGCTGTTTGGGTGTTGTGAGCCTTTGAGGGTGCTGTGTGGCTACTGTTGAGTTTAAGTCTGAGGCTGAGGGTGCCGTGAGAGCTGCAACCTGCTGTAGTGTGTTGTGAGCCTGTCTAAGAGAGCCATAACTTACTATTCCTCCTTGTGAGGGAACCGTAGGCTGGGTGTTGATCTCTTACATGAACCGTGAGTTAATTTGTTGGGATGTACACTTTACCATGGATTTTCTTGTGGGCTTAAGGCTGAATCCTGGTTTGTTTGAGGGCTACACCTTTTAGCCATGGGCTGTTTGTATGCTGTCTGAAGAGGCAGGATGTTGGCCTGTGAGCTTCGTTATTCTCATCGATTTCTCAGCCTCTTTTCCGTATCAATTTTATGTGAATTCATTTTTAGCTGAGGGAGACAGAAACCAGCCTGGATTCGCCCAATTACATGTAAGCAGATTTCGAATTCTCTCTCCCCCTTATTTATTTTGCCAGAAATCTTCTTTCTTGTTGTCTGTTAGAATCTTGATTTCTGATGGTTGTTACCACTGACATTTCTGTCAAAGTAAGTCCAGAAATTAGTTGAGTAGAGATTGTGTTCTTCTTGTCTGAGCTTAACTGAGATATGCATAGATGATTGGGTAAATCGAGTTATTGCATTCAATTACTGTAAATCGCGTTTGATAGTGTTTATCTAAAGTTCAGATATTTATCGGATCTGAAGTTTGAAGTTTGTTTTGACAATTTTTATATCTCCTGCCCAACCGGGGTAGAAGATCTTCTACATTAACGATTAAAATGTTGTCTATGGATGAAGGATTAGGGCACAAGCTGTTACACTTTGTTTTTTGTCTGAATATTGTGCTATCCATCTATGCACTACTTTGTAACTCATCTTATTCACAAGAAACTTGCCTTATGTTGTTAGTGATGATATGTATATTATTTAGAAAAAGAATTATACTTGGTGGTTATAATCTTTTATAAATTTTGGAGTTCGGATGGCTATATTTATGTTATGGTTTAGCTGAAGGAAGATGCTTTAGACAGAAATAATATGGTATTTTTAAATATCTATTTTATATGAAAATAATGGATTTTATATTCTAGAATTTCTTAGCTTGCCCTCATTCAGATCTGTTCATTTGAAGCTTGTTTTGTTACACTGAACAGCAATAATGTCTAGTGATCTATATGATATTTAATTAGAGAATAGCCACAGCATCTCTAATTAATTAATATTATATTTTTTTTATTTAGGATCACATAAAGAAAGTTTAGACATTGATTGTAATTAATTATACTAAATATAATAAATTTTATCCCACGAGAATTTTTATTATATTTATGTAATTAATTAGGATAAAATATTGAATTATTCATAACTTACCCACAGGAATTATGAATTAATAGTTTTATCATAAAGAATATTTGAATCTGCTTGAATTAAAAATTTAGCCCACATGCAATTTTTTTGTCATTAGATTCAATCTTAAAGCATGAATTTACATTGGTAAAACATGAAATTTTATTTGGTCTCAATTTTAACGTAAGCATGTGATCTTTATTTTTATGCAGTTGTACAACCTGCAAGTTTCTCTGAAATTCGTTATGATATCCCTGAACTTAAGGGAAATAACTATAAGGTCTGGAAGGAGAGAATTCTCCTTCATTTGGGATGGATGGACATAGATTATGATATTAGGAAAGATGAACCACCAGCACTCACCAATATCAGCACTGCAGCGGACATCACGCTTTATGAGCGATGGGAGCGATCTAATCGTTTAAGCATGATGTTCATTAAGACTAAAATTTCAGCTGGTATTTGTGGTTCAGTTGATCAGCATGAAAGGGTCCGAGATTTGCTAAAAGCCATTGATGATCAATTCGTCACTTTAGACAAGGCACTAGCAAGCACCCTAATCATGAAGTTCTCATCCCTAAGGCTCACCAGTGTGAAAGGTGTGCGCGAGCACATCATGCAAATGAGGGACATTGTGGCTCAATTGAAGAAACTCGAGGTTGAAATATCAGAGTCTTTCCTGGTGCACTACATCCTGAACACCCTTCCACACCAATATGGACCTTTCAAAATCTCATACAACACACATAAGGATAAATGGTCATTAAATGAACTCATGACCATGTGTGTTCAAGAGGAAGAAAGATTGGTGATGGAACTGGGAGAAAGTGCAATGCTGGTAACGCATAGGAAGGGAAAATCTCAAGCCAATAAGAAAGGGAAAGGTAAAGTACCTCCCCAAGCTAATATTAAGAAGGATTCCAAGTGTTTCTTCTGTAAAAAGAAGGGACACATGAAGAAGGAATGCGAAAAATTTCAGAAATGGCTTGTGGACAAAGGTAATGCAATCTCGTTTGTTTGTTATGAATATAATATGGTTAATGTCAATATTAACACTTGGTGTATTGGTTCTGGATCAACAATTCACATTTCGAATTCCTTGCAGGGTTTGCAAAACCTAAGGAAGCCACTGGGAAGTGAGCAAAGCATCTTATCAGGAAACAAGATGGGCTCGCATGTGGAAGCTATAGGAACATGCTATTTAACTTTAAGTAGTGGCTTTGTTTTAGAATTAGAAAAGATCTTTATGTTCCAATATTTTCTAGAAACTTGATTTCAGTTTCAAGACTTGTACCTTTTGGATATTCCTTTAACTTTTCATAAACATTCGTCAGTTTATTTTATAAATCCGATCATATTGGGAATGGTATTTTGTCTGATGGTCTTTACCGCATTAATTTACAAAACAATGTCACTTATGATTCAATGCATGTTTACACTGGCACTAAAAGATGTGTTATTAATGAATATTCCTCTAAATTATGGCACCGGAGGTTAGGTCATATCTCCATAGAAAGAATTAAAAGATTGGTAAATGAAGGAGTACTTAATACTCTGGATTTCACTGATTTTGAGACTTGTGTGGATTGCATAAAAGGAAAGCAGAGCAACAAGTCAAAGAAAGGTGCCAATAGGAGTTCAGACATATTAGAGATCATACATACTGATATATGTAGTCCAGAGATGGACTCAGATGGTCAGAGAAACTTCATCTCTTTTATAGATGATTACTCACGATATATGTATCTCTACATGCTTCATAAAAAGGACGAAGCATTAGATTCCTTTAAGATATTTAAGGCTGAAGTAGAGAAACAATGCGGCAAGCAAATTAAGATCGTGAGATCATATAGAGGTGGAGAATATTATGGTAGATACACAGAAGATGGACAAGCACCTGGGCCATTCGCAAAATTTCTTCAAGAGCATGGTGTTTTTTCCCAATACACCATGCCTAATTCACCCGACCAGAATGGTGTAGCAGAAAGAAGAAACCAAAATTTATTGGACATGGTGCGGAGTATGCTTAGCAACTCCAACCTTCCTAAATCCTTGTGGACTGAAGCACTTAAGACGGCAGTGTATATATTAAACCGAGTTCCAACCAAGGCCGTTCCTAAAACACCATTTGAATTATTGAAAGGTTGGAAACCGAGTTTGTGACATATGCGTGTTTGGGGATGCCCGTCTGAAGTGAGAATATATAATCCACAAGAAAAGAAGCTGTAACCAAGGACCATTAGTGGATATTTCATTGGATATGCTGAAAGGTATAAAGGTTACAGATTTTATTGTCCATCTCACGGCACAAGGATTGTGGAATCAAGAAATGCAAAATTTCTTGAAAATGACTTGATCAGTGGGAGCGATCTAACCAGGAACATAGTTTCCGAGAAGGATCATTCAGAATCTCAACCTTCCACCTCAAGTGATAGATTGGTTATTGTTCACAGCACCCCTTAAGTACAAACTAGTGTTTAACAACCAATTGTTGAAGTTCCACAAGCTGCTGACGGCATTCTAGTAGATCAGGTAGTTCAAGAGTTTCCAAGCACTTTTGAACAACGAGTTGAACCACATACTTCTCAAGAAGATAGTGATACAGCATTAAGAAGATCTACTAGACCAAGGAGATCAGCAATTTCTGATGATTATGTTGTGTATCTACAAGAATCTGACTTTAACGTTGGAGCCGAAAATGATCCCGAGTCCTTTTCACAAGCCATGAATTGCAAAGAATCAGAATTATGGTACGATGCCATGAAGGAAGAGATGAATTCTATAAAGAATAACAAAGTCTGGGATCTTGTTGAGTTTCCTAATGGTGCAAAATCCATTGGATGTAAATGGGTCTTTAAGACAAAGAAAGACTCATTGGGCAACATTGAGAGATACAAGGCTAGACTTGTTGCTAAAGGATTCACTCAGAAAGAAGGAATCGACTACACGGAGACTTTCTCTCCTGTATCTAAGAAAGATTCCTTGCGTGTTATTATGGCATTAGTAGCCCATTTCGACTTAGAGTTGCATCAAATGGATGTGAAAACAGCTTTTCTAAATGGAGATCTAGAGGAGGAGGTTTACATGAAACAACCTGAAGGATTCCCCTCTAGTGATGGTGAGCAATTGGTTTGCAAGCTCAAGAAATCCTTATACGGTTTAAAACAAGCATCCGCCAATGGTATTTGAAATTCCATAATGTAATTTCTTCTTTTGGTTTTGAAGAAAACATTATGGATCAATGTATATATCTGAAAGTTAGTGGGAGTAAAATTTGTTTTCTTGTTTTATATGTGGATGACATTTTGCTAGCAACCAATGATAAGGGTATGCTGCATGAAGTGAAACAATTCCTCTCTAAAAATTTCGATATGAAGGATATGGGTGAGGCATCTTATGTCATTGGCATTAAGATCCATAGAGACAGATTTCGAGGCCTCTTGGGTCTGTCTCAGGAAACCTATATTAATAAAATTTTGGAGAGATTTCAGATGAAGGATTGTTCACCAAGTATATCTCCCATTGTGAAGGGTGATAGGTTCAATTTGAACCAATGCCCGAAGAACGACCTTGAAAGGGAACAAATGAAGAACATTCCATATGCTTCTGCTGTCGGAAGCCTAATGTATGCTCAGGTCTGCACAAGACTTGACATTGCATTTGTTGTGGGAATGTTGGGACGATATCAGAGTAATCCAGGTATAGACCACTGGAGAGCTGCAAAGAAAGTAATGAGGTATCTTCAAGGAACTAAAGACTACATGCTTATGTATAGACGGACAGACAATTTGGAAGTAATTGGCTACTCAGATTCTGACTTTGTTGGATGTGTTGATTCATGCAAATCAACATCAGGATACATTTTTATGAGGCCGGTGGAGCTGTATCATGGAGGAGTGCCAAGCAGACCTTGATTGCCACTTCCACTATGGAAGCCGAGTTCGTCTCCTATTTTGAGGCTACTTTACATGGTGTATGGCTTAAGAGTTTCATTTCTGGGCTTAGAATTATGGATTCTATCTCTAAACCATTGAGAATGTATTGTGACAATTCAGCTGCTATTTTTATGGCTAAAAACAACAAAAGTGGGAGTCGAAATAAACACATCGACATTAAGTATTTAGCCATAAGGGAAAGCATTAAAGAAAAGAAAGTGGTCATTGAGCACGTCAACATTGAGTTGATGATCGTTGATCCTTTGACTAAGGGCATGCCACCATTTAAATTCAAGGATCATGTAATGAATATGGGACTTGGTTCCATTATGTAGTTTCTCATTGTATGGACAATGTTATTTTTAATGAAATTATTAATTACTGTGATGCTTTTCCTCATACTTATGTGCATCTTAATTTAATTTGAGAAAATTCATCTATGAGGACCAAGAATAAACATAAGGTTTATTCATTGAGAAATTGTTGCCACATAAATTAAAATAGCAACAAATACATAGTAATACATGGAAGGTAATACTTGTCATAAAAGGACTTATCGCCATGATTCTTGTATCTATTACTTAATACAGATTGTCCATAGGTTTTAAGATGAGACATTAAGTTTGAAAGTATGAACCAAGTGGGAGAATGTAAGCTCCCGCATCCGCACCCAGCATTCAACGGCTCCTCAAAACTGCCGACGGTTCATTCAGTTATCAACCACACTCAAACTGATTTCTAGTTTGGAAACTGTTTTCTTTCTGGGAGCTTTTGGAGTGGTCCATCTAGGGTTCTCTACCTAGATTTGTGGAACAGTTGACACATAGCCAACAAAAGCTTAATGGAAGCTTGGCTATTAAACCCCTGTTTGGTCCCCAAGCTCACTAACTCAATCCCCTTCAGTTCTACACCATCAAGAAAGAGAAAGCAGATCTTGGAAGTGCCATACAGGAAGTTGAACCTTGTGGAACAGGGAAATCTTCTACAGCAAGTCAAGTAGCATCAATGGCTGGAGGTATGATCTATTGGTATTCCTATTTCGATTCTGTTTCAGATTTTTATTCCGCATTTTTCAAAATCGGAAGTTTATGCTAACATGCTTAATAAATAAAAGGAAATATAAAATGCATATATAAAGACGGTTCCCAGGACTGGAGATTGCTTTCCTTTTACCACTCGTTAACTATGTAAAACAAAAGATATTCTAAGGCTGGAGTTGGTTCTCTACATACATCATATTAAATGGTTGAAACAATTGAGGTTCTTTTGCTCTTTTCATCGTAGAGAATATAAATAAAGAAAAACACAATCAGTCGTCTTCTCCAAATAACTTACCCTTTCCTCAACGCAAGGGTTTCGATCATAACTAAAAATATTTGCATACGCCTTTCACATTCTATTTAATGTAAGGATCACTTATTTACAAGAAAATAAAAGGAAATTTGCATAACTTTCAATCCAAAGATTAAAAATGGTAGTCCTCCCTGACTCTCAACACAACATCGACGAGGTTCGACTCTCCTAGCCAATCCTTCCTTAATAGATAAAAAATATAGAGATAAATAGGATGGGATTTAGTTCTTCCTTTGTCAAGAGAGAGTCGTCCTTCCCTTAATAATCGCCATAGTATGCTCAATCATATCACAGAAATGGCCTTCAACTCATATTTTATCACCCCATTGCAAGAAACTGGAGACGGTTATGTCTTTGATTAGTTCTGATTTTGTAGCAACCAAGGCTTGGATTGCTATTCCTTAGCTCACTGAGTCTCCATTCTCCCTCAGCTCACACTTTCTTCCTCCTTCTTTCATGGGACGCCAATCCCTCTTCAATATTGATTCGGTTCCACCTCTTGGCAACCGTTTTGGATTTGTTCGTCGGTTACATCCACACGTAATTTCCAACCATTAATGGGGTTGGTTGATAATCTATTTTACCGGGGATGTTACATACTCCCCCCGTTAAAGGTACACCATCCTCGGTGTTGGGACCTTTCAATATTTTGTATTTAACGCCTTTTTTTCTGTTGCAATTATTGAGCTTCATCTATCTTTGTTGTTTTTTACTTTTCTTCAGACTATCTTTAATACTTCTTATCTTTCACAACATGTTCCTTACACAATCATTACGAAGCATTTCCAATATTTATCATAAACATATGTAAAAATATATATTTTCAAATCAAGTGAAACATATTTATTTTTTAAGGACCTTCAATCATTTCCACTTGCTTCACAACATCGATAATCATATTAATTTAACATAACATGTGCATAGTCATGACTTTCTCTCATATTCTAAAACATATACTAATTTAAAAGCATTACCAATGCGCATAATAACAATTTTTTTATCCCATTTATCATAGGAGGATTCACTTCATGCATAACTTTGCAACTAATGTTTCATCATTCATCATATCATGGTGCACAAAATACCAAAAATCACACACACGTTCCTTTTGTATAGCATTGATGTTCCAAACACTTCCTGGATGAAATCTTCTTTAGTTCTGGCATGCATATACGCATGAGGGTCATCTCCCCATTGAACCACAAGTTCACGTTCATGCCTCCTCAACTTGTATATATAATATTCATCCAATATAAGGACGATCCCCTTCATTGAATTTTTATAGCTCTCATGTGTATCTCCTACATAGCGCTTGAAAGTTCTTAGGACCTGAAATCCCACATATCATTGAGCATGGAAGCTTAACATCACAAAGGTTATTACTACAGAACCTAACACCTCACCTGGGTTCTCTTTGATAGTTTTGCTTCAAAGCCTAACACCTCCTCTGGGTGCTCACGGGTAGCTCTTTGCCTAGGACTTTAATATCATAGAGTGCTCAACAGAGCCTAACACCTCACAAGGGTTCTCACTGACAACTTGTTAGGATTATTAATCCTCCCTTGACCAAACTTTATATTATATTAATTTATCCTAACTTAGGAGTTTTAACTAATTAATTGAGTCCACTAGTACCATTGGGTCCACATGGCCTAATGGGGCCACATGTACTAGTTACTAGAGTGTGGGGAACACTGCTAGAGGCTAACTAACACTGAATGCACTTTCATGGATCATTTTACACGCCTCTTAGACCAATTCCTACATTTTAGGAGCCATTGGGAGTCCTAACACCAACCTCCTTCAGTCACTTGGAGTTGAAACTAGTTAAGCTTAGTTAATTTCTAGTTACATTCAGTTAGATCACAATCAGTTCAGTTAGCGCTAGTTATGCATGGCTACATGTGGATTAGGTGTCATTTCTCTCCTACTACTTCAGTTAGACTAAGTTAACTATTTATTACTGATTGTGTGAGTTGTTTAGACATCTGGAGTTAACCATTTGGACTCCGATATTGATTAAGACATCATGAGTTAGCTAGTCAGTTAGGTACAGTCACATCCAATGGGTAGACTTGAATTCCTCCCTAATGGATTCAAATTCTTCCTTTATGTAAACTATTGTAACACCGGATTAATTAATGACAATGATACTGTAATTATCTTATCTATACTCATATGTTTCCTGTGTGGTTTGTTTTGTTCGGTGTGTATCTTCATTCTCCTTTTACTGCAACAATAATATTTGACTCATTTCTTGAAGATCTAAATGGCACAACAATTTTAACATGGTATCAGAGTCATCTCAAGCATGCTTCATGTTTGTCTCTCTCCATTGAACATAAGAAGCAGTTGGGTTTCCACAGAAGTCCCACAAAGAGTGCCTTGCTTCCTATGAATTTATTCAGAGTGATGGTGCAGGCGTGACAGACCTTGAAAACATGTTCATGTCGAGAAGGAAGGCATGATTCTAACATAGTTCGAATGTTTCAAGTGTTTTGCAGTGAAAATCCATAAGTTCTATGTAGCTTGTGTGAAGATTTATGTTTCTCCAGTAGGAGAATTATGGATTCTATACCTTCTACTCCTCGGATCCTTACACCCTTGAATTATATTTATTGGAGGGAAGATATGCAGCTGGCCTTGCACAAGCTTGGCTACTACATGATAATACTTGGAAGGGAGGTTGAGCCCCATCATCCAGTTGAGAAGAACAAGTTTCTGAACCGCTTAGATGAAGCTTTCGGTTATTTATGCACTCATATATCCAGAGATCTCCTCTTTCACCTTGAAGGTTTGAGGACTCCCAGAGAATCCTGGGAGAAGCTTGAAGACTTGTTTGGAAAACAAGATGAGATTCGGGGACACCTCCTAGAGAACGAGTCGGTAGCCTTACATCCCAATAGTTTTGAGACGGTACAATAATTCTTAACTAAATTCAAGTCTCTTGCACTCCAATGCAGACAGTGCAGAATAGAAAGAAAGGATGAGCAAAATGTGCTCTCCATTCTCAGCAAACTCGGTTCTGAGTATTATGTATTTGTCTCCAAATTTCATTCCAAAAGGGATTCCTTTCCCGGTTGGAAAATTCCCTCACTTGATTCCTTTGCCAAGTCCTTAATACGGGAGTAAGAGAAGTTGATCCAGATGGGAGTCATCCAAACTTCCAAATATCAAGCTCTCCTAGTGGCAGACTCTACCAAAGCGCAAGATAAATGGATACCTAAGGGGAAGGAGCCTAAAGAGAATCAGAATACTTTTGAAGGAGCCTCCAACTCTAAGAAAAAGAAAAAGTGTCCCTATTGTATGAGGGGTTTTCATCCAGAAGACTCGTGCATGAAGAAGACCCTCAACCAGTTGAAAGCTTTATGTGTACAGAATAATATTGCCCTTCCACAAGGTGCAGAGATGTCTGATGATGAAGAGCAGACTAAAGAAGATGAGATATTCTTGCATGCAAGCCTCACTTCGTCGAAGGCTTATTTGAGTACAGATTCTGGAGCATCCAACCACATTGTTGCCTCCACGAAATCCTTCATCACTTTCCCTCTATCAGGAGGACCTAGCAGTCATATGGGAGATGACTCTAAAATCCCAGATGTTGAGATAGGTTCATATAAAATCCAGCAGGATGAGTTCATGCCCTCTCCTACAGAAAAGCAATTTGTTGAAGAAGAAGAAGAAGCAGAATTTTCCCTACAGTCAATTCGAATTGAAGAAAGTCTCCTTGGAGTGACTCCTTCTCCTACTGCTCCTCAAAGTGTATGAGATCTCTGATATCTCATCTCCTCACATGGATGATCTAGAAGAAGACATTCGAATCTTTGTTTTTGAAAAAAACTCCCCTTCTATTCTTTGCAAAAATTCTCCAGTGGTTCTTTAAATTTTGTGCATAGTTTACCTGTGATTGTTTCAGAAAAGGAAGAGGAATTTGATTTCTCTATCTCTAATGATGTTGCTGGTGTGCAGATAAGTAATACCATGGATATTTTGGAAATAATATCAGATTATAGGAGTGATCCATTCACTCTCATTAATCTAGATCTTCCAGTAAATTCCTACAGGATTACATGCACCAAAAATCAGAATTTTGAAGAAGGAGAAAATTGTGCATCTACCATATCGGTGGAGCACAGTTTTGGATCTAATATGAACCTATTTGGATCTGATTTATTTTCTGATCTGATAATATTTGGTTCAGGTTTTAATATTCAAGAGGTTTTAATAGTCTCCTTCAATTTTGATGTTGAGGATTCGATGTTAGTTCTCTCTTATGAGTTTGTTGATATTAGATTTTGTGAATTATTGGTTATTTCTTAAGCTATATCAGATTATGGAGCTCAAGCATTTGCTCTCCATAGTCCCAGGGCTTCTCTACCTATCTATTTGGTCACATGCTCATCTCCTCACAGAACTAGTAAAGTTGGAGACATTCTGCATCCACTTGGACACTTGCTCCTAACACTTGGGGTTGATTTTTCCTCACATGGATTGATGTTCAAGGATGAAATATATCATTTTCTTGGGTGTTTCGCACATGGTTCTAATTCTCAAGAAATTTTTCTCTCTCATCAGTTGATTTCAGCTGCTCTACATGGGTCTAGTTTTCACAGTGCAACTGTTTATATTTCTGATTCAGTTGAGTACATTATTCTTCTTCCAAAGAGGAAGATTCCTCCAGACATAAGAATTTGTTTGGATTCATAGGTTCACATGCACAGATCTAGGATGTTGCTGCACATAAGAACCATAATACTGCTTTGTTGCTGCATAGTGCTGCAAATTGCAGCAAAATATTTTGCAAGTTTTTAACTTGTATTTCCTGATTTCTACTTATCTTGATGGGGGGGGGGGGTTCTTGTGAGGTTTTTCGCTATTTCCTCGGTTGTATTAAGCAGCATTATGTCTTTTAGATTGTATATGGCTAACTTATGGCCTTGCTTCCAGGGCCCACAGTTGTCCAAGTTAGGATTCAAGGGGGTGTTAGGTTTATTAGATTAATTTAGCCTAACTTAGGAGTTTTAATTAATTAATTAATTCCACTAGTACCATTGGGTCCACATGGCCTAATGGGGCCACATGTACTAGTTACTAGAGTGTGGGGAACACTGCTAGAGGATAACTGACACTGACTGCACTTGCATGCATCAGTTTAGGTGCCCTAGACCAATCCCTACATTTTAGGAGCCATTGAGAGTCCCAACACCAACCTCCTTCGGTCAGTTGGAGTTGGAACTAGTTAAGCTTAGTTAATTTCCAGTTACATTCAATTAGATCACAATCAGTTTAGTTAGCGCTAGTTATGCATGGATGCGTGTGGATTAGGTTCCTTTTCTCACCTACCACTTCCGTTAGACTAAGTTAACTGTTTATTATTGACTGTGTGAGTTGTTTAGACATTTGGAGTTAACCATTTGGACTTTGATATTGATTGAGACATCCTGAGTTAGCTTGTCAGTTAGGTACAGTCACATCCAGTGGGTAGATTCAAATTCCTCCCTACTGGATTCGAATTCTTCCTTTATGTAAACTATTGTAACACCGGATTAGTTAATGACAATGATACTGTAATTATCTGAGCTATACTCATCTGTTTCCTGTGTGGTTTATTTTGTTCAATGTGTATCTTCATTCTCCTTTTATTACAACAATAATATTTGACTCGTTGCTTGAAGATCTAAATGGCACAACAATTTTAAAACAACTATGTACTAACTTATAAAAATTGCAAAGCCTAAATAGCTTAGGTGCTCCAGTGCTCCAGAGCCAACATGCTCAACTCCAAACTCAATTCCTCTTGCTTAATCACATAGTTTAAATATCCAATTTTCTTCTTCCTTTTAATTAGTTAGTTATTATGTGTGTTTTGTTTTAAATAGTTTTGCTTAGTGTATAAAAGATTTCTTAGAATTTTAGGGCGTCCCCCATGGTCAGCTCAAAAGAGTTAACAACACATTAAAAGAGTTAACAACACATTAATATGTTGCATAATTTGATACTTCTAGTATCTACGCATGTATGCACCAAATAAAAAATATGGCATATACATAGTTGATAATTCTTAAGAATGCTACGGTTACCATACATAGATTCATACTCGTAGATGAGTCATACTCGTAGATGTCACCTCTTTCCATTGAGAAATTCACCTTTTTCATTGGATAATCTCATTGATTTTTCACGACAAATTAATCGTAACTACACTTGCATATACCTTTCATTGATATGCATGTTAAGCAAAATGCATTCCTTATTTTATATATGCTTTTGATGTTACTTCTAACTTTACTTCACCATGTTTCCCCTCTTGAAACATCCTAAACCCGTTTTAACGAATTATACTTAAGCTTGCAATGTAACATATCATTATGCATAAACCTTGAACTTACAACATTTTTGGTTTTCTCTATCGGTGGGTATAAGCTTCACGCACTTATTCTGCCGTACTGCTGTAGGGTTAGCTGGTGCTCGCGCGCCTCCATGGCTGCGCCTGGGGGAGGGATCTCCCCTCCCTCTGTCTCGATCTCTGCTGCAGAAGCCTTCAGAAGGTTACTAAAGTCACCAGGCTTCAATCCGGTGGCCCCTTCAATCCCGAAGTTCATCAAAAAACTGGATGAAGTTCCTGAAATCGACCTCCCAAGTGAGCAACCCATCAAGATAGCCCTCGCTCTGGCGGAGAGAGGTCTGTTAGGCCAGTTCATGGGCTTATGGCCCTCAACAAGAACCACAAATGATTGGATCCAGAGAAACTGGAGACCGCAGCTCAAAAACAGTGTTACCTGCTACCCAGTTGGACGAGGGTTTTTCATTTTTGAATTTATAGCCAAGGA
>LPNX010702319.1:252871-287512 GCA_001517045.1 Pseudotsuga menziesii
AATATTTCATCCCCAAGATTGACATCTTCTGCTGGACTCTGGCCCACAAGAGCATCCTCTCTGGCGAAAATCTAAAGAAAAGAGGAATAACAGGCCCAACTCGCTGCCCTCTCTGCAAAAACAAGGAAGAAACATCGGACCATCTGCTCCTTGGTTGTCATTTCTCAAAAAAGGTTTGGTTGGAAGCCATGAACCTTAACCCCAGCATCAACATGCCTGAAACTATCCATGAGCTGTTCTCAACCTGGATGAACCTTGCTCCCTTTCAATTAGCCAAAAACACTCTGATGTGTACAGCCTGGAATTGGTTTCCAAAAGCCATTTGTTGGAAAATATGGCTTGAAAGAAACAACCGTATTTTTAGAGAACACGAAAACAATCCGTCTAAAATTGCTATCCAAGCTAGAGCTACTCTAGGAGAAGCATTGGATCACAACAGGTATCTGGAAAACACTACAAAGCTGTTGCCGGAAGAGTCCCACTGGTTAGGCAAGATAGTCTCCAATCTACAGAATCGAACAGGTCCAACTCAACCTCAGAACGCCCAGTGGGAAATCAGACTTGTGGAAAGGGACTTCGTCAAGTGGAAGGCTTCCTTGAATGAGCCCTGTCTATTCTTCGATGGAGCTTCGAAAGGCAACCCAGGAGCTGCTGGTTGCGGAGGAGTAATCATGGAGAATGGAAAGACGATTAGCAATTACTCTTGGGGTCTTGGAACTGAATCTAACAACATAGCTGAATTCTGTGGGCTCTTTCAAGGTTTAAAAACCGCTCAGTCCAAAGGAATTGGAAAGCTATCAGTCTTTGGCGACTCTATATTATTGATCCAAGCTCTCATTAAAAAAAAGAGTCCCTCACATATTCATTTGGCTCAGCTGTATCACAAAATCCGCCTGATTAGTAAAAAATTTCAAAGAATAAGGTTCTTTCATGTACTCCGTGACCTGAACCACTTAGCAGACAAAGAAGCTAACTGTGGCACTCTGCTGGGCAGAGGAATTTTAATAAAAGATGGAGCTGAGCACCACAGCGACATCCCCTAGCTGTAGAAGCTCCAGGATCCCTTTCCATTGAAACCTTTGAGTACCAAAGAACATAAGACTCAAGTGAAATGGCAAAAATGGGCAGAAATGGGCAGAAATTTTCCTAAAACTGCCAGAAATTCTCTGCAAAATAGAAACCATGAAAGCTCTGCTCGTGAAAAATATTTCTTTGCTGTAAAAGACCCAGGTTCTCTCTTCATAATCGCCCTCTGATATCCTGAGAACTTCAGACCCAAGTGAAAAGGCAGCAATGGGCAGATTTGGGCAGATACTGCCTTAAATTGCCAGAATTTCTATGCAATATAGCAATATTGAAAGATCTGTTCGTAATAGTGATATGCTACGTTCAGTCCCCATTTCAAAATCGAAGTGGAAGACCCAGCTGTGGATTGCAGGCTCCTTTGCAAATCGCTGGAAGTGCAGGCTTCTCTTTAAGCTTCAAGAACAAAAGGAAGCTATGAGTTATCAAAGCCTTCTCTCAAGCACTGCCACTATAGTGGGAAAGCCACTCCTGGTTCACCCCAACGCTGAGCAAAATGTTCAAATCGTTGGCTGCATAGTTTCACTCTGTTCTCTGCTTCCAGCGCTGCCTCAGTTCTTCTTCTCTTAACACTCTGTCCTCTCACAGTCTGAAGATTGGATTTATTTATTCCTTTAGAATTAGTTTTATTTTGAATGAGCGCTCTTTGTAAAAGCCCGCGGAAGCTTATTTTCTGCTTATTTTATATCCTTCCCCAATGTTTAAGTAAAAAAAAAACATATCATTATGCATAGGACATTCTTTTCTAGCAACCTTTAACCAAACAAACCAAATATGTTAACAAACTTTTACCAAAATGAAATTATGATTTGTAATGTCTTTATTGTTGCTTCAAGTTGACATGCTCATCATTTGTTAATGCTTGGAAGACTAAAGATAAATGTTTAGACTTGGTGACAAATGTTTTACTAAAATGAAGTTATGATTTGTAATTTTTGTTTGAATAATTCACTACAATGGTTACAATGGTTATGGGGTTACAATGGTTATGGGAAAAACTCCCCTTTCAATTTGATAATGGTCTTAGTAAATGAAAATATGGTATATAAGAAATTTGTAATAATTTTGTATTTCTCCATTATCATATATTATTATTTGTAAAGGACCACTTTTATGTAATAAGAATTTTAAACCATCTCAAAGCACATGCTTATGCCTTCTTTTGTTGATGCATTTTTATCATTTGTTAATGTTTGAAAGACTAAATAGTTTAGATTTCAATTCCATTGGTGACAAACTTTTACAAATAGTAAGAAATTTCCATAAATCAATAACAAACCTTTCAATTTAACAAAAGTGGCTAGGTCTTCATAAATTTAACTATATTGTAGCATAGTAAGGAATTTCCATAAATCAATAACAAACCTTTCAATTTAACAAAAGTGTCTAGGTCTATATATAAATTTAACTATTTTCTAGCTATATTACGAAAGATCACCTTCACTATATGAACCTAACTTCTCATCATTTGAGAACAAACCAACATGAAGTATGGAGTGTAAAATAGTTTTTGTTTTATGTATGATTCATTCTATATACAATTAAGTGCAAGTTGTGATCAACCCCTCCCAAATAATTCATTCCATTCAAATAATATAATTTCATTTTAGATATGGTTTGCTCCACTTAAATAATATGAAAGACAAATAACAAAGAATACAATTAAGTGCAAACTATGATCAACCCCTTCCAAATGATTCATTTCATTCAAATGATATAATCTTTTTTTTTAAGGTAGAATACATTCCATTCAAATAATATAGTCTTTCTTAAAGGTAGGATTCATTCCATTCAAATGATGAGCACAAACCAATATGAAGTATGGAGTGTATAATAGTTTTTGTTTTATGTATGATTTATTCTATATAAATCTACAATCAAGTGTAAGTTGTGATCAACCAAATGATTCATACCGTTTATTTTAGGTATGATTCATTTCATTCAAATGATATAATTTCATTTTAGATATGGTTTGTTTCACTTAAATAAATGAAAAAACAAATAACAAAGAATACAATTAAGTAAAAGTTATGATCAACTCCTTTCAAATGATATAATCTTTTTTTTAAGGTAGGATTTATTCCATTCAAATGATATAATCTTTTTGTTAAGGTAGGATTCATTCCATTGAAATGATATAATTTCATTTTAGATACCCTCTCAAATGATTCATTTCATTCAAATGATATAATCTTATTCAAATGATATAATCTTATTTTTAAAGTAGAATTCATTCCATTCATATAATATGACATTTTTTTAAGATAGGATAATATGGAGAAAAAAAAAACAAAGAATATAATTAAGTGTAAATTATTATCTAACCCCTCCCAACTTGTTTAGCTAAGCTAAAATATTAATAGAAAAAAACTAAAAGTTTAAATCAAATTTAATTGTTTTCATTACTTAAATTTTCAAAACTTTCACATTTTTAAACAAACTATAAAGTTTAAAATAGAATATCTAAAAAAAATTACAATACATTAAAGTTATAAAGTTATTTAAAAAAAAAATTATACATAATAAATAAAACTTACATAGCTCTTACTACAAATATACATACCATAATTCTTCCCATATACTATTCAACAACATAAAAACAATATAATACAAAAAAAAATTAAAATATTAAAAAATAAAATAAAACTTAATTATTCTTAAATATAATACAAAACAAATTAAAATATTAAAAAATAAAATAAAACTTAATTATTACAGATGTAAATTATTTCTGTGTATTCAGTAACATTCAAGTCCAATATGTAAAATTGTAAGAAGATCAGGCACTTTCTAAATCCTTCGGATTCCAATTCCATTAAAACAATACATATATCATTTATTTCAACACAAATCCCTTCCCAAAATTGAGAAACAAGGCACCTTCTAAATTCTTAATTTCCAGAGTGCTCTATCATATTCAAACAAGGCACCTTCTAAATCCTTATTTTCCAGAGTGCTCTATCATATTCAAACAAGGTAATCAGGAGAAAAATATTTAATCAACTTCCTCAATTTTAGGCCCGGCACCTGCACCAGCAGAATAACCATGTTCAGGAGAGGCAGCACCAGGAATATCAGCACCAGCACCTTGGTACATCTTAGCAATGATAGGACTGCAAGTGGTCTCCAGCTGCTTCATCTGGTGATCAAACTCATCAGCCTCCGCAAGCTGGTTGGCATCCAGCCACTGTATAGTCTCTTCAAGGGCATCCTCAATCTTCTTCTTATCAGATGGATCCATGTTTGCTGCAATCTTCTCATCTCGAACGGTGTTCCTCATGTTGTAAGCATAGTTCTCCAACGAGTTCTTGGCCTCTACCTTCTTCTTGTGCTCTTCATCTTCAGCCTTGTATGTCTCAGAATCACGAACCATCTTCTCAATATCCTCCTTACTCAATCTACCCTTGTCATTTGTAATGGTGATTTTGTTTTTCTGACCAGTGGTTTTATCCTCGGCAGAGACATTGAGAATACCATTGGTGTCAATATCAAAGCACACAGTGATCTGGGGAACCCCTCTGGGAGCAGGGGGTATACCAGAAAGTTCAAATTTTCCCAACAAGTTATTGTCCTTGGTTCGAGTTCGCTCACCCTCATACACTTGAATCAACACACCAGGCTGGTTGTCTGAGTAAGTAGAAAATACCTGCTCCTTCTTTGCGGGGATGGTAGTGTTCCTGGGGATAAGAACTGTCATAACCCCACCTGCAGTTTCAAGCCCTAGTGAGAGGGGAGTAACATCTAGAAGCAACAGATCTTGCACTTTTTCATTGCCCTCCCCACTCAAAATAGCAGCCTGCACTGCAGCTCCATATGCAACAGCCTCATCAGGGTTAATGCTCTTGCAAAGATCCTTGCCATTGAAGAAGTCCTGCAACAAGAACTGAACCTTGGGGATCCTAGTAGACCCACCAACAAGAACCACATCATGGATGGAGTGTTTGTCCATCTTTGCATCCCTCAGGCATTTCTCAACAGGCTCCATGCACTTCCTGAACAAATCCATGTTTAACTCCTCAAATCTAGCCCTAGTAATGGTGGAGTAGAAGTCAATACCTTCATAGAGAGAATCAATCTCAATGGTGGTCTGGGCAGTTGATGAAAGGGTTCTCTTAGCTCTTTCACAGGAGGTTCTGAGTCTCCTGAGGGCTCTGGCATTACCACTGATGTCCTTCTTATGCTTTCTCTTAAACTCCTGCATAAAGTGGTTCACCAATCTATTATCAAAATCTTCACCACCCAAATGTGTATCACCAGCAGTGGCCTTCACCTCAAAAATACCCTCTTCAATTGTGAGCAGAGAGACATCAAAAGTACCTCCACCCAAATCAAAGATAAGAACATTCTTCTCACCGACACTGGTAGCCTTCTTGTCCAGCCCATAGGCAATGGCAGCAGCAGTGGGCTCATTGATAATTCTCATAACATTCAACCCGGAGATGACACCTGCGTCCTTGGTTGCCTGCCTCTGAGAATCATTGAAATATGCAGGAACAGTGACCACAGCATTCTTCACCGTTGTCCCAAGATAAGCTTCCGCGATCTCCTTCATCTTTGTCAAAACCATGGAAGAGATCTCTTCGGCTGCAAACTGTTTCTCCTCCCCTTTGTATGATACAACGATGCTGGGTTTATCGGCAACCCCTGCAATGACCTTGAAAGGCCATAACTTCGCATCGCTCGTGACGCAGGGATCAGAGAACCTCCTACCAATCAACCGCTTTGCATCTGCCAAAACATAACAAGAAAAGCAAAACAAAAAAATGCAAATTTTACACAATCTAACAACAAACCCATCTTACAGAAGCAAATTCTACACAGCCATCACGTCAAAAACTTCATATTTGAGAATGAAAGAAGAAATTAATATACAACAACTGAATTATAAGCAGTGGAATAAAATTCCTCCTGAAAGTGAAGTGAAAGTGAGAGTGAGAAAGATGAATAAACTGACCGAAAACGGTGTTGGTAGGGTTCATGGCGACCTGGTTCTTGGCGGCATCTCCGATGAGACGCTCTGTATCAGTAAAAGCGACATAAGAGGGAGTAGTTCGATTCCCCTGATCATTGGCGATGATTTCCACCCGATCGTGCTGCCACACTCCCACACACGAGTAAGTCGTCCCCAGATCGATTCCGATCGCTGCTCCCTCGCCTTTCCCAGCCATCTTAACACTCCTCTTACGGACAAAGCAGGGTGGCAAGAGGGGAACGTAAAGGCACTGGGGCAATGCACGCTAAGAACGACCGACCGAGAGAGGGATAGTTTAACAACATCTTAATAATTTATAGTCTTAGAAGCAATCCAAGGCGGTTATAATGGGATAAAACGAATGTTCAAATAACTGACGCATTAACTGAATTCATTTCTTCAAGAAACTTCGGTTAGCGGTTATATTGTTGTACAAACATCATGATCAGTAAATGGTTTTGGCTTTTTTTTCTATAACTTTATTTACGTGTTTTAAGAGTTTTATTGTTATAATTTCTAACGGTCTCCATTGTTACAACTTTACAAGTTGAATTTCTGCTTTTTTCACAATGAAATAGCTACCTTTCTACCTATAACGTTGTTACCTTCATACTTTCGTATGAAATTTTCCTTAAGTGCTTATACCTAGATCTAAATGTAATTGGTCTACAAATACCCAATGTCCAAAAATGTCATAGAATCCACTTTCCCAAAGTGTCCAATAAAAAATCAGCCTTATACTTAGGGATTACATTAGTTTTTAATCAACACGGGAAGAGGGAAAGATGCTTCTCGTGTCCTATGTCTATATCTTTCTATGATTCTATGTGAGAAAATTATTCATTTAATAAAAAAAATTATGATTCCATTTATTGTAAGTATGTCCACTTAGACCATATGTTTTTTTCTTTTCTTTGTACAACATATGATGATTTTATAGACTCTTGTTTCCTTAGATATTTGTGGCTCGTGGAGGACTTGTTTATGATAGGAAGACTATAGCACATAGAAGTAGGATAGGTGGATAGCATTTATATATATTATTTTAAGAGTAAAAAACTGTTGCTTTTCATTTTTTTTAAATATTATTTTTAGAGTAAAAAAATGTTGCCATTGATTTTTTTCTTAAAAATATTATTTTAAGAGTAAAAAATGTTGCTTTTGATTTTTTTTTAATTGTTTCATTGACTTACAAGTAACTACTAGAATCTGGAATTTTAAATTTTATGTGCCTATCAATTAGAAATTTAATGACGGTTATTTTTTTTTAGCACTTGTCATTTTAAGTTTATGCAAATTGATAAAGTGTCAAAAAAAATTGTTTGTTTATTAATAATGTATACATTGCTTTTCTCTTATTTAATAACAAAAACAACATAAAATATGGAAAAAATACTTTAAAAAACACAGAGCTCCAAGTAGAGAACGGTGCAACTTTCAGCTATCAATTAATTCAATGTCATTGTTTACAATACCATTAATAATGAATACCACTATGTATTCACCCTTCAGGTCTATAACTTTACCAATTTACAGGCATCATCATTTACCATTTTGATGTAAGTACAGTTTAAACGTAACTTCATTTATAGTTATAGAATTTAATCAATGATCAATGTCAAGAACAGTGTCAATAATCTTGATTTTTGCAATAAATCTTATACTGCATTGTAAATCCTATAATGCACAGTGCACCCTACGTAGTCACCTCAAGTATTAAAACAAAATATATCATAGAATATAAACTAAATCTATGTATTAAAACTTATGACGGGCAAGTAATATTGTTGAATGTCAAATTGACGGGATGGAATTTTATAAACCCGTAGATAGTGACGTGCTCAATTTGGATCCACTTGTCAAATACGTCTTGGAAACAAAAAAGCGTTCTCTAGGCCGTCAAATTCCAGACCTGATTGGAATGTCTATTTCTTTTGTATGTGTGTCTATGTGTAGGTGTTAAAGAAAGAAGTGGGGAGGTTTTTTATTTGGATTTTACTCAAAGTAGTTGTTATTTGAAATGAACAATTATGTGTTATGTGTGTCTTCAGTGTTGTTATGTTGTTGGCATGGAGAACTGTGATCTCTTCTCTCTATGTCCTTTGTGTTTTCTATATATGCATCCTCTATGTTTATTGTGGACGAGATATTCTTTTTCTTTGTCCTCCCACTGGGTTCCTCTATATGTGTGGGTATCGACTTCTCTTCTGAAGCAACACGTGTAAACTCTTGTGATGAGGAGTTTACATTGCTTATGATGAGCAAGCTTCACATCATTGATACATGCTACATGATCCGTAATTATCACTAAGATAATGTATGATATGTTATATATGAACTAATAACATATGATATGTTATATGGTTTTTAATGTGACATTTCATTTATTTTTTGTAAATTTAGCTACTCATATATTAACTAGTATAGAAAAAGAGTCTGACTAAGCAAAATATCAAACATCTAATAAATCTACCTGTGATGTTCCCTGATACTAACATTTGTTCAAAGTATCAACATGCCTATAATAAATTATTAAATATAACATAATAAAGATAACAAAAGTTGAATATGAGGCCAAAATTTGCATATCAATAAATTGTTGCATAGAAAAGAACTAAATAAATACTTAACATTGTTCAAAGTATCAACATGTGTATTTAGTAAATAATAGAGAGATATAACATAATAAAGATAACAAAAGTTGTATCTAAGTCCAAATTTGCTAACCAACAAATTGTTGCATGGACAAGAATGAAAGAAATACTTAGCATGGAGACATGCATGAAAGATTAGGTGAAAACAAAGTTAGACCAATTAATACAACCCCTTGTCCTTTCCATTTGAGTATGAGTCTACATATATCTAGACTACATCAATATCTATTTGGTCCTCAGTAAGTGGTTCCAAACCATCTTGATTCTAATCACCCTCCACAACTTCTATGCCCCAAATCTCCTTGACTAGAGCGTCATATTTGTGGTCTCGGAAGTCCAAATTGTCCAACATGGCCTACTACAACACACCACATTATTCCACAACCTGAGCTATGAATGATTTGGTGTGCCAATAAAACTCAATCAATTTGCAATAATTAATGTCCCTACTTAGAATCCTATGTCCAGAATACAATTCATGAGCTCCACATCATTGTCATGTGTAGAGGTATTGCCACACTTACCCTCTCTACTTCTTTTTTATTGTAGCAAGGAATCTTCTTTGGTACAATGTCGAGGTACCCAAGGATTCCATTTGAGCTCTAGTTTTCCTAATGGAGGGCACCCTTTGCTTGCATTTTGGTGAGTCCAAGGCCTAGCTTCGCATACCACTTTGCTAGTCTCATCAACTAATCTCTCCTCTGCCCGCTTCTCGCCCATTTTTTTAATCCTTCTTTTACTCTTCCAACAACCATGGGTGGTAAATTGAGGAAATCCTATTGCCTTTTCACTTCCCTCCCTACTTATCACTAAGATCAAAAGAGAAGGGGGGATGAGCTCCCAATCCAAGCCTACAAAACAATATAAAGAGATGGTTCACTACCCTCACATAGAAACACTACCCTCATCCAACTAATGAGAATACAAACCCTTTTGTTTATAGAAAACCAAGGGGAATGGCCTATGCTTTTATCTAAAATAACAAATAGATAATGGTATAAGGACTGTTGTTAAGTTAGCTAAACCAAACAAAGCTCCTAACACTACTAACAAGAACCAAGCTTGAATACCTTATCAATAGATACCTTCCATGATAGTTATCATCATTTGTAGCGATTATCTTTCTACTAGAGTCCAGTTGTTTGGTGCTATCAAACATTTCCCCCCTTGAATGCATCATTTCCATAGAAAGGTGGTTAATGCTCAAGCAGTGTGGGTATCGGTACATTGGATGGAAAGGATAAACATTAGTAACTTTCAACATCCTTGTCATTCATCTCACATGCTTAAGTATAATTACTTCCAATTTCATCCCATTCCTCAAAGCAACATGCATCGTTCATATCATATGATTGCCTTTATCATACTATATGGGATTTCAATATGAAAATTATTTTATAAGGTGGATGTCATATAAAATAACATGTATTATTATATAGTTACTAAATGATGATGGGGGAGAAAAAGGGGTTTAACAAGATAACAAGATAATGATGTCAAAGGAGTCAATGAGGATAGAGAGGCAATGATGTCAAGCAGTCAACGACACTGAGGATACCACACTTACTCAATGATGAAAAAATTGTTTTGAATTAGGGGAGGGTAAACTTTGTCGTTTTATCTCTCATGACACTTAATAAATCTAGAGTTAAAATGATTATATACTAAATTAAAAGATAGATGGCTAAAGTGGTCCTAGTTGGCCCTCAGCGTAAGTAAATATCTATGTATATTTCTAACTTTGACACTCATGACTATCATACTTACCCTAGTCCTTATCTTTTTCAACATGATTCATCATATCTACGAGAAACATTATTTATCTAGGTTTTTTTGTAATGGGTTTAAGGTTTTGTTGTACATAATCATGTCAATAGACACCATACACATTAGGCAATACATAATCTATTTTTGTCAATAAAATCGCATAAGAAACAAAGTTCAATGTAAGAAACACAAATGTGCTTTTACGTATAACACACAAATATAGAAGATTGGTTAATAGTTGAATTATAGATCTATGCTTTACATTGGACCTATTGATAGCCTAGATGCCATATTATTATTATTATTATAACTATTATTAAAAAAATTGTCCATTAAGCATAGATAAAAATTATTACTTCATACACTTGTTGAAACCCAAGTTGAGCCCTCTCCTTTAAAGCTCCCAACTGCTTGTATACGAATAGAAACATAGTTTTTATATGATCAACAACTACAATAAAATCTCCACCACATTAAACATGGAGTGAATGCATATGACCATGATATCCACATCCATACTGTAGCTCTTGTGAAGCCTCCTCAATACTAAGCATCCATCTATATAAATCAATAGTTCCATTGATTTTGGCAAGTAATATCCCATTAAATATGTTGAGATTGTATACAACATCTTTTGTTTCCTTAAAATATGAGAAGGATGTTCTCTATGTATTATTCACATGGAATTTTATTCCTTTTTAACACTTCATAACCCTTCAAAATAGTTGACTTACTCATCTTACTAAGAGATGGTTTCTCAGTGTTATATCCAATATCTATCAATTTTAGTTTCGTCATGCTTGCATTACATATGATATAATTAAATTGTGTTAGGAAATTGTCGAGCTTGCTTTGCCAAGATTGTCACTTAACCATGGAATTGTTTGCATTCTTGTCATTTTGTTATGTTTAGCCAATTTATCTCCCTTGAAATCCATTTCTAACCAAGTATACTTTTGTGGGTTAAGCACTAAATTTGCGTCGATTATTCAGTATTGTTTTTGTGATCGGAAACAAATTCCACACAAAAAATGATATATACTTAATGCTCAACAATGAATAAAACTTGACTATGGAAGCAAAGCCTACGAGGTTGATCATGAGCATGGAGGAAGCGATTAACAATGTGAAGGGCCCCATACTTGTCCAATCTGCCAAAACTTGTCTCCAAGTTTTGCATTTCCATTGAAAGCACAAAATGAATTAAAGAGTTTAAAACAACTAAAGAGGATAAAGACAAATGGAAAAGGAATCATGAATTGGAACGTTGCTAGCGAAAGAAAAGGAGAGTAAGAGTGTTGGATTTAGAAAGCTAAATAATTAGGGATGCCTAGATTTCCAAGTTCTCCTAGCAATTTAATTTCTCCTATAACTTCTACAGCGTATTAGAGAAAGGTTTCTTTGGAAAAAAGAGAGAAGGATCACTAATAATGTTTATAAGTTTGTAATATTGAAAATGCTAGATTGCCAAATTGCAATTATAAAACTACAATTCTTGAGAAACAAATGCTAAGCAAAGCCTTTCAATGCTAGTTTTCCCATTTGAGTTTCCAACGTAAATATTGTTGTTTATGTTGTGTGAATGTTATCCTTCGTATGCTTAATTTAGCTCTGGTTTTAGATGTGTTGTTTGAATTTATGTAAACCTTGATCACTACCCCCAAATTGCATCGAATTCCTACCTAGCTCTATTTAATGATTTAAATGATTGCTTAAGCATTTGAAATATTTGATTAAGAGTTGTGTCAACAAGTAGCTTGGTCATTTGTTTGTATCATAGTGAAATACCTTTATTTAGATTGTTGGTTTGTACCCACTAGTTATTGATGGATTCACGGTGAGGTCACATGCACAACTAACTCCATGTCTTGCATCCCAAATTAGAAAATTAATGCTTCTGTGTTTTCCTCCATACGATTGAACCTCTACATCACATTTTGGCACCGATTTCTTATGTGTGCATATTCAAATAACATAGTATACATATATTTCTTGTAGGGATCGATATATGGTTAGTCAAAAGTTGTATTTGCAAATTCAAAACCATCAAGTGATTTCTCCAGGATTAACGTGAGAAAGTTTTAATTATTTCCCAACTATCTACTTTCTAAACATGTATGAAGGATAGAAAAAAAATTAAAACGTTGTCTATATGTTGAGCTTGGTTTAATTGAACACGAGATAATAGGGAAAAAATGCACTTGAATTTTTTTTTGGGCATGATTTTGGCATTACAAGAAAGCATGACATCTTTGAAACCGAATATGAATAGAGAACAAGAGTCATAATCTTGGGTTTTGGGTGAATTACCAAGGCATTACAATTTCATTTTGCATTCGTAATGTGTGTTAATAAGATGGACGGGACATAGGCCTACCATTTACAGATCATAAGGTATTAGATCCCAAGTTAGAACAACTTGGTGAAGAATATGTATGGTGAACTCCTGCATCATATACCGATACATTAGACGTGCATTATTACAAGTCCTAGAAAGGAGCAAAAACCAAGAATGACAAGGACTTCTCATAGAGAACATGATAATGAGAACCCAAAATGCAAGATTACTCGACTGGAAAATAGCATGGCTACATTGACAGAGATGGTAAGGTGGTTGTTTGTAATGAAGGGTAAGGAAAGATACTCAATACATGTTAAGCATGAAGAAGACAAGGTTGACCCACAAGTTTCCAATGGAAAGCTTAGAGACTTACGTAAAAATGTCTCCCTTCCTAAATCTTCCAATATTCCTTTTAAGCTTGAAGCGAAAATTAAAATGCCAATGTATGATGCTCATGTTAATGTTGAAACACCAATAAAATTCTTGAAACAATTGCAAGTTTATTTTGGCCTTTACCAAATCAAAGAAACACAATAGATTTATTTTATATGCTTGAAGATAATTGGATATGCTTTGTTGTGGTGGGAGAGTTATGTAGATGAAATGGGTTGAATATTAATATTTATGAGCATGACAAGAGAAATAACAAAATAAATTAAAAAAAGATACATTATGAACAAGATAAGTTTATCCCTGAAATTCTTTCCAAAAAAACCAACCTTCGAAATATATTCCCATTGCCCTTGGTCATTCCAAACAAGCCATGGTCTATCAGACCAACACCATCCACTTGAGGAATTCTATAGCGAAGCCTTCAAGCATTTAAATAGGCTTCATCAAATGCTAATACCATGGATTACTTAATACCATGGACCCATAAACCACTAATGACAAACCCATTAATAACCAAATACATGTTAATCTAATTACTATTATACAAATTTAAGATTAACCCAATAATGACTACAGATGAAATCACGCCTACTATGAAGAATGATCCCACTTCGGGCCAAAATTGTGAAGAACACCAAATCTCTCGTTATGCCTTAGTAGGTATTTCATCTCCTTAAACATTAAGCTTGGTTTGTTATATCAAGAACATTAATGTGATTATAGTGATCGGCAATTTCATTCAGTATGGTGTCATAGAAGAAACTCATTGTTATATCCATGGTGTTAATAACTTCCAAATTATGATTGAAATTGGATTATTTATAAAATGTTGTGGTAAGTGTGACCAATGTAAAACTACAAAAGGGTGATTATTTCCAAAAAAATCGCATGTTCAAAAATGAAATAAGATCGTCTTATCATTTTGGGTGTAGCATGATTCCGAATATTGGGTCCCATAAAAGTGGATTTCCTAGAATTATACATGGGTTTCAAGAATAATAGCATTGACACTCTCTTAAAGGTATAAAAGAAGGTTCTTTAGAAACAATAAGTTACCAATGTATTGAAAAGCTCCTAAATAATGGTCATTTAGGTATTATTGTACAATTCCATGCCATCCATGTCCTTAAGGATGCTTCCCATTAATTCATCCTAACTTGCCGTTAGTTTTGGATAAACCCTAACAAGTCTTTAAAATTCCCCATGGACTACTACTCTCACATGGTGTGCATGGCCATAGTATCCCATTAATTCTAGGTACTCAACTGCCAAATCTCCATCCATATCAACATCATTTGGCTAAAAATAAATGAGATAAAAAAGATCATTTAAGAATTGTAGGAAGCAGGTGTGATCCATCTTAATACCAACCCCTACTCCTCTTTAATCATCACAATTCTCGAAAGACAAGGTGTTTTGTGCATGTGTTTTGACTTTTTCACTCTTAACAAACTGACATTCAATGATCAATTTCCCATTCCAATCATTGATGACCTCTTGGATGAGCTATTGATCCAAATCTTAGGGGGGACATATATTATAAGTTTGAATGTAAAAGTCATAAGCCATATTTTGTTAAGTGTAAAAGGGAATATGATGAACATGTAATTAATGGAGTTAGTTGTTCAAAGTTGACATTGTCAACAAGACACCTTATAAAAAGGTAGTAAGGAGAGAGATAGAATCGGGAAGGAGAGGTCCCAAAATTGGCCTCATTTCATTAAATGGTTCATCTTAATGGAATTGTTTTTCTCTAATTCTCTCTTGTATTTTCATGGTGTATTTCATTTATATATTTCTTGTTTATGTTCTTGTTAGCACTAAAGCATGCTTTTAGACTTGTTACTATTTTTTTTAATTTTTGAGCCTAATAAGTCTTGACAGTTATCTTTCAAAGCCTTAGACTCATTTTGATAGCCTCTTCCAAAGTTCCTAGTCTCCATAGGCTGCTTGATTCTTTCTGTTTAATTTGTTCATTGCTTATTATTTGTGTTTTACCGTTAATCTATGCATTTAAGTTGGATGTTAGTAAATTTAGAATGGAAGATTACATAATTCTATGGGAAGTAACATTGACATGATCTGGATCTTCATATTGTCATATAGTTTATTTATGTCACTTGGGTTACTAATATTGCATATTGAGATTATGTAGCAAATTTAGCAACTCTACTACTGAGGCGTGTGACATGATTGTTAATGGTTATGTAACAAGAGTCTTTGTCTCGTTATTGTGGCATGCTAAATAATTGGAATATGTTAGCAAGCTCTTACTTGTTCCAGCCACTTGTAAGCATGTATGCTCACAAAGGTAGCCATGTAGTGTGACATAAGCCCATAAATGCAGTCACAAGAAACATAAGCAGATATTCACAAAAGGGAAAAATGAAAAAGAATATGCTCAAGCTGGAATGGAAAGAGTCCCAGAAACTGGTAAAAAACTCTTAGAAGAAAATGAAATTTGTATGTTGAAAGTCATAATATCAAAGGAAAAATGGTAAAGCTAAATTCTAAACACAACAAGCTTTGCAAAGGTATTTAAGCAAATGAGGTGGTGGAGTGCTAGGTCTCTCTAGGAAAAACATAAAGATCAGCTATTAGTTGTTTGGGCATCTAAGATAAAGTTGTTTCTAGGGTGTAAAAAATTTTACATGGTTTTAAGCACTCTTATGCTTATAAGGTTTATTCATAAATACTATTGTATTGTCAAATCAATTTTGTCCTCGTAGTAAGATTACCAGCTCAAGGTCATTGAGAATCCCTACAACACAATTTCGAAACTCTTATGGAGAAAAAATAACGCTACAAAAATTTATACACAGTTTTGTAGCCTCGTTCTATGAAACTGCATGTAGATGACACTTTTGATATTAAATTGAAATTTTCGAATTTCTATAAGTATTTAAGGTCTAATAAGCTGTAAAATGTCTGAAAGTCCAGTTGACCCAGATTGGGGCACCCCTTCAGCTTGTCAACTAGATTATGGGCTGTGTTTCCTCCGCTACCTTTGTTGTTTTGATCAATGGTTCCCCTTCGAGCTTCTTCCCTGCTTCACGAGGTATCCGACAGGGTTGTCCCTTTCACCCTTACTTTTCATTCTTGTTATCGAAGGTCTCAGCCTATTAATCTCAGATGCCCATAGTCATGGCCTTATCCGGGGAATCAAAATCTCTCCCTCTCTTGCACTATCTCATCTTTTATTTGTGGATGATGTCATACTTATGGGTAATGGTACTCTTTTGGATTGGGCAGCTTTTGAAGTTTTACTTGACACATTTTGTAAAGCTTCAGGTATGGCTATAAGCTTGGATAAATTGGTCCTTTTACATAACAATATTTCTGTCCCGGAACTCCAGTGTCTCTCCAGAGCTATTCCCTTTAAGATGCTCCCTATTGTTGAAGGCTTCATGTATCTAGGGTTCTTTATTAAACCCTTGGGGTATCGTACAAAGGATTGGGATTGGCTGGTGGTGAAATTTGAAAAAAAGATCAGTTTGTGGACAGATAAACTGCTCTCATTGGGAGGTAGGCTCATACTTGTTCAATTTGTGCTCACAAGCATTCCAGTATACTGGATGGGTCTGGCACCTGTACCAGCCTCCATTATGCACAAACTCAGAAGTATTACCTTTGCTTTCCTTTGGGGTTCTTATGGTCACAGCCGAAAATTCCACCTGGCATGTTGATCAGATCTCTCCTGGCCCAAGCATTTTGATGGGTGGGGCATCAAAAATTTATATTGGTTCAGCACTGCTCTCCGTCTTAAAAATTTCTAGAATGTCCTCTTCTGTAACAGTCTTTGGCACCGTGTACTCATTTCTAAATACTTGAAGCAGTCATCTGTGATCAAGTGGCTTCGGGCAAAAAATTTCTATACACGTGGGGTTTCAACATTCTGGCGAGGGTTTCTTCAAACTATCCATTGGTTGGGCTGTCACTCCTCATGGCTTGTTGGAAATGGCAGGGACATCGTTATTGGTACCGATCCGGTGATTGGTATTCCTCTCTCACTTCATTTTCCGGAAGGACTGAGAACACATCTGGATGACCTGGATATCAAGACTCTTGCACAGGCACATAATACACAACCTGATGCACTACACTATTGGTTTACAGCTGAGGATTTATGGCTAAATGGTGATTGGAAAGATATATGGGATTCATATACCAGATATTTGGATCTTAATGGTATTCGGCTTACATCTGGACATGATATTTTAATCTGGGATTACAACAAATCAGATGGCACTATCACAGCTGACAGTGCATATGATTGTATTGTAAAAGCCCACAATCCTGTATCTAGCAGCCGGCTATTCAAATCCCTTTGGACTGTTCATCTTCCACGTAAAATCGGCTATTTCACTTGGCTTGTGCTGAGGAATAAAATCCTCACGTGGGACAATTTACAAAAGAGAGGTAAGCATGGTCCTGGCATCTGTCTTCTCTGTTATTTAAATGCTGAAATAGTACATCATCTATTCTCGTGTTGTCCTGTATGGAAAAAAGTTTTGGGAATGTTATGTGATCAATGGCAGCTAAAATCTCCTCCAGAAGATGCACCTATCACCGAGCTCTTTGAATTATGGGAGTCCAATTATCACCGCAGCTCCGGCCACTATTATATTCCCCACTACATGATTTGGACACTGTGGAAGGCACGCAACAAGGCTTTTTTTGAAGGATATGAGGTTATAGTGCTGGGGGTATTTCATCAAATCTTATGCTCTTTGCAGTCTTGTCTCACTCGGCCTGCATACATGAAGAAAGGGAAGATTTCATTCAGACAGATAGGACCGAGACCACATGTGACTTTCCCATGTGGCTTTTTTGATGGTGCCTCCAATTTATTAGCTGCTAGTATTGGTTACTGCCTGTTATTGAGTGAGAATCATCACATAGATTTCGCGCTGGGGGTCGGTAAAGGAACCAATACAAAGGCAGAATTACTGGGCTTATGGGCCCTACTGCACTCTTCNTATCACTGGTGTCGGGACTCTCAAAAGCTTATTTCAAGCTTCCGTTATCTCTCTTTCAGTCACATCTATCGTGAACACAACTGGAGAGCAGACAGTCTTTCAAAATCAGCACTCTCCTTTCCTCCGGGTCATGGCTGGTTTTCTGAATATGTTGATGACCAATTGGTCACTTATGACTCTTATAAGTTATTTTGACTGTCGAGGGGGTCCTTTCTCCCCTGTGGGTGTATTATTATGTGATATCCGAGTTCTCTTTTTGAGCCGCAGATCTGCCCAATTGGTTCATGATAGATTGGTCTGATACTGATTGATCATTTGCTTGATGAGTCAGTGTTCTGATGGGACTATTTACTAGCCTTTCCCCCCAGCTGCATCTTGATGAGTATCACTTATGACATGCTGTAGCCTTTGTTCTGTAACCCTTCTGGGGTGGGTGATTTAAAAGCCCTTTGATTCTTAATAGAATATCAAGGACTGCTTTTTCTTCCTGAAAAAAAAAAGCTGTAAAATGTCTAGAAGTCAAAGGTTCTAAGGTTGTTGAGCGCTAATGTTTTATTGACATGAGAAGATATAATTATAGCTAAAGTGAACAAGATATCTTATTTTTTTGGATCTCGAGTCCAATGAAGATTTCACGTTTTAAAATGTAAAATCCCATAAAAATCTATTTCATATTGTTGCAATTTTTTTTAGGATAGATTAGATCCATCCTTTTGGGATAAAAAACTAAAGGTTGCTGTGTAATGATATCTATCAAAAGATAGGCTCATAAGGACATAATATAATGCAGAGGATATCTTTTGATCCACAATTCCAGCAACATTATTTCATGTACGAGACAATAACTTTTGGCACAGTTTTTGAGGAAATGGAGAAGAATTGTACAAAAATAAAACATGGGTTTTTTGGGGAATGGATCGATTTACATATATACCTCTTTTATTTTTTCAAAATATTTCACGATAAAGGAGACGCACGTGGCACTTTAAATCCTATTTTCTAGATTTTTCCATATTTAATATCTTTAAAAAACGACCAGTTAGCAGTTGAAAAGGCATCTAATCAATTGTATTTGGAATCTGATCATTTATCCTCCTTGATTATTTGAATCTGCAAGCTAAAGGTAGATGAGAAGGTTTTTAGATCCATTAGCTTTGGATCTCGATAATTATGTAATTTTCTATATAAACTATGAAGGCAGAAAAAGGAAGAGGAGAGGAAGTGAAGGAAGGAGTCAATTTGTAATTTTTCAGATAGCAAGATTAATACAATAATATTTCATGCTTCTAGATCAATTTATCATTGTCATATTGTGTTCTTTGTTCTATTTGTTACTTTTAATATGAATGTTTGATTGTTTATGTATCACATTAATAATTAGTAATTTCCAGATCTAATAGCAACATGTTGTGTTGTGATTTGCCTACAATATACATTTGCATTCATAAATTCAACTTCATAGCTTAACATTGTTTTGTCTCTTTGGTTATTCTACATGAGTATATATCTCTCTTCAACTTAATGACCTGTATATTTGTTTCCTCGCTGTAATTCTTCTCTAATTTCTTTTTCTTTATGGTATGGTCTCAATGAGTAAATACTTGAACTTATGAAGGTTGCATGTTATTGAATACTTGTTGTTCCATTTGCTCTAGTATTTCTACCTTATTCACATGTACAACCATTTACTATAAATCGCTCTTTAAATCATTACCATAAACTGAGGTGCTCTTACTTTGTACCCAAGTAGCCAGGGGTAGACTTTAGAGATAACATCTTCTGGCACTGTTATCAAGTCTGGAGAAACGAAGATATATTTCCCTAGGTATGTTTCAATGAGCATATCTACTTCTTGATGGTGAACAAAAAATAGACACCACGTTTGACTTTAGATCCTTCACTAGGCGACTCCACAACCAAAAGACTCCATTGGAAGATAAATTATGTCGTCAGAAAGACGAAAGGATGGTATGGAAAAACCAAGAATCAACTTATAAGTTTTATCCATGAACTTTTATTCTTATTTATCAATTCTTTCGTGTCCTTTCCATTGTGTGTGAAGAGAATCGTCCTTCGCTTTGTATATGCAGATGACCATAAACCTACTGTTGTATTTTATTCCTTGAGAAAAGAGGATTTGTCCTCTTCTTTCATTGTTAATCTTAATCCATTTTCTTCATCTTAAGCATATAAAGATCATAATCTTCATATTTCAATCCCTCATGAAGATGACCTATCTTGTAAACCTGTTGATACTGAAGCTATTTCACTATCCTCTACAATAATTGGTGTACCTTGTCATCATCTCACTAAAGTTCAGTCCAAGATTCAAGAGGGTTATAAACCTTTGAAGCTGCCATTTATCCTCCATGGTTATACACCTAATTTTTTAGAATGCTTTCCTAGGTTCAATGGAGAAAGTCATGTTACAACTGAGAAACACATAGAATATTTCCAATGTTTCACAGATAACTTTTAAATCATTCATGAGGATGTGCTCATGAGAACATTCTTCCAGACTTTACACGGAGATGCTTGGGTATGGTTGAAAGTTGTGAAGGTTGATTCAATAAGATCATGGGCATATTTTCATTATATTTTCCTAAGATATTAGGATTAAAAATACTTATGAACAATATATTTTTAAGTTTTATGCTATGAAAAGAGAGAAGGATGAAATTATCACCAAGTTTAATAGGAGATTCCACAATTTCGAAATTGTCGCCAAGTTTAATAGGAGATTGCACAATTTCTATCTTAGCATGCCTAGAGACATTAAGCCTTTTGAAGCAGTTGTCGGGTTGTTTTATATTGCAGCTCATCATCATCTTGACTTAATTTTATTTCTCAAAGAGAGGAGATCCTTGACCTTGCAACATATGTATACATATGCCGAGGAGATTAAGGATAACCTTAGAGCTTGTAGAAGGCTCGTAAATCAAATTTGGGCATGTGGAAAACTTCAAGATCAATTTTCGGATGAAAATTTGGACGCAGATGAAGAGGATGAATATTATCAACAATAAAATTTAGATTCAGACTTTTATTTGTTTCAATATGCTGATATATTGTCTATAGAATTGTCTTTTTCTCTAGATCTTAAAATTACGCAATCAAATTTTTTGGTAGTTGAAGATGTAAAAAACTTATATCAGCAAGGCCCCTTTTCATGTATACATAGAAAATATTTCTAGTTATGGGTATAAGGATGGTCTTACTATGAATTTTATTAAGGCTGGTTATGTCGATGATTATCATGAAGTTGATTTGAATGAACAATTTTCTGAATTAACACATATGAAACCTCTTTACAGTAAACCTGTAAATGATAGTTAGAAATCAGAGTCTTGGGAAGGCAGTGAGAGAGATGATGTTGAATTTTAGTTTACGGTGTTCCCTTCTCCACGGGGTGTTAATCAACAATACCCTTGTTGTTTTGGATACTGCTAAAGAAATTTATGTCCAAGAAAATTATCAACAAAATCAAGAAAGTTTGGTTTCCCTTGATTTTTATGAAATAGGTGGTATTCATGAATTGTTACAAGGAGGACAAGTGAAGCACAGTTTTACTCATGAAACAATTTTCACACAACAATTTTGTCTTTTGCAACTTTTTCATGATCTTCAAGATCCAATGGAAACCTACATGGAGTCAGTATTTTTAGAGATCCTAAATTTTACAACATTTGGTATACAATCAAATTGCATCAATAAGTATGAGTTTCCAATTAAACTTCTGTTGAAAATATTTCATCATTTATGCATTCTCTCATTTAGCTGCAAACAAGAATATCATTTTGTCAGTAAAATGCTTTCTTAGCTACACTAGAAATTTGCTTATGCATGACCAAGTTGAATTCAGTTGGTTAGAGTAGGAGTGTATATAAATAAGCTCACCTTGTCAAGCCTGTAAATCAGTTTACAACTTGTTTTTAGCAGTTTGGGTTTTGAGCTCGATTTGGCGTGTTATGGATTGGTTGAATCGTGACTCCATATCCCAATGGTAAATTCTAGTTAATTTATTTTCAGCTTGATCGTTGGGATGTCAATATTCTTCAGCTTGCATAAACTGTCTTGGTTTGTAGATTGATTTTTCAGTGTGTATGGTTTTCAAGCATGTTGAATATCTTACAGGTTTTAGGAACTGCAATAATGGAAGGCACAAGTCTACAGGTTCTTAGCACCTCACATGGGAGTGTTATCCCCAGTTGGAGTCAATGTTAGCACTAAAGTCTGCATTTAGACTTGCTACTTAATTTTTATTTTTTTAGCCTAATTAGTCTTGACAATTATCTTTCAAATCCTTATACTCATTTCGATAGTCTCTTCCAAAGTTCCTAATCTCCATAGCATGCTTGAATCTTTCTTTTTAATTTGTTGCTTGCTTATTATTTGGGTTTTACCATGAATTTATGCATTTAAGTTGGATGTTAGTAAATTTAGAATGGAGGATTACACAGTATATAGGAAGTAACATTGACATGATTTGGATATTCATATTGTCATATAGTTTCTTTATGTCACTTGGGTTACTAATCTTGCATATTGAGATTTTGCAGCAGATTTAGCAACACTACTAGTGATGAGTGCTATAGGATTGTTAATGGTTATGTAACATGAGTCTATGTCTCATTATTGTAGCGCGCTACGGAATTGGAATATGTTAGCAAGCTATTACTTGTTCCAACCACTTGTAAGCATGTATGTGCATAGATGTAGCCATGTAGTGTGGCATAATACCATAAATGAAGCCATAGGAAACATAAGCAAATAATCACAAAATGCCAAAAATACAAAGAATATGCTCAAGATGGAATGGAAAGGATCCCAGAAACTGATTAGAAAACCATATAGAGAAAATGAACTATGTATGTTGAAAGTCATAATATCAAAGGAAAAATGGTAAAGCTAAATTCTAAACACAACAAGCTTTGTAAAGGTATATAATAAAATGAGGTGGTGGAATGCCGCATCTCTCTAGGAAAAACATAAAAATAAAGCTACTAGCAGTTTGGGCATCTGAGCTAAAGCTATTTGTAGGGTGTAAAAGTTTTCCATGGTTTTAAGCACTCTTATGCTTATAATATTTATTCATGGATATTGTTGTATTGTTGAATCAATGTTGTCCTCAAAGTAATATTACCAAGTCATAAGATTATTGAGAATACCTACACGACAATTTAGAAAATCTTATGGAGCAAAAAGAACACTACAAGAATTTATACACAGTTTGTAGTATCTTCCTACGAAACTTCCTGTAGATGACAATTTTGATTTTAAAAAGAAATTTTCATATTTATATGTCTTTAAGGTTTAATAAGTTGTAAAATGTCTAGAAGTTGAAGGTTCCAAGGTTGTTGCACCCTAATTTTTTGTTGGCATGAGAATATAGTGTTATAGTCATAGTGAACAATATCTCCTATCTTTTAGGATCTCAAGTCCAATGAATATTTTACATTTTAAATTGTAAAATCTCATTAAAATCAATTTGATATTGTTGTAATCTTTGAGGATAGATTCGATCCATCCTTTTGGGATAAAAAATTAAAGGTTGTTATGTAATAATATCTATCAAATATCAAAATATAGGCTCATGAAGACATAATCTAATGCAGAGGACATCTTTTAATCCACAATTCCAGCAACATTATTTCATGTACGAGATAGTAACTTCGAGCATGGTTTCCAAGAAATTAGAGAAGAATTGTACAAAATAAAACATGGACTTTTTAGGAACAAGCCGATTTACAAAAACTTCTTTCATTTTTTCAAAATATTTCACAATCTAGGAGATACAAGTGGCATTTAAAAACCTATTTTTCTAGATTTTGTCATATTTAATTTCCTACAAAAACAACTAGTCAACAGTTGAAAAGCCATGATCTCATCAATTAAATTTGGAATATAATCCTTTATCCTCCTTGATTATTTGAATCTGCAAGCTAAATATGGATGAGGAGGTTTTCATATCCATTAGTTTTGGATCTTGATAATTATGTATTTTGTTATATAAACTATGAAGACAGGAAAAGGAAGAGGAGAGGGCGTTGAGAAAGGAGTCAATTTGTAATTTTCTAGACATCAAGATTAAGACAATAATATTTCATGCTTCTAGATCAATTTATCATTGTTTTTTTTTCAACGGAAATGGTTGTGTAGCATTTTGTTTTTATAAATACCAAAAAATTTGCATAATGCCGAGGAATTATTGTTCCCAGAGTAGGACAATGCCCATAAGTCCTTGTTCATCTTTAGCGTATTTGAAGCTATCATGAAAATTCCCTACTCTATGGAGGCTATACCTCCTTACAAATTGTACGAGAAGAAATAAGAAAAATAAATTCATTGCAGAAACTAATTTCCTATCCTACACTAAATCTAGGCAATTGAGATACCCCATTTCATTACATTGAAGTTCAACCTGATACGTTATAATCCAAAAAGACTCAAAATTGCTTTTGTGAAATGAATTTTAACAACCTTAAAACTTGCATAAAAACTAAATAAAGAAAAAGGGTCCCATAACTGCAAATTGCTTGAACCGGGATCCGAAGAGGCTAATGTTGTTGACTGAATGCCTGTGGAGACCAGCGGACTACTCCTTGTATCGTCCTTCAACTGGGTCATTTCCAATTTGAACCGATACCCAATGACAACTACCAAAATGCCTATTTTCTTTTCTATAATGTTGTTAACATTCTCTTTCTTAGAGTCCACCTTAGAGTTATACTTGTATAGATGCTCTCAAAGCTCAACACTTGTCATGATCCTTTCCTTAAATTGATTGTTGTTATTTCTGACCTCTGAATCTGCTGCTAGAGACAGGGAAAAGATATTGTTTTTTGTGTCTGTGTTTTCAGCTCAAAGCAACTAGGCTTGATTTTTCCTTCCTATGATTATATTTATGAACTCAACGCAGGAAATAGTGTTATTTAAGTTTCCATAATCCTCTTTTTTTATATCTTTGGCAGAGTCTTTTCCCTGTTCATGGAGATTCTTTACGGTCTCCCAGTGTAACACCCCGGTTTTGACCCCGTTGCATTAAATGTACATGATGTATATATTGTAATGATCATGGTGCGGAGCTAAAGGCCAAGGCCCCACCATTGATCGGTTATGCTATGTTTTGGATTTAAAATTGTCACCGATGGTATATCGGGGCATGCGGCACATATTAAGTTTCAGCATCATGTAAATATGCATAATTAATTAATTAAATGAATCCGACCAGCTACGATCGCGGCAACTAAAATGAGAAAGGGGCATGATTTTCACAAGGATAAGGATGTGGGGAAATTGTTAAACCTTGGCCAATGAGAGAAAAACCCATGTGTCATCTTCCCTTGTTTTATTCCAACCACTTTCATTAAGAATGGTTGCTGGTGGTTGAGGCAGTTATGGTCTTTGGGAGTGGGGTGGCAGGACTGTCAGTCCTCACCCACATGCACACTCCACCATGGTTGAATTCACTATGGCAAGGAAAAACCCCTGTGATCACTCACGCAGGAAATACCACTCTCCCCACGACATTGCTATGGCTCACGCACTTCCATTTTCGCGTCCTCTCTGTAGGTTGTTCATCTTCACGCAGGGAATTGTTGTTCATTCTCACACGCAGGACTTCCTGGTTTTACCCATGCAGACCTCTCCTCTGCGGATTTGTGGATGGGCGGCTGTATCCTCTCCTCGCAAGCTGATTTTGGGTTGCTGCGGTCTTCCTTCCCTATGAATGTTGTGGTCTTCCTTGTGATTGGGCCTGGTGCAAGTCTCATCCACGTACAGGCTGAGAGTATGTGTTTTACTTCCCCAGTGCGGCCAGTGTAAGTCTTTTCCACTTGTTTAATTATCCAGGGCAGACTGGTGCTTTCCTCAGGTTGTGATTTTCGTTTGCTGTTGCGTTTGGGATGGTTGTTTCCCTACGTCGTGAGCCTTGTTGTTGTTGCGTTTGGGGGCTGTTGTAGATTGTTGGAGTCGTTTTGGCCACGATAGGGCCAAGAACGACTCAGAAATAGTTTCCCCAGTTAAGCTGTAATTTTTGAGTAGTCGCATGCGTGCAATGGTTGGTCTTCGGACTGTGTAGGGAGCAGGGATGGGGGCTTGGTTTGCTTGGTAAACCTGGTGGCTGGAAACCACACAGACAGGGCTAGAGGGCTGGCTTTCTTCTCCACAACCACTGAATAACACTGGAAGGAAATGCAGGGCCTGAGGGACTGTGTAGCAGAGAAGGGACTAATTCCTTGTGTTGGGTGTGTGTGGGTGTCTTAGAAGCCAGGCTAGTTCTAGTGTGGGTGTTCCTAGCTCTGCAATGAGCTCACCAGCTTAGCATTGAGCCTTTCCCAACTCCTTGATGGCCTGATAAACCCAACTATGTTGGCTTGGCTGTGTTTTGTCTATCCTTGGCTATGTGTAAGCCTGCTTGTTCCCTTATTCCTTGGAGAATCATGCCCAGCTCGGGGGTGGCAGCGGTGCTGAGAGATTAAGGGGCACGCTGGCCTATGGTTGGGTGGAACGTTGCAGCGACGTAGCTGGTTGCGGATCGAGTTCTTCATAAGATAAGTGATCTGTTCATTTTTACTTATGCAACCATGTCTAGTGTTAATGATATGATGAACATGTTAAGTAAATGCTTGAATGAATGCACGTTAATTCCGCTGTGCAAGATACATAATTGCATCTGTGCATGATAAATGTTCATGTGTGCATACTCTAGTTTCAAATTCTTTGCTTAAGCATTCTGTTTCAGCATTTTATTTATGAATTCACATGTTCATGGGGCTCTTAGCCCGGATGGTTAACGCCATGGGTCGCGTCCTCTTCGCAGGTCGGAGAGTTGGGGACGTGACACCCAGTACCTCAATCCACAACATTTATGTGCGATAATGTTGCATTCCATGCGATGAATCGTAAGGAGGCTATAGTTGACACGCTTCCCCTACAACTAGGTAATCCTATCTGCAGGCTATACAAACGAGAAATTGTTGATACTGCTTATACCAAGAAGAGTTAAAACATTATGCGTGTTTTGAGGTCTGTCTAGCCATCACAATGATGGCATTCATGCTATATAGCTGCCTAAGGCTCACTTTCAGAGCATTGATCCTCCAAACTTCAACTGCGAGTAGGGGAGTCGTTAAATTGAAACGCAAGGAGGCGTGCCATCAACCGTTTAAGACCATTATATGCTTACTGATCTGGATTTATGTGGGAACGAAATCAAAGAACAAATAGATAATCATAAACACAGACATTTTGCAAAGATAACAGAGATATAATAAACACAATTTCTATTAAATAGTGGAAATAGAACAAATTGTAAATGCAACAGCTAGAATGGTGGTAGCTATCTCTGAAAATAGATGTGGTTGATACGCTCATTCGTGCAAACATGAATAAAAATTGAGGCCAAAGGGGCCTATTTATATTAAGAATGAGGGCGAGAACCCCAAAATTCCAAAACATAACCCTAAAAGATGTATCGTTATAAAGTTTGCGACCCCAAGGTGGTAAGTTGAACAATCAACTTCCCTGTGTCATAAATTTTGCATACGATCTCCGATTTGGGTTCTCGATAACCCGTTGGAAAGGTATATTCAAGCTTTACAAATTTCAAGTGGGGATAAATGCATGTTGAGGGAACTAATTTCCCTCCCTTAATCACCCAAAAAAATGTCATTTAGGGCCTCAAAACAACCCCAGAAGTTTGGGACCCAAAAAATCATAGAAAATAACTAGGAAACTGCCACAATGGACAATTGTTTTGAGCAAGTGGAATATGTGGGTGGCCATCGATCTCCATCTGGATCACTTAGATGGAAAGTGAGTGCTACTCCCAATATTAAAGGAGAAGAGCATATTGCTCCAAGGTCTAAGGGAAGACACACACCCCCTAGTGATAAAACTAAGATCAAGGGATCCAACTTCTTTCATATCTTTCTTCATTGCAAACTAATATTATACAATCTAGGAGCACTCCTTTGTTAGCCATTAGGTCCGCTTGGTTGTTATTTTCCCTCAAAATATGAAAAAACTTTAATGATATAATGCAACTTAATTGATGTTCTCTTGTAGTTCTTGATCAACTTTCTTGCTTCGCTTGTAACCATGAGAGAATCTACAAAAACTGCTAACTCCTCTATTCCATGGTTGCTTTCTATCTTCGTGCCCTTGATTAAGGCAATCCACTCAACGTCATTGTTAGATTTTTTTCCTAAGTCACATGCGTATTCTTTCTGCTTGTTCCCTTCAGAGTAAAAAAATGACTCCTCCCACACTATCCTGCCCTGGATTTCCTTTAGATGCCTCATCAAAGAATAAATAATTACATCCAATATTCGACCACCATCTGGAAAAAATTTCTATGCTCATCCTCAATTTCCATTTTAAAGAATTAGGCCATCGAGCAGTCGTATTCCAGTTATGGGTAGAAGGAGACACCAAAAAATCAACTGCTCACACTCTATTTTTAGCATTCAAGGGATCCTTATGGACATGGATCATCCCCTCATTAATAAAGCATCCAACCACAAATATTTTGCAAAAGTTATTACTTTTCCAGGACTTGAGACCTCGCTTTCAAAAATATTTTTGTTTCTTGATGCCCATATCTTCCAGCAAATGTATTTTGGAAAGGTAACCCATGCCCTTGTGAGATGTGGTTTTTGAAAAAGAGAACCTTGATAATAGTCTTTCTAGCAAGCAAAAAGGTCATTCCAATTTGTCGGGAGAATCAATTTAACATGCAATTCTTGAAGAGCGGGAGACAAAACCGCTTGAGAGAACTTACAATCCAGAAATACATGTTTGAGAGTTTCTCCCGACCCTTTGCAGAGGATGCAACATGATGGTCCTTTAACACCCCTTTTGCTCAAATTCTTTGTTATCAAGGTTGCGCTAAAATCCAGAAGAAGGCATTAATTTTTGGAAGTCCATCCTTGCACCAGATTTTGGTCCATTTTGTATCCTTTCAATTGTTTTCTTTGTTGTTGGAGATGAGTCGATATCCTTCTTTCAGTGTTTAGGAGATTTATTTTCCCCAACCCCTACTATTGGTGATATGATGGTGTATAGGCGCAAACCCTTGGAGAAGAGAGAGGAGTGCAACAAAGTCCAATAGGAGATGATCTAGAATCTCCAATTCTTTCCATCCAGCCATGTTTTGTTATTATTCCAGGATGATACATAAAAAAGGGTGAAGATATTTAAATGATCTAACCATTACTTGATATCCGAAAAGGAAACCAAGTGATTTGAGGGAGAGATAGGCCCCAAATTGTCCAATCAGATCTTAATCCGTTTACCATTTCCTGGGATCCAGTGCAAGTTATTTTTAATGATATTAATAGCCCTTTTACAGAGATTCCATATTGGAGATCCATTCCCTGATAGGGGAAGCTCATCAATATATATTTTCCTAGTTTTTTTCATATATATTTTTTCCAAAGAATCTCCTTCCACCATGCCTTCTCTCCAAAAACAATTATCCAAAGGATTTTCGCTCCTAATGGGAGGTTCATCAGAATTGGGTCTCTTATTTCATCCCCTCCACATTTTTTCGGACTGCAAATAATATCCCAATTAACGAGGTGAAATGTTTTAAAGAATTTGACTTACCGCCTTGCCATAGGAATTTTCTAATCTCTTTAGTAATTTCCTGCATTATTTTTTTTTGGAGCTAGATAGATCGAGCATGCATAAATTGGATAGGCTAGGAGGATATAGTTAATAAAGATGATATTTCCCGCTAGGTTGAGCCACCTAACTCCCCAATAAGAGATTTTTTTATCTTGTCAACTATGCTCTACCAATCTGTTGAATGTTTCTTCTCTCTAAATATAGGGGTCCCAAGATAGTTGAAAGAGTTCCAAGTAAGTTTTCCTTCAAAGCCTAGAAACCTTTCTATCCATGTCAATGTCATGGGAAGAAAATTTCATCCATAAAGCATAGATTTTATAGAATTTACCTTACCATCTAAAGCTTTTAGAAAATAGGACAACACTTCTTTAAATCTCTCTGCAATCATAGTAGAAGCCTCCCTAAGTAGAATTGTGTCATATGCAAACTGGGAATGAATAGCGGCTTTGACTCCACTAGCAATATTAAGGCCTTGTAATTCCCTGTTTTCTTGCAGGGCTTGAAGTTTCTTGCTCAATGAATCGGCTACTAATAGAAAAAGGAAAGGAGACAAGGGGCAACCTTGCTTGAGACCTCGAGAAGCTTGAAAGAAATTTGTTGGCCTACAGTTTATTAAAGGAGAAATCCATCAAATGCAATGCAAGATTTGGTCCATCTAATGAACCTCTTAGAAAATCCAAACTTGGGCATAATTTCAAAAAGAAAAAAATGATTAACCCTATCAAAGGCATTAGCCATATCTAGCTTTATTGACATACCTTGTTGCTTTCTTTTTAGGCTGGAATGAATGGCTTCTTGAACAATAATGATATTGTCTAATATTTGTCGCCCAGCTACAATTCCTCCTTGAGAGTCCGTTATTAGATGCTTCATGAGATTTTTCATTCTAGTAGCTAATTTTTTTGTAAGAATCTTGTAAGAGCTTTTGCATAAAGAGATTGGCCTGAATTTATCCACAGAGATAGGATTTTTTTCCTTCGAAATAAAATCCAAGAATGAGGAGATGGTGGCCCCACCTATTATGTCTTTTTTTCCTTGTCTAGTTGAGTATCCTTCTCATATATTCCTTGATCATATCCCAGGAAACTCGATAAAAGTTGATAGTGAACCTGTTGAGTCCCAAAGCATGGACCCGATCGCTTCACTAATCTCATATTCCAAGATCGTCTTCACTAATTCTTCATTTTCAGAATCATAGATTATAGGAGAAATAAAAAAGAAAAGGTTGTCCTAAGCGATGGGATCTGTCTCTTCACTATCGGAATAGAGTTCACTAAAGTGTTGAAAGACATGTCTCTTGATGCCTTCATGCCCCTTGATCTTTTGTCCATTGTTATATTTCAACTCTTTGATAATATTACAACTTAATATGGATTTTGTTTGCTTGTGGAAATATTCATTATTACAGTCTCCCCCTTTTAGCCAAAGTTGCCTAGAATTCAACATCCACTCTTCCTCCTCTTGTCTTGTTGCCTTTAAAATCTTCGTATTCACCTCTTTTTCTTGGTTCAGGGAGTACAAAGTCACTTCTTCACTCTCCATTTCTTTATGGAGAGTTGCAAGATCGTCTTCAATTTTTTTCTTGTGGAAAGAAGGCCCTTTAAAATATGATTTAGCCCAATTCTTGAGAGTGTGGCACACTGCTCTTAGCTTTGATTCTCATATATATCCAGGAGAGCCAAACATGTTAGAATTCCAAGCCTTTTGAATCATTTCTAGAACTTTTGTATCATGCAACCAAAGAGGATTAAGTCAAAAAGGGATTGGACCCAAATTTTTAGAAAGAGATAAAGACAAAGAGATGGGTTTATGATTTGAAGTTGTTGAAGGAAGAGAAAGGGAGACCAGAATCATATCCTTTTGGGAAAGGGAGGGGCTTATCATAAACTCGTCTAATATTGCACCAACATGTCTAGGGCATGTCCTTTTATTACTCCAAGTATATTTCCTTTTCTTAAGGTGGGGATCCAATATATCCATATCTGCCATCAGACCTTCCATTTTCTCGCCAAAAGGGTCCCTAATGATCGATCCTCCCCTCTTCTCCAAATGTGATTTGGTGGTGTTGAAGTCCCCAACAAAAATAGAGACTTTTCCCTGCAAGTCTTCACTCAACAAGTTGACAGCTTCCCAAAATACCATTTTATCCCTATAATGCGTTGGGCCATAAACATTACAAACAAAGATTGAATCTTGCTTATCTTTGCTTTGTAGCTCTGTCATAAGCCGGTGATTTTTTTCCTCCATTGATTTTATTGTGTAATTATTTGAATTACAAATGGTCACAATTCCTCCTAATGCGCCTCTCGAGCTCATGGATTTTCCATGATATTTTTTCGAAAAGAGACGAGATAAGGCCATTACCTCCACTTCTACCATTTTGTCTCTTGGATTAACAGAATGTCTAGTCTCTCGGATTTAAGAATGTCTCTAATAGCTTCCACTTTGACTAATCTCCCCAAACCTCTACAATTCCAAGAGACAACTTTCATTATTTCTTTATTGGTTGAGGTCCTACTCAAGACCTGTTATCCGCTCTTATTCCTCCATCACATTTAGTGTTTTGGAGAATTTCAGTTTCCTCAATGCTCATCTACCTCCCAAGTTCAAGTTCTCTTTCTGCTTCTTGTTCCCTATGGTTCCTTTGATTTTTTCTTCCCCTATTGGACGTAGGTGGAACTTGATGCGGTATTTCTTGAGATCCTTGTGAAGAGGGGTGACCTATGGAGATTACCATCGGATTAACTTTGCTTTGCTTTGCCATTGCTACCCAAGTTACGCCTAGGGATGAATATCCCACAGGTGCTTTCTTTGTCCCTTCTCCACATGAATTAGGAAGAGTGTTGGAGGTCATATCCCTGCATTCTTCTATTTCAACGCCATTGAGAGGGGTATCTGTTCAAGAGATTTATCCTTCTTCTATAGGAAGAGCCTGAAAATGGTTGCTGGTAGATGTTCCCTTAGCGCTTGAGGCATTTTCCTTATTTTTTTCTAGCTGAGACCCATTGGTTGCACTAGAAGGAATAGAGGGCATATTTTTCCCTCTTTTTACTTGTTGTTATCCTTCTTCTTGGTTTTTTTCAGGAGCCTCTTGTGTTGCTTTTGGACAATTGTAAACAAAATGTCCATATTCATGGCACTTTCTACACTTGAAGGGAAGCTACTCGTAACCAACCTTTCCCAGAAGTTCCCACCCGTCCATGAACATATTTACTACTCTGGTAAACCTTTTTCTAAATTGACTTCCACACATACCCTTGCAAATGAGAATAATGGTCCCTTTGGTTTTGCCTTATCAATATATTTTCCAAGGGTATTCCCAATAGCTTGGAGAGCTTCATCGTTCCAGCAATGCAAAGGGAGATGGGGAAGATGAACCCAAACCAGAATTGACGAGGGCACATCCTTCTATGGATCAAAAGATAAAATCCAATGATTTAGATATACACCTATCGAGCCCATGAAGTAAGGCATGCTTCTGAAGATGAGATCCTTGTCATCTTTGTTTTCAAACAAGAACACAAAAAACCCTTTTCTGCAAAAACAATGTTGCAAGCCTCTAGAGATCAAAGGAATCCAATTATTAGATATCCATAACTCCATGGTTTTTGTTGAAGGCCAAATCCTGTTGAATCTCAGCCCTCAAGATCTAGATCATTTGTATCATAGTGGATGACCACTCCATGGGAATGAGGATTTGAAGCATAGTTCAGCTAAAGTATTTGCAAGAATATCCAACCTCCGTTTGGCACTCTCAATGTCTATTTGTTAGGCCATACACTGTAAGCATCATAGTTGGTCCTCATGCACTATAGGGTTTTAATACCCTTAGATCTTTCTTCACCATTGTAGGATCATCATACATGGATCTCACTACATCCACTAATCTGCACCATTTGTAGAAATCTTAAAGGGTTTCTGTGTTGCAACCAAAGGTTCCATAATTTCTACAACATTCCATGTTTCTCTACAAACCCTTGGTATCCTTTGTGGCCCTCTAGACTCTCACATATAGCATTATTTTATCTTTATACAATTATGGCATATATCAAAATTAATTTTTCATGCATATTGATTCTTGGGTGACCTCAATCTAGCCCTTTCTCAACCTATATGCAATTGTACAACCACCATAGAAGCTCAATGATGGATGGATTGGAAGTCAAATTGCCTCTGCAAAATTTATACATATGATGTGACCTATATAATGCATTTCACAGGGTTTATCATAGCTCATTAGAAAGGTCTCTAAATTATCTCAAATGGGTATTTCAAAAAATTTCATTTCTTTTTGTGGTTTGAGAGATATCATTGATTGAAGCGCTACATATATTTGTCTCGAGACGGTTGCACACACCCTCAGTTTCAACAACTATTTTCTCACTCATTTAGATACCACATAAGAAGTTCCATATATCAATGGAAAGATCTCTTCAATATATCAAATGATTCTTCAATGGAATTTGATTTTGTTTCTCTTAACAAAGTTATGAACAAATTTGCAAGCAGACGTCAACTGCAACAAAAGTCATGAGTTTTTAATTTTTGGAATTAGTAAATCCTATTGTAACTTTATTTTTTTACCCCAAGTAATATATTGGGATGTAAAGTTCCCCAACATTAATTCGGGACTAATGTAAACTTGTCATTTTCATTTCGTTTATGGGTCATCCACAAATCCATGGTTACAGGTAAACCACACAAAACCCTATTTTTGTTGGCAATCGACAACTATAAAAATGTTGGTACAATACATAATGGGATATTATTTTTATGCCTGGTGAAATGATGGGGATCATCATTTTCTAAGGCGGGGGGGGG
>LPNX010702319.1:287589-304055 GCA_001517045.1 Pseudotsuga menziesii
AGTTATTCAAAGTTGACATTGTCAACAAGACACCTTATATAAAGGTAGTAGGGAGAGAGTTAGAATCGGGAAGGAGAGGTCCCAAAATCGGCTTCATTTCATGTAATGGTTCATCTCAATGGAATCCTTCTTCTCCAACCCTCTCTTGTATTTTCATTGTCTATTTCATTTATCTATTTCTTGTTTATGTTCCTTATATGAATTTCATAGCATAACGATATGTTTTCTCTCTTCCTCTCTCGACATTCAAGCCTTCTGGATCTCAACCCTCAAGATCTGGACCGGATACACAAAGCATGGTTCTTCATTAACGTTGACCTTTGTTTGGGTTATCATGAAATTATAATGAAGTATATATCTCTAAAAATTCTTTCTACACACATTAAAGCCATTCCAAGTTCTTGGTGATCCCTTTTAGTATTAGTAATGTACCTCCCCCTCTTTAGATCTTCATGAACAAAATATTTCAACCCCTTGTATTACATTTTTTCCTTGTCTTATTTGATCATATATTAATCTACAACAAAACTTGGGAGACACGTTTACCACATGTGGATTAGGCCCTACAGATCCTCTACAATGATCAATTGCTCATTAAGCATTATAATTATAATTTTATGGCTAAGAAACAAAACTTTTAGGGCATATTGTTAGTCAAGATGGAGTACATGTTGATCATGAGAAAATCAATGCAATCAAAGACTATCCTAACCCTAAGACTCTCAAATGTTTTTGTGGATTTCCAAGCCTCACTATTTATTGCAATAAGTTTGTGAAATACTATGGAAAAATTGCAGTTCTCCTCACCACATTGATCAAGAAAAATTCCTTTGGTTGGAATGATGCTATAGAACAAGCCATTGAGCATTAAAAAAACTATGCTATAGAACAAGCCATTGAGCATTAAAAAAACTATGTATTACTCTTCCCTTAGCCTTGCTAGACTTCACTAAGACTTTCATCTTGGATTATTATGTATTGGGAAAAGGTATCTAGGTAGTCTTTATGCAAGAGGGATACCCCTCGACCTTCACCGATCAAGCTCCAACACATGCACATCCAACAAAGAAAAGGTCCAAGGGTGAGTTCTCCATGATATGTGTCCAATGATCCTACTCCAAAGGCATCCTCAACACCCTAGGGAGTACAACCCTCCTTAAACTAGGTTGTACTCCCAAGCAAGTAACCATTGCCTCCGTGTACACCTCATGAAAAAATCACCATGCCACTTAGGTCTCCAACCCCCTAATAAAGTGTGCCACATAAGCATTAATTCAAGGCATATAAATCCATGAGTAATTTATCTCCAACGTGTATGTCTATCATGGTACAACTAAGGGTAGTCAAAACCATGCATCCCACGTCACATGAACCACCCTCAAGTGCATTGTAAAAACTTTTAGAGTAACCTCAAAAGCTAACAAAATGTTAGGCTATGATTATGAGATCATCTACAGGAAAGGCATGGATAATATGTTTCCCAATAAACTATCCCACCATAAGGATGCACACCCTTTCAACTTCATGCAAGCCATTTTCACTCTTTCAGGGTCCTTAATCTGCTTCGTATCAAATAATTTCTCAATGTCCCTAGCCTAGTTAATCAACTCTTATGGGTTAAGGCTTCCTGAGTAGGTAGGTGTTTCCATCTTGGTCGGTTTCCTCTTAAATATGCTAGAGCCTTAATGATCCTTTATTCTAGGCCTTCAGTTGCTTCAACCTATTCCTATGGGTTTTCAACCTCCAATTCTTCATCACTCACATCACGAGTTTTAACAACAACTCCTCTCCTTTGAGTTGTTTCGATGGCTTCCAATCTAGCTTGGATAGCTCTCAATACTTGAGTCACCTCATTTGCAACACTGCCACACTATCTTTTACCTCTCCATTGTGCATTTAGTCTTCTTCTACTTGTTATACTTCCCTTATGAAAATATCCCTTCTTATAGTTCCACTCAACAAACCTCCTTACTAGGATTGTAATGTTCCCTTAGAACAATTCTACCCAACACTTTCCTTAGCTAGATTTGTTCCCTACTACAGGACACTCTTGTTCTAATATCAAACTTTATGTAGCCCTGTAGGAGTCAAGACTCAAACACCACAAGGTTGCAACTCAAAGTACATGACCAATATATAACTACTCAATTATATACAATAAAAACAACTAAAGTTCTTTCTTCATACTTATATTTACCGTGATTAAATTTCATATTACCTTGTCCAAACTAGCGAAGCTTCAAACACCAAAGAACACTTAGAGAAACCATGAATTTTTCCAATTTACTTCTATCAATAACATAGAAATTACAATTTATAGGCTCCATGCTTGGAAGCTTCTAATTGTTAATACAAAAAAAAAAAAGAATGTGAATAACCCCCTGGTCTTGATCTTAGTCTTAGGCAGGTTTTAAATGTTACACAAACAAAAAATTCATGGATTCTCCATAAAATTGTTAAAACACATATATTCCTCTATTCTTCACACTGGTCTCTTCTTCCCTCGGGCGTCCCCTTTCTTCTATTTTTTGCTTGCTTTCCTCTTAATCTCCCTTCTCTTTTTTTTCTTCTTCCCTATAAGTTACCTTCCTTTTCTTCCTTCACATTTCTCCCTTTTCACTTTGGCCTACTTCTAACTGGGCAACTCTCCCCTTTTTACCTCATTTCTCTCCCCTCCATATCGAGGACCACTTTCATAAATTTATAAGGCAAATAATTTAATGGTAAATAAGGAGATGAGGCAGACCTCCACCCAGAAGGTGCCATGACCTCTCTGAAATCCATGTCTCTTAATTTTTTTTGAAACTATGGCTACACCCCTTCAAAGCTTTCATTGATCAACATTTGGGAGAATTAATTCATATCGAACCTTCGTGATAGCTAACCCCCAATAGAATGTTATATGCACGGCCTCCCAATTCCAATATGACGGTGTACATTCCATCACATCGAACCCCCCTTTCGTACCTCCCATGGAATAGCCTTGATCATGCTAGATCTATCGTTCATGCAAAATAGACGCACAACCATAATCTTGTCGCACTCTCCCCTTTCCTCCATTCTTAGATAGTGCACACATGATTAACCATTCACACAAGCATACAAATGATGGTGGAGATGTGTCCTTAATGTTGTTGTATTTATAGCTTCGTAAGATATTCTGATGTGTATTATCATTGTACGGTGTTGTACCCCCATCGAAGATGTGTTTCCCTCCTTTCGGGATGCCATTACTGTGTATGGTTCTTGAGGTACAACCTCTGTTGTAATTCGGGGGAATAGTCCCTAGTATAATATAATGTAATGTACTTTTATAGTCTCTCTAGGAGAAGTTGGCCCTGTCAGGGTTAGAAGTTGACCCGGTCAAGTTGGGAGGTCAGTCACTTGAAGGGTATAAATAGGGAGGTGCCCTCCCTCATTTATAAACTCTCACACTCACTCAAGTTCGGATGAGGAGAGAGAGAGAGAGACAAGGAGAAGAGAGAGAGAGCTACAAAAGACTTCTTATTACCAGGTTTTTTCCATCTTGTGATATTGTCTTGGTGACAGAACTATTTTGAGGAAGTTTGTGGAGCTTTCTCCTTTATGGTTTCCCTGGGGAAAATCTTTGTGTCTCGTGTATCTACTCTATCTTATGTATCTTGTTGTGTTTGTTATTCTTTCAGATAAAGATCCTAGTCAAGTTAAATTAGATTAGAAAAACTAACACTTAGTTCTTCTATGATGGTGTTAACATCCTTTGTGTTATGGTGGCACCTATGCTATTAACCCTTTTCATGCATTTGAGGATTCTTTAAACAAGAAGAGCTCAAGTTGGAGGATATTTTAGAGGATATTATCCTTGTGGTAGAAAATCCCCATGGTTCAAAGAACATAGAACTGTAGTCACCAATAGTAGTCTTCAATTCACAAGAGATGGTTGCAAAGAAGTAAGTTTTAATAATAATCACTCAAGATTATTTAGAAGAGCAAGATTAAGAAATACAAATTAAAGCACAAGAAGAATGCTAATGGTTGAATTAGGATAACCATTGCAAAAACAAACTTATATCTCCATGAATATAGGTAGAAACATAAAGATGTATCCTTGTAGTTATTAAAGACAATATCTAATTGTGATATTTTTTTAACCATGGGAACTTAACAACCCCTAAGAGTATATGCAACAACCTGCAAGCCATATATACCAATATCTCATAGGTCATCCTGGGCTGAGGCTTCACATCAAGGGGATGTCTACCCTTTTAGCTTCACTATGATGGGTCAATATGTGCAACCCTAACCCTTGTTGGAGTTGAAGCTATAACCTCCTCAGATATAACACGTGTTCTTAACCATTTGGGTACACTCAGGTGCGAATAGTTGTATTGTAAGTTGTAGGCTTTTCTTTAAGACATTAAAGAATAGTTGCAATGTATGTAGTAGGAAGAGTAATGGAGGTTTGAAGGAATATGTATATTGATAATAGGCTGTGAATTATGATGGTGTTTTAGAATTGGTAGGAAGAAGGTTTAACTATTTACTTGATTGGTTTTTATGTAAGGTTTACGTCAACTAGAGTTAGTGGTAGTGGTAATTTTTTGTTTTGTTTATTAGCTTCATCGCATTGTTTTCAAGCCCTTTCTCACTTCTTTTAGGGTTGTGGGAGTTTAGTACTACCATCCTATTTCTGTTAAACATGTGAATCGTGATAGGAGTGTCGTCGCCTTTGCTCAAACGCGAAGACGAATTCCTCAATCCTCCCGGATTTGATTGCACCCGTTGATGCAATCTCATCGACGGTTATCAGGGAAAAGGGCGTGGTGCGCCGGATCGATGCTTCTCAGCCGTCGACGAGAGGGATTGGAATTGAAGCAAGGGGCTGTGTGTGAGAGTATATGCATATACATAATAAGCTCTCTTCTCTCGTATGTACACCAATCATCGCTATTCTTCATCATTTTGGTTGAGAGCAGCAAGAAAATATGTCGGGGCATGGAAAGGGAGGGAAGGGTTTGGGGAAGGGAGGTGCCAAGAGGCACAGGAAAGTTCTCAGAGATAACATCCAGGGCATTACCAAGCCCGCCATCAGGCGTCTCGCCAGGAGAGGGGGCGTCAAGCGAATCAGCGGGCTCATCTATGAAGAAACCAGAGGCGTCTTGAAGATCTTCTTGGAGAATGTGATCAGGGATGCCGTCACATACACAGAGCACGCCAGGAGAAAGACCGTGACTGCCATGGATGTCGTTTACTCCTTGAAGAGGCAGGGCCGAACCCTCTACGGCTTCGGAGGCTGAGAAGTTTTTGTGACTACTTCTCATTCTCGTTTATGGTGTCTCTGGAAAATTTTAAACCAGGCAAGTGTGGTGAAGTCTTGGAATGTGGTGTTTTAGTTGAAGTCTGTAGGGTTCAAACTTTATTCTGTGTGTTGGCTATAACTATATAGCCCTGTTTTCAATCCTTTTATTTTATCAAACCATTCCATTGTGTAATTATGGTAACCTGGTTCAATTCAGCAGTCAAGAACCTTGCTATGATCATGATTTGGAAATGACGAAGTTATCGTTTTTTTTGGGATGATTGTCATTTTAATTATTAAATGATTTTAGGTGATTTTAATGTTTTCTGTGTTTCCAAAAAATAGTCTTTATATTTAAAGTTTAACTATGAAAATAAACACTATTCTGTTCTGCATACGTTTTCTTCCAACCTCAAGTATGTCGAGAAGTTTAACTTGATGTATTAGAGGTCTCCTTCGCTTAAGATAATTATTATATAATGTATTTTAGTTATCCATTTCTCTATTAACCTCACACATTAGAGGGCAGTGCATGTGTTATCATGCTAATTTTGTAACCCCATACAAAATCAGGTGAATGGCCAGTTAAGCCCATTTCTCGATCTCCAAATAAATTTATCCTACTCCTAAAGAGACCTTAATCCACAATATTTAACTGGGTAGGTCCAAACCTCTTTAAAAAGCATGTTTTAGTACCAGGGCGTGGGTCTGCATAGGTTTTAAAACATGTATACATTCTTTACTTAAAAAATATTGTGGTTTTTTTATTATTAACTTTGAACTTAGTAGTAACAATAATATATTTTAAAGTCATAGCTTATTTAAATATACCATATTAGGTTATGACTTGTTTATAAAATAAAATATTTTTGTTTTTAATAATTTGGTTACTTAAGTCAATAGAGATGGACATACTCTATATTCAGTCAAATTGTCAAGTTGTAGTACCGATTGATTCAACAAATTGAATTTATTTGAACTTTTGACCATTTTCTCCTAAATTCTGATTAATTTGATTCAACAAATTGAATTTATTCAAGTATTTTTGGACCATTTTCTCCTAAATTTTGATTATGGAAAACTATAAGTTTTTTATTTCCAAAAAAATTGGTCAAAAAGTCAAAATTATGTTATTGTCAAAATTTCCCAGCAGTAATTTATTTCCCTGAATACATAAGTAAAGCTGCTGTGATTGACTTAAGTTCTGCAAATCTTTGAATTGCAGTCCCCAATGACCAGCGACAAGTCACCCTAAACCTTTAAAAATGATATATTTAAACACCGCACTACCTTGTTGTTTGTACCACATTCAACATTTACATGATGGAGAGGAGCCATTGGTGGTGCATTTTATTATTATTATTAGTAGTGGTGCAGCTTAATTTTCCATGTTTTAGAGTTTGTTTTTTTTTTATCACATATATTTTGGTGTGTTTTCTATTTATTATTTTGGTTTTGAAGTGTGAAGAATTTAAAATAAAGCTTTGTCTAAGTTCCAAGTTGTCTAATCCTAATGTGTCTTACTGTATTGAGACCATTATTTAAATATTGATATGACTTTAAATAATATTTCAAATTTCAAATATTCATTTTATTTCCAAATATAAAAAAGTTTTTTATGAAAATAATTTAAAATTTAAAAAATATTAACAATTATTTTGTAAATAAAATATTTGAATAAATTACTTACAAAAACTAGTCTTTTTCAAAATTAAGATCAACTAATATCACTGCTATTTCCAGTATTTGCACTACAAATAACCTCATCTCCACTATTGTCACCCTGTTTTGTCACTGGTTCGTGTCGCTTGTATATCACACCACCCACAAAAACCCATTAAAGAAAGCCTAGAACTTTTTCACTAATCACACGATGTTTAGGTATTTTCAGTCGTGATTTTTGCTAGACTTCAGTGCCAGCCAAATACACCCATAAACTGTTAAATGGGGTACACCAAAAGGGCTTTAGTTTTTGCCTCACACCAAAGTTCCAGACATTCCTTCATTTGCTAATTGATTTAGTGTGTGAAACCCTTGTTTTTTCAGAGTCACCTGGGAACCATCCTCAACGTATATAAATGGTCACCTATGATGGGGAATGCAATGACAAAAGCTTTTTTTTATTGGTTATAATTATTTATAAAAAATTTGACAAATTTATATCCAATTTATAATGAAATAAAAGCCATATATTTCTAAACTATAACTAGCTTCGAAAAGCCATCTTTTGTAATCAAATTTCACTAACCCTTCCCTGTAAGAAATTCGCAGAAAAAAAATAGCTACTTCATTATCCAACCTCTTAAACCTCCCTCATGATTAGACTTTGCAAAAGTATGCCAATGCAAGAAAAAATAGCTACTTTCAACCTCAATTCTTCCTAACCAAACAAATTCTTCGAATTTAATCCAACACACCTTTTGGTATATGTCAAAGAAATTGTACCAGGATAATACAATACTTAGTGCCTTATAATATTTACTAAAGATGTGAAGGATTGTATATATTTATATATAAAATTTATGATGAATGATAAAAATATGATAAGCTTTTAGCTATTTAATAGGACTTAACATTCCAGAATTACATTGTTGGTTGTGAATGTAGAGTTGATATGGCAATTCATCTATACACATAATAATATGAGTTAGTTCTAAATTGGTTATATCATTTCACAAGATTTGTTGAATTTTATTGATGAGGTGAAATTCAAATTCATTTGAATATGTCAAATTTCAAAACTAATTTTAAGCAAAATTTCAAGGTGAATTCAATTTTAAAGTGGATTTAAAAAAATAAAAATAAAATGAATTTTCATTATAATTGAATTGGAATTACAACATGAATTATATGGCTTAGGTTGTAAGGCGTACAAATAGGTATTTATTGATTTTTTATAGCATGGTGTAATGTTGCATTCACCTTATCTTAAACTAGATGCAAGTGTATTTTAAAATTTCAAGATTTAGTTATAATCTAATGTGCTTTGTTTGGATCCTGCATGGGTGTGGCTCATTGGCGGTTCATTTGATATGAAGTCACATGTTGTAAATTGAAGGTCACGAGTTCAAACACACTTGGATTTACCCATGTCCCATGCTTGCAGGGTGTGTGGGGCACCTAGGGGTGTAGTGGTAGTGGGATTGGATCCTTGGACCCTGTCTCACGCAAGTATCAGCCTAGTCTCCAATTGTCGATTGTATTTATCAATTTTTTATAGCATGGTGTCATGTTGCATTCACCATTGTTTAAGAATATGTCGACTTTGCTTGCACATGCCATTAATTATCTTAAACTAGTTGCAAGTGTATTTTAAAATTTCAATATTTAGTTTAATCTATAATGTGTTTTGTTTGGATCCCGCATGGGTGTGGCTCATTGGCGGTTCACTTGATATGAAGTCACATGTTGTAGATTGGAGGTCACGAGTTCAAATCACACTTGACTTTGTCTGTGTCCCATGCTTGCGGGGTGTGTGGGGCACCTAGGGGTATAGTCGTAGCGAGATTGGATCCTTGGACCCTGTGTCATGCGAGTACCAACCCAGTCTCTAGTTGTCAATTCCCCTAGCAAAAAAAAAACGTGGTTTGTTTGGATGGAAAAGAACCGAGGACAAGAATTAAAGGATATGAATTATCCACACTTAGCAACAAGGCCTTTCAAAGGGAAGTTCAACTAAAAGAAAAATTGGTCTTTGGCTATTAGATTATAGTGTTATTTATAATGACATACATGGTGATGTCTTTGAGCATTTTACTAAAGAAGAGGTGAATGTGACAAAAAAATATGTTGCCTGTCTAGCATGGACAACCCATGGTTAGAGGAGCAAGAAAATTATGCATTGAAAAAGAGGATCATGTGAAGAACTAAGCTTTAGTAGAGAGATTATCAATTAGTGAAAGCTATTGTTGAGTTTTCTAAATGCTCACCTCTTTCTCTACATATTCTTTGCATGTTTTAATGCTAATGTTGAGCTTTCTTAATGCCAATGTCTTAATATGCACCTTTTTCTCTACATATTCTCTGCATGAGGACTGACTCGTGGCTCTCTCCCACATAGTCTTTGGAAACCCTAATTCAAACTTGCTTCCACAGTCTCTAGAAACCCTAATTCAAACTTGCTTCTCTTTTGTACAGTCTCTAGAAACCCTTACTTAGACCTATCGCTCTCTCTTGTGTGGACTCTGAAAACCCTAGTTTTATTTTTCATTCTGTTCACCCCTCACATTCCACTCTCCTTAGGTTTTGTGAGTCTTAAGTTTTGTGAAATCATGCTTCATGTAGCATTCTCCACTCTTGTGAATTGGGCATGAACACTTTTGCCTTCTTCGACACTTTCATCTTCCAAAACCACATCCATCCCCATCTATTTACACTAGCATGGTCAGCCATTAAGACCTTTTAACCTAGTCTAACAAAGTATATACATCTATTTTATTCTTATTCTAGATAAGTTCATCTCGTTTCTCTTTCAATTTAGTGTGACCAGTTCTTGATTCTGTTATGTAGTTTGTCTATATATCCATAAATTTATCATTCATCTTGAGTTGTGCTGCACTCAACCATCTATGTTTCCAGATATCTTAGTCTTCTTCATTTGCTAATTAATTTAGTGTGTGAAACCCTTGTTCTTTTAGTCACCTGGGAACCATCCTCAACCTGGATAAATGGTCACCTATGATAGGAAATGCAATGACAAAGGTATTTTTTTTATTGGTTGTAACTTTTTTTTTTCCTTGGAAAAAAGCGTAATTTTATTTTAGCAAAAGCAAACAAAATTACATTGTAGATGCAAATGCATTACGTGGAATCAGCTCTGTGTCAAAGCACGAAGTCAAACCAGACCAAAGGTTTGAGAATAAAGAAGAAAAAAACACTATATTACATCACATGACATAGAAATCAAGGGTTATAATATTCCTCTATTTTCTCTCTTTTCCCCTTCTTCTTTGATTTCACTTCAGTCCATCCCCCCCTGCAGTGACGCAGCAACAATCAATTGTTTACATGCTCCTTTTGTTGCTGAACATAAACTTGTTCCTTATCAGAATCTGAACTTTTTGTTTCATGTGCACACTTTAGTCCACTTGAAGAAACATCCATAAGACTCACAACATTTGTTAGTGTTTCCTCACCAGAGTTATTTTGTCATAATGTCTATGTATCCACTAATTCAAATTTCATCAAATTTTCCTCATTTTTCTATAAATCCTGTTGTTCTTTGTCATCACTCTTCTCGTCCTCATCTAGAGGCGGAACATAGTCTATTTACCAATTTTTACGATTTGCAGTCGACCCCTTTTTATTCTTTGGGAACTTTTTAGAAAGGGGGCAAGAGTCTTGAAGGTGACCTGTCAAATGACAGAATCTACACCTAAAAACAGTATTTTCATAGTCCAAACTCTGAATCCAATTGAAAGATTCATGTTTCAACTATAATCTATCAAGGAGACCTTTGCTGAGGTCTATCTCCACACAAATTCTCGCATAAGTAAAATCACCCTGCTCCTTTCTTTCACTATCACTTTTGATAAACCTCCCAAGAAGTTTGCCAATGTCTTCCAATGCTAAATGATGCCAAAATGGTAGAGGTAAATTTGGCAACCTCACCCATACCGACATTTTGGTTACCACCATGGATTTTGCATCAAACTCAGGGAACCAAGTGGTTATAAAGAGCCCATCTCTCCCCCAAAACCAAGGACGCTATGAAAACATCTTCTGATAATCTTCTTGGGATTCAAATAGAACTACAAAGAAACCCTTGGAACATAAGAGGATTTGACAATTGGTTGTCCAATTTGTGTAAATCCATTGTTGGAGATCAAAAGATCTGGACCAAAACCCATTAAAGCGACAAATGACAGCTACAGCTTGTAGCGTACTGAAGAGTTGTTTTACCTTGTGGATTCTTGATCTCCAGGGTTGGTGTGGATTCCAACTTTTCCACTAAATACGGACTAGGCTGGGAAGAAGATGAGGCCGCTGTCTGTGACCCCTTTAGACGAGTTGCTTCCTTATAAGATGAAGGACTTCTTTTTCCTTCTGCTCCCCCCACAAAGGATGCATCAAAGAAATAGATGAGTTCTTGGAGATCTGACAATCTATTGGCCTAGAATCTTCCTGCAACACTTTACTTTCGTGTAGAAAGAAAAAAAAAAGGTTCCAGGAAAACCCTCTCCGCTACAACTTTTAGATTCTCCACTGAATCAAAACCATGAACCCACAGCAATCGACTTCCCAGAGGGGATAATGGAAAAAAGAGAGGGCACCACCACTCATGAGGAAAAAGAAAGAGCAAAAAGCAGGCCGGTCGAAATCAGTACCTCGAGGTAGTGATTCTGGAACAGTAGACGAAAATGAAATTTGGGGATTCCAGTCCTCTGAACTTCCTGCAAAAGTTTTTCGATGGTCTTTGTGGCTAGCATGCAAAGGCATTTAGTTGTCCCAGGAAACAACTTCACAAGAACAAGGAAGCTCTTCGCTTCTTCTGCTTTTCGATCACTTTCATCTTGCTCCCGACTGGCTTGAATCCAAAAGGACAACGTTCCAACACCTTCTCGAGCTAAGGACCCAATAGCCAGGGCCATCTTCACTCTTATTCTCGACTCATGCATCCGATCTGATGTTTTCAAGGTTGACTGGTATAGGGAAATGCAAGGGGACAGAGGGCTCGATATGTTTTGAAAGACGAGAGGAACTGGCGACCGCACAGTCTAGTCTAGTGCGTATAGGTGGCTTTCCTCTTGAGATTTTGAGGGCTTCGAGCTTCCAAAGTCATCTTAAATCGAAGCACTAGAGCCCTAGATCGGGCTGAACTCCCTCCCTGCGCCCGCGCAACTCCATTGCGCCCTTGCGAACCCTACCGATTGAAAGGAATCCATGAGAAGCTGATAGGAGAGGGTAGACGCGAACAAAATCCGGAAAGACGAAGGCGCCTCATCCTATGGTGTTCCACAGGCAGGCAACACATGCAATAGTTGGGTCCTAGAAGCAGCGAAGCCCTGCATTTATGGCATCGAAAGGGTCCGGATCCTGCATTTGACACTACCTCCTCGAATGTGGGCAGAGGATTTGTTGATTTAGATGTGGATGGTTTTGATCCCGCGACCTTGAGCAAGTGGGATCTGATTTCCTGCAGCAAAGGAGATGATGTGCCTTTCGTTCTCCTTTTCCCACAAAATATGTTGGTTGTAACTATTTATAAAATATTTGACATAATTTATATCCAATTTATAAGTGAAATAAAAGCCATATATTTCTAAACTAAACCATCTTTTGTGATCAAATTCCACTAACCCTTCCTTGTAAGAAATTCGCAGAAAAAAAAAAATAGCTACTTCAATAACCAACCTCTTAAACCTCCCTCATGATTAGACTTTGCCAAAGTATGCCATGCAAGAAAAAATAACTACTTTCAAACTCCAATCTCCCTAACCATAAAAATTCTTTGAATTTAATCCAACACACCTTTTGGTATATGTCAATGAGATTGTACAAGGATAATACAATGAGCTAAAGTTGAACGTTGAACCAGGGACTTGAAAATTTAAAACCCATGATTGAGGCATGATTTTATTGTTGCATTGAACATATCATTGGAGTTTTCTTATTGCTTGTTATCATGATCCTTTCATTGTTGGTGCATTTGCCAAGAGTTGAAGAATGGATGAGCTACATTAAAGACTGGTAAATCATTTTTATTATTAGTGCATTGCAGTGAGTGGTATGGAGAAAGAGTTGTAAAGTTTGTTTTTTTTATTGTTGATAAAACTCGACATATTAACTCTAAATATGACTGAATTTGTATATTGGATTCTGTAATTTCATTTTTGAGAAGCATTATATTGCTTTAAAATCTTGAGAGTTTAAGACTGTAAATTGCCTTGGCAGAGACTATAGCCCTACAAGGCTATTATTTTGGTATTATATCCTTGTCTCTCTGTAAATTAAGTTCATAAACTGTAGATTGTAAAGAATGCAAAAAATGTATTTGTTGGCTTCTCTAGTTGGAGCAGTGCTCACTAGAAAAAGACACTTATTTAGAGTGGTTAAAGAATATCAAATCCACATTCATCTACAACGACTTGTGGGATGGCATATGTGATGGAGTGACCATTGAAACAACAATGGTCTCCATAACATTTGACCCAAACCACAAGAAATATAGAAAGAACTAGCTATGAGGAAGACAAGAGACAAGAAGGCATTGACATTTATTACTGCCACAGTAAGTGAAGGGATGAGTGAACACATATTACTTGCAACATCTTGTTTTTGATGCCTTAAAGAAATTAAAAGACCTATATGAGTCAATTCTAAGCTGGAGCTAATTCAATCGATGTTAAAGTTGTTTAATTTAGAAGTGAAAGACAATGATCCTATGATTGTCAAATATGAAATTAGAGCAATCATGCATGATTGTCAAATATGAAATTAGAGCAATCATGCATAATCTCAAAGTCATTGTTGATATGAATGATAAAAATATGATAAGCTTTTAGCTATTTAATAGGACTAAACATTTCAGAATTACATTGTTGGTTGTGAATGTAGAGTTGATATGGCAATTCATCTATACACAGGATAATATGAGTTAGTTCTAAATTGGTTATTATTTCACAAGATTTGTTGAATTTTATTGATGAGGTGAAATTCAAATTCATTTGAATTTGTCAAATTTCAAGGCTAATTTTAAGCAAAATTTCAAGGTGAATTCAATTTTAAAGTGGATTTAAAAAATAAAATAAAAAATGAATTTTCATTATAATTGAATTGGAATTCCAACATGAATTATATGGCTTAGGTTGTAAGGCGTACAAATAGGTATTTATCGATTTTTTATAACATGGTGTCATGTTGCATTCACCATTGTTTAAGAATATGTCAACTTTGCTTGCACATGCCATTAACTATCTTAAACTAGATGCAAGTTTATTTTAAAATTTCAAGATTTAGTTTAATCTAATGTGCTTTGTTTGGATCCCACATGGGTGTGGCTCATTGGCGGTTCACTTGATATGAAGTCACATGTTGTAAATTGGAGGTCACAAGTTCAAATCACACCTGGCTTTACCCGTGTGCCATACTTGCAGGGTGTGTGGGGCACCTAGGGATATGGTGGTAGCGGGATTGGATCCCTGGACTTTGTGTCACGCGAATACCAGCCCAGTCTCCAGTTGTCGATTGTATTTATCAATTTTTTTATAGCATGGTGTCATGTTGCATTCACCATTGTTTAAGAATATGTCGACTTTGCTTGCACATGCCATTAACTATCTTAAACTAGATGCAAGTGTATTTTAAAATTTCAATATTTAGTTTAATCTAATGTGCTTTGTTTAGATCTCACTCATTGGCGGTTCACTTGATATGAAGTCACATGTTGTAGATTGGAGGTCACGAGTTCAAATCACACCTGGCTTTACCCGTGTCCCATGCTTGCGGGGTGTGTGGGGCACCTAGGGGTATAGTGGTAGCAGGATTTGATCCCTGGACCCTGTGTCACACGAGTACCAACCCAGTCTCTGGTTGTCAATTCCCCTAGCAAAACGAAAAACGTGGTTTGTTTGGATGGAAAAGAACCGAGGACAGGAATTAAAGGATATGAATTGTCCACACTTAGCAACAAGTCCTTTCAAAGGGAAGTTTAACTAAAAGAAAAATTGGTCTTTGGCCATTAGATTATAGTGTTATTTATAATGACATACATGGTGATGTCTTTGAGCGTTATACTAAAGAAGAGGTGAACGTGACAAAAAAATATGCTGCCTTTCTAGCATGGACAACAAATGGTTAGAGGAGCAAGAAAATTATGCATTGAAAAAGAGGATCATGTGAAGAACTAAGCTTTAGTAGAGAGATTATCAGTTAGTGAATGTTATTGTTGAGTTTTCTAAATGCTCACCTCTTTCTCTACATATTCTTTGCATATTTTAATGCGAATGTTGAGCTTTCTTAATGCCAATGTCTTAATGTGTACCTTTTTCTCTACATATTCTCTGCATGAGAACTGACTCGTGGCTCTCTCCCAGATAGTCTTTGGAAACCCTAGTTCAAACTTGCTTCTCTTTTGCACAGTCTCTAGAAATCCTTACTTAGACCTATTTCTCTCTCTTGTGTGGACTCTGAAAACCCTAGTTTTATTTTTCATTATGTTCACACCTCACATTCCACTCTCCTTAGGTTTTGTGAGTCTTAAGTTTTGGGAAATCATGCTTCATGTAGCATTCTCCATTCTTGTGAATTGGGCATGAACACTTTTGCCTTCTTCGGCACTTTCACCTTCTAGAACCAAATGCATCACCATCTATTTACACTAGCATGGTCAGCCATTAAGACCTCGTAACCTAGTGTAACAGAGTATATACATCTATTTTATTCTTATTCCAGATAAGTTCATCATGTTTCTCTTTCAATTTAGTGTGACCAATTCTTGATTCTGTTATGTAGTTCGTCTATATATCCATAAATTTATCATTCATCTTGAGTTGTGCCGCACTCAACCATCTATGTTTCCAGATATCTTAGTCTTCTTTGTTTGCTAATTGATTTAGTGTGTGAAACCCTTGTTCTTTTAGTCACCTGGGAACCATCCTCAACCTGGATAAATGGTCACCTATGATAGGAAATGCAATGACAAAGGTGTTTTTTTTTATTGGTTGTAACTATTTTTTTTCCTTGGTGTAGAGGCCCCTACTGGGTCTCCTTTAGTTTTTATTTACAGTCAAGAATTTAACTATATACATATACAGTTTAAAAATCAAAATGCTGTTTTATCTATTCTAACAATTTACTGTTTAATTGTGCAGGTAGAAAGGATGATTACAACATATAATCCTTTAATATTTAATAACCAGAATTTGCCATATAAACTTTCAAAATCTAGTAAACAGAATTGACCATAACACTGCTGGAAAATACCTGTAGATAGCTGGTAGATCCACCCTTGTTGCTGTCCTTGCTTGCCGTTTCTTCTTGCTTTTCCCTGCAGCCAAAAGTCCTTCCCAAGTTCTGAAACTCAACCAGCCCAAACTAGTTTTGCCACCCTACCAACTGGCGAGGTCTCGTCGACCACCCAGCTTCAAAGGTACCCCTTTGGACCCCCGAGCCCAAACCGAGTACAAGGCCCCCAGCTGTTGTATCCCCTCAAAATCTCCAACAAGAAACCCTTCTTTGCAGCTTTCTC
>LPNX010702347.1:0-15622 GCA_001517045.1 Pseudotsuga menziesii
ATCCTAGTTTGATCTGTAATAAACAAGTGTTGACATGGAAGGAGAATCCAAATGATTTTAAAGAAATTTACAATATTTATTTAGATTAATGGATCTCCAAGTCTCAAAAACTTTACTTAAGGAAGATTCAATTGAACCTCTTATTAGATACTCGATAACACGAACAAATGACCCTTCCACTAGATACCCATGATTTTAATACCATTATTGTGAAGGGTTGGTTGACTCTTATTTGTGCCCCCTCCATAAAAATATCATAATTGAAGAAGGTTTGGTCAATTCTTCTCCATGCCCCCCCTCCATGAGAGTGGGTTCGATACACCGTTAATACTTATCCATGATGAATTATTCCCTTGTAAGTCCCTATTCTATAAACTCAAGGCTATATGGTCCTAAAAGAATCCCCATTCCATAAAATTCAGGTGAATAGGAGATGGTAGCCCAATTCTCACCAAACAGAGAAGGTCAAATTGCTCAAAATATCCTTACTTGCAAAATATCCTTACTTCTAGAAATCATGGTGAATACAAAGCTACTTAAACCAATATTATTCTCTCTCCCTCATAAATACACATGGGATAACCCTCTCTACATTCTATTTTCACCGTGACATCGTTTTTTCATTAAATATTAAAGTTATTCAACCTAGGAGATTGTGCTTAGATTAGAGGGAAATTAGTTGTTGATTCTAGGTGGCTTTACATTGTGAAGCATGCAACTATTAGAAAATAGAGAATTACAAGGCTTAGCTCATGTGAGGGTATTTTCCAAAAGATAGGGAGCTTAGTATAAGGATACCTTTGTTATAGTTTCTGCATAGACTTCTATCGAGACTATGATTACCTCTGGCATAAGCACACCAGATCCTTGGCCACTTTGTAGGTATAATTGAGATTCCAAATAGGTAAGCCATGGCACCCCACTTGAATTTTACACATATGAGAATGTAGTTTAAGCCCAATAGCACTAATAGTTTGGAAATGTAGGTTCAATGTTTTCTCTCTTTAGTGGATAATGTTCAATCTATTAACATTNCAATTGAATTTTACACATATGAGAATGTAGTTTAAGCCCAATAGCACTAATAGTTTGGAAATGTAGGTTCAATGTTTTCTCTCTTTAGTGGATAATGTTCAATCTATTAACATTCATATCTTATTATAATAAAAAATTATTATGCTCAAGAATTTTACAGGCTAAGTTGGGCAACTTTTAGCGTTGAAGAAAAACGTCCCCAGGATTTGTGGGAGAAAAACGTCCCCGGGAGAATTGGTATCTGATTTCACGGACTACTTGTTGCAAGAGACCTTTAGAATTGTATTTTCATTAGTAAAAGGAGCCAAGGTTGTTACTGATAGAGAAAAACGTCCCCAGGATTTGTGGGAGAATTGGTATCTGATTTCACGGACTACTTGTTGCAAGAGACCTTTAGAATTGTATTTTCATTAGTAAAAGGAGCCAAGGTTGTTACTGATAGGACCACAGGCCATTCGGAAGGATATGGATTTGCAATGTTTGGCGATGAGAATGAGCAAATGCGTTCTATGACAGAGATGAATGGATTGTTTTGTTCATCAAAACCTATGCGAACACTACAGGTAATGATCCTCATCCTTAGCCTCAGAATGTGGTGGCCTCAGCTTCAGATCATGATCCAAGTAATACAAGTCTGTCACAGTGGATTAGAATCCACTGTGACAGGAGAAATGCCGATGCAAGCTATTCGTCAATTTGGTGAGCTTGTCTATGTCAAGATACCTATGGGTAAGAGTTGTGTCTTTGTCCAGTTCAGCAACAGGGCATCTGCAGGGGTGGCATTGCAAATGTTACAACGTACAGTTCTTGGTCAGCGACAAATTAGGCTTTCTTGGACCCAAACCCAACAACAAATCCAAATCATTGGAATGGAGGATACTATGGTGATGTACAAGGACACAATACCGGTTAAGATTATGATGCACAACCTCAAGATCCAAATATATACAATTATACTTCTCCAAATGCAAACTATTCACAATAGTAAATTAGTATGAATCATCCAAACTTGCAAAGGATTCCGACTTATTTGGAGGAGGCATGAAGGTTTTATAGAATCATTTTTTTGGGCTAATTGTAAATACCAATGGTTATTTCGGTAATTATATTTATAATTTTTTTTAGAAGATGATAGAAGGAATTATAACTTAGTTATCAAACTGGGAGTGTGGTTATTAACCAGGGTAAATTTCCACAACTAAGAGAATCCTTTGTGTATTGGGTCATTAATTTGTTTAGACAAACTCTTATCCAATAAAAAAATAGTTTTAGAACTTACTCCAAGACCAATTTGTTTTGTAACTTTCTTATTGGATTTTAAAATAGTTATTTCATATTTTTTTTAATTTTGTATACTTGAAGATGACAAAATCTATCACCATTATTCAAAAAATATTTTTTCTTTATTTTCTAAAACTAGCAAATACTTATTTTCATTTTTTTATTTGTTATTTTTATTAATAAAACAATTAAAAAAACCCATAAAATTTAAATATCCTCAAAGCATTTATTTGTATGATCATAAAGACTTTGAAGAACATTTATTTGTATGATCATAAAGACTTTGAAGATTCATCTTTTTAGGTAATTTGTATTGATATTAGAATGGGAACACATTCTTTTGGTTATTTTCAAAATCATAAATGAGTATTAATTTTATAACATTTTTTATTATTTTTAAAATAGTAATTATTATTTTCAGAAAATTAGGAAAGATAATATCCATGTAAGTTTAGAGAAGTGTTAAATATAATCTGGTAAAATTTAAAACATAGAAAAAATGAAAGCATCAATTTTCTATATTTGCAAAGTAAATTACAACAAAGTAACTAGTTACACCAATCATCTCTCACTTTACATTAAAATCTATACATAGAAATTTTGAAGAAAATGGATATATTGAAACATAAAATTCTTCAAATACACAAAAAACTTGAAATAAGCAACAATTATCTCCTTGTCACATTACGATTATTTAGGAGTTGCATTATTTACATTCCTTATAGGAATGTGGTTATGTATATACTGTGCATAAGAATTTGTTTCAATGTAAACGTTGGAAGCGTGTTATTTGCTCTTAAGCATGATTCTTCATTTTAGCAATGTTATTTTGTTGGGAAGTGCACTTCTAAGTGGTGAAGTTAGAAGATCCCACCAATGGATTATAATTTTTAAGACTAACAATTTCAACTAATCATCAACTTCTCATAGGTTCATATCACCCCTCTTAGGGATAAGAATACACTCTAATCACTGATGCTACACTAATCACTAGATCTTCCTAAGAATCACATCAACTGAATTCCTATGCTTGTAGATCCCTCTTACATGCAACAAAATATCCATGCAAGCCAAATTGTTGTGCCACTCAAGAAAACCAATCGACAAACATTAAAGAGGAAAATCCTTGTAAGTCAAACTTTTAGATCGTTTTAGTAGTATTTATTGCTAGATTTAATTCAACAATTAAATTGGAAAATTAATTTTTCTCAACATTAAAAGACGATTACAATACAATAATTTAGTTTCTCTCAAGTTGAAATTGCAAATCTAAAACATCATATAAACTACTCTCTAACTTATAATGTAAAACTAAATTTGTCTTGAAATCTCATGATTACAACCTAAAATCCAAAAGCCTAGGGTTTACAACCTCTGCTAATATATAGAAATTGTCTTTCCTGCATGGCATTCTCTTGTTCTCATCAAGCAAGCTAATAAGGGACGTGATGTAGTCCTACTTCCCTTTATTAAGTCGAGAAGGCGCATTTCTATAGCCTAAGTTGGGGGCAAGTGTCTGTGTGTCCCATAAAAATAAAAATTAAAACTTAAAAAAAAATGCATCAATGTGTTGTAGCATAGTGGAGCCCGGGTGGGGGGAAGTGTCCATTTGTCCTATAAAAATAAAAAATAAGAATGCATGTACCAGTGTGTCGTATCATAGTGGTGAGATAGATGTGTTTTGTAGTTTAATGGTGAAAGGTTTGCGGATTTGATCCCTTTCAGTGCTATGTACAACTAGAGTTAGATGGGTATATATTGGTAGTGTAAGAGAAGTGACATATGTTAGATTTTTTATCATTCAAGCTAGCATTATATTAGGATATTTAACTTAGAGAATAACAAGCACAACAATCAAACACAAGAGACAATAGACACAAAGATTTTCCTCGGGGAAACCATAAAGGATAAAACCCCACAACTTCCTCAGAGATAGAATCAGCACCAAAAGTAAAACCCAAAAATAGTAAGATGATCTCCCAACAGTAGTAGTCTCTCTCTCTCTCTTGTCCCGACTTCTTCTTCTCTCTTAGTTATGCGCTACAACTGAGTGTGAGTGAATGTGTGATAAATAGAGAGGTTCTCTCTCTATTTATACTAATTCTCGACTTGACAATAAATTACTAGGGCCAACTTCTCTAGGAGAGTATAATAACCCTAGGGCCCCACAATTGCGGGGAATTTAACTCTTGATCAATAAGGAGGGTTACCCTCTATGAATTTACATGACTTGTTTACATTATTGAATCTCCCGATAGGAACATCAGGGCATGACATGACTCAATTACATTACAGATACTTCCAGGAATAAACATCGGGGTACGATACATAAAATATACAAGTGAATACATTCCAAAGTTACAAATACATCAACACTCCCTCTTAACTAGGAAGGTTTTCTCTCGATACAATTTATCAGCACAGGTCTTCTTCTTTGTATCATCTGGATCATCGTCAAGTTATCTTCATCTTCAAGTCATCTTCATTACTGGAACTGGATCATCACTGGGTCACCATCATTGGATCTGGATCATTACTGGATCTGGATCATTACTACTAGATCATCATCACTAGTTCTATCTCTCGATTCTTCTCATCATAGGGAGTTCTATAGAGCCATCCCTTTTTCATGTTGGTTGTAGGCCTAACCTCCATGTATGTCTTCTTCAGCGCTTATATCTGACCCTTAGTCAGAACGACCCACCCAACACTTACATCTGACCATGGGAGAAACACATCCAACAACCATGTCAAAAAGGCACGCCCAACACTCAGATCTGACCATGGGAGGAAGACATCCACCACCATGTCAGAAAGGCCTAGCACTCACATCCACTGGCATGATAGGACACACCATCTATCATCCAAGGAAAGGCTCAGCACTTACATCTACTGGCATAGCAGGACACACCATCTACTATCCAGAGAAAGGCATAGCACTTATACCCTTTGGCATAGTAGGACACACCATCTACTATCCAAGGAAGGGCTCAGCACATATATCTAGTGGCACGATAGGACACACGATCTACCATCTAGAGAAAGGCTCTGCACTTACATCCATCGGCATGATAGAACACACCATCTATCATTTGGGGAAAGGCTCTGCACTTATATCTGTCAGCATGATAGGACACACCATCTATCATCCGGGGAAAGGCTCTACACTTATATCTGATCATGTGGGAGCCAATCCCACAGTCATATCATAATGGCTCTACACTTACATCTGATCATGTGGGAGCCAATCCCACAGTCATATCAGAATGGCTCTGCACTACCATCTGATCATGTGGGAGCCAATCCCATAGTCATATCAGAATGGCTCTGCACTTACATCTGATCATGTGGGAGCCAATCCCACAGTCATATCAGAATGGCTCTACACTTACATCTGACCATGGAAGGAACCAATACTATCACCATGTCGGAAGGGCTCTGCACTTACATCTGACCATGGAAGGAACCAATCCTATCACCATGTCAGAAGGGCTCACGAACTTATCACTTCCCCTTGGAAGGAATCTCAATCTAGATAACACCAAGTGTCTCCCTGAAGTCCTCAAACTTCACTCTAGCTAATGGCTTGGTCAACACATGCTCTATATGCTCATCTATCGCAATAGATTAGAGATTCACCGCTCCTCTCTACACCATATCCCTGATATAGTGATATTTGATCTCGATATGCTTCGACCTGTCATGGAACACCGGGTTCTCAAACAACTTCACACAACTCTGGTTGTCGCAATATATACAAGTAGCATCCAAATGGATATCAAAAAATTCAGATAGTAGCTTTCTAAGCCACACTACCTCAGAGCTAGCCAAACAAGCTACAACATACTCTTCTTCGGTTTTACTCAATGCCACACAGGACTGATTCCTGCTAAACCAAGAGATCACACCTGATCCCATACTGAAGCAGCACCTTGAAGTGGTCTTCCTATCGATGGCACTACCTTCCCAATCTGAATCAACATAACCTTCCAGGTTAATCTTCTGATTCGCCTCATACTTGAGCCCATAATCAAATATACCCTTCAGGTACCTCAGAATATGATTTGCGGCAATCAAGTGAACATGTCTAGGATCTGTTAGGAACTAGCTCAATGTGTTCACAGCAAAGCAAATATTTAGTCTTGTATTTGTTAGGTACATCAAGGACCCAATCATCTGACAATACATTGTAGCATCAATTGCATCTGATGAAGCATTACTCAATGGCTTCAAGTTCGATGCCATAGGTGTGGTCATGGCCTTGCAGTCCATCATCCTGAACCTCTTCAGGATCTCTACTCTTTACTTCCCTTGTCCTAGGGAAATTATATCTGCATTCTGCCACACCTCCATTCCTAGAAAGTAGTGCATCATACCCAAGTCCTTCATCTCAAACTTAACAGCAAGCTTCATCTTCGTATCAGTAATCAACCCATCCACACCTATTACAAAAATATCATCTACATATGGTAGGAGTATCACTGTGTTCCCTTCTTCAACCTTGTAGTAAAGGTTGGAATCTGCTTTACTCTTGGTAAAGCCCAAACTAGATAGGAAGCTATCAATTCTTCCATACCATGTCCTGGGTACCTATTCCAAACTGTACAGGGATTTCTTTAATTTACACACATGAGTCTCCCTGTCATGTGTCTAAAAATCGAGTGGCTGCTTCACATACACTTCCTCTTCTACTACACCATTCAAGAAAGCAGTCTTGAGATCAATTTGGTGTATCTTCCATTTCATCACTGCAGCCAGAGCAGGTATTGATCTGATGGAAGTGTATCTGGCTACAGGTGCAAAAAATTCTTCATAATCTATTCCTTCTTTCTGGGAGAAGCCACGAGCCACAAATCTTGCTTTATGTTTCTGTATGCTGCCATCTGCAGCATGCTTGATCTTGTAGATCTACTTGGAAGTCACAATAAACTTCCCCTCTGGTCTAAGGACAACATCCCAGACATCATTCTTCATGATTGAATGGTACTCCTCGATCATAGCATCCTTCCATTCTTTATTCTCTACCGCTTCTTCATAGTTGGAAGGTTCTTTATCAATAATGTCACATATCAAGGCCACATAACCGGAGCTGGACCTTGTTCTTTTCCTCTCTCTGTGTATTTCTTCTGGAGCCCCATATTTTTCTGCACCTAGGATAGCCTCTCGTACCCATGCAGGTTTCCTCTTGTCAGAATTATTCTCTTGAGTTTGATCTACGAGTTCCTGGGGTTCTTCTATTTCTTGATCTTCATCCTCATTTGCATCATTCATAGTTGTATCTTGAATTATGGGTACTTTTGTTTCTTCGAAGTCTTCAACTGGTCTCTTTCTGGATTTGTTGTAAGCTGAATCTTTGTCAAATGTTACGTCTCTGCTTATGTCGATCTTCTTGAATCCTGGGAACTATATTCTGTAAGCTTTTGAGATTTCACTGTATCCCACAAATATACCCCTCTTTCCAGAAGGCTCTAACTTTGTCCTCTTTTCTTTTGGAATGTGTATGTATACAGGATAACTGAATATTCTGAGATGGATAACTTCTGGTTTCTTGCCGAAAAAGAGTTCTTCAGGTGTCTTGTTCTTGAGTACTCTGTGTGGAGTACGGTTCTGTACATACACCATTGTTCTGGAAGCTTCTACCCATAGATGCATGGGAAGATATTGATCATGAAGCATGGCCCTTGCAGCTTCCACGATCATTCTATTCTTTCTTTCTGCAACCCCATTCTTTTGTGGATTATATGGAGTGGTTAACTCCCTCTAAATCCCTGAATCTTTGCATAGCTCTTTGAATTCAGTTGATGTGAATTCCCCGCCATTATCTGATCGAAAGGTCTTGATCTTCTTTTCTATGTGGTTCTCAATCAAGGCTTTGAATTCCTTGAACTTGTTGAATACTTCATCTTTTTTCTTCATGAAGTATATCCACGTCTTCCTAGAAAAATCATCAATAAAAGAAACATAGTATACATACCCGCTTAATGAACTAGATGACATCAAACCGCATACATCGGAGTGAATGATTTCCAAGATTCCTTTTTCCTTTCTCTTGCTACTTGGAAATGTCTTCTTTGTGTTCTTTCGTCTCGCACTTCCTTTGCAGACACCGTCATGTTTTGTTTGTATTTCTAGAAAGACCTTCAACATCTTTGCTTGCAAGTGGTAGTGCTCTGTAGTGCACATGTGCAAACCTTCTATTCCAAAGTTCATTTGGTTCTACTGAGTCATGAACCAAAGCTTGTTTTGGTTGTGCCTTCAACTTGTATAGACCTCCTTCTTGTTTCCCAATCACTACTGCATCATGTATAGTCTTTCCCTTTGGCCACATAAGAACTTGGCCATCTATAAATGCAACCCTTATGTCGTTTGCATCCAATGCAGATATGGAGAGGAGATTCTTCTTTAGTCTCGGTACAAACAAGACATCCTTCATCTTCATATACTTTCCAAAGTCTAGCTTATAGGAGGATTCACCACTACCTTTTATTGGATACTGGTAGTCATCCCCAAGTTTCACCTTGTGAGGTGACTCATAGTCAGATAGTTTCACAAATGATTCTTTGAATCTCATCATATGTTTGGAAGCCCCACTATCTATAAGAAAATCATTGCTTCCATGTGTGTTAGTTCCCATGAGAGTGGAAATCAGAACATATTCTTCATCACTTGAAGAATCATCACATTCTTGTCTGATTCTCTTTGTGGAAGGTTCATCATCCTCTGCAGCATGAGCATGATGTATTCTCTTTTTTCCCTTCTTCTTGCTAGATCCATTTTTGTTTCTAGGAAAATATTTGGCAAAGTGTCCTCTTTCATCACATGCATAGCATCTGAGTTTAGATAAATCTCTATTAGCTCTTCTAGTGCTATCTTTCTAGTGGAAGTGCTTACCTTTGGGGTGATGAAAGTCTCTTCTGCTTTTATTGGAGTGTATTTTGAGAGCTTGATCTTCACTTCCCATGTTTTCTTCTTGAGCTATTATTCGAGCTTATTCTTGTGAGAATTCTTCCCACGTCCTACTAAACTTGACTAGCTTCTTTATTACACAAATCCCTTGAATGAAGGAGTCCCGTGATCTAGGCAGACCATTCAAGGTGGTCATCACAATTTATGCATTCTCCACTTCTTCATCTACTACTTCCAGTTGTTCCTTGACCTGAGAGACCCTTGTAAAGTAAGACTGTATGGTCTCTGCATTATGTATCTTTACATTCTTCAATTGGTTTCTCATAGATTTCTTCTGATTTATGTTCTTTCCTTCAAATAGTTTGGTCAGGGCATCAAACATAGCTTTAGGTGTCTTTAGGGAGGACACCTGTGGTATGAGGTGATATTTAATTGAATCAACAATAATCCTCTTAGCCATGACCAATTTATTTTCGTGTAAGGCCTTAGCCTCATCTCCCTCTGGAACTAGAACCTCTTCATTGATGTAACAATCCAACTCATTTTCTTTCAGTGGCAGGGAGATCTTATACTTCCAAGCTTAGAAGTTATCAGCTCCCTCAAGCTTTTCATCAAGATTGGTATGATGAGACATCTTAACTGAGAACCTCAAATGGAAATAAAAAATATTTAGATCTTACCAGGTTAAGATGTCAGAACTGGATATGGAGCTGAATCTCTGCAAAGCTGGTTCAGGAGCAGATTAGGGTTTGACTTTCCCGGAGTTCTGCCCAACCAAAAACTTTGATCTTGATCTCTAAACTTATATTTTGGGGAGGAGATCAATCTAGGCCTGGGCTCACTCAAAAATTCCACTTCTGTGGAAAGCCCTAATTTCCTACAATAGTGTTAGGTCAAAAACTGAAAATGCTCAAAATCATATTATGTTTCGATAGAAAGATGCGCCCTAGAGAGGAGAGTTAGCCCAACCTTATTTTGCAGAAAATTTGTGGAGAGAGATCCAAAAAGTAGGAAACCCTAGTTTCTGCAGCTATACAGTGTCTTCTTTTCAGGTTAGTTCTGATACCATGTTAGATTTTTTATCATTGAAGCTAGCATTATCTTAGGATATTTAACTAAGAGAATAACAAGCACAACAATTATACACAAGAGACAATAGACACAAATATTTTCCTTGGGGAAACCATAAAGGAGAAAACCTCACAACTTCCTCAGAGATAGAATCAACACCAAAAGTAAAACCCAAAAATAGTAAGATGATCTCCCAACAACAGTAGTCTCTCTCTCTCTTGTCCCAACTTCTTCTTCTCTCTCATTTATGTGCTACAAGTGAGTGTGAGTGAATTTGTGATAAATAGAGAGTTTCACTCTCTATTTATACTGATTCCCAACTTGACAATAACTCACTAGGGCTGAATTCTCTAGGAGAGTCTAATAACCCTAGGGCCCCACAACCGCGAGGACTTGAACCCTTGATCAATAAGGAGGGTTACCCTCTATGACTTTACATGAATTGTTTACATTATTGAATCTCTCGATAGGAACATCGGGGCATGACATGACTCAATTACATTATAGATACTTTCCAGAATAAACATCGGGGTACAATACATAAAATATACAAGTGAATACATTCCGAAGTTACAAATACATCAATAACATACAGGTAGGGTAAAACCATAACCCCAAACTATACCAACAAATGGAGAGTGCGTCCAAAAATGGAACACTAGATACACATTCCAAGTAGGTAGGCACATGGCCACAAGTGTTAAGTCACCCACTACACAATTTGAATGCAACACTGCATATTTTTATGCAAAAAGTGTTTGAAATTGCATGGTCATAGGATCGTAACATAGCATCAAACTCATAAATAACATAGGATACATGTGGTAAGACCATTGAAAGAGATATCCATGGAGTAGAAAATGTATTTTTTTTATCAATCAACTATTCTTTCCAATGAAGACCTAGGTCCCTTATTTACATAACAGATGCCTCCGTGCAATCCACTTGTTTATTTTTAGTTCACTAAGGACTTATGAATGCATGGATAGATCAAGATAAATGTTATTTTAAAAAATCGAATTCTTACTGAGAATAATAAAGATTTTACTGTGCATGATTTATTTATTCAATATGCACAAATAATTAAATAATGTGCACATAATTATACACTGACATTGCTTTGTCAAATTGATAAAATTGACTTGGACTTGAGTGGAAGGAAGCATGATTTACATGCTATTCCCCCATAAAGAAAACATTTTGTATCCGTTAGCAAAGATCGAAGATGAAGGGGCTTGGCTACCATGAGTTGATTGTTGAAAATAGTTTATACTCGGTCTTATAAGTGGCAAAATTACAAGTCAAGAAACTCATCATGAAGGAGCTATCATATGTAGTGCATTGAACCTCAAAGTGTTTGGTGCATTAATGCTTAAATAGGTTGTACGAATGGAACTTTAATTATCACACCACACTATTGTTGGTTGATCTCGGCATTAAAAGCACCTTAGTGCTATGCCTCTATACAAGAAAGAGGAATTGCATGCTAATTTTTAATAGACCTAAACCAATCATCAAAATCACCTTCCCAATATGAATTGCAACATTGAATGGTTCATAAATAGTTGTAGGCGTTCATTATTCAATGATTTTTTTCATTTGGGAAAAAATCTAATGAAAATGAGTTATTTATGAAAATAAGGCATCTCACTACAATGTAAACTCAAAAAAATGATACTAAACAAGCACAAATTAGAGAGGAAGCATGCCAAGCATGGTTTAATTAATCAACTATTCAATTCCCACAAGTCTTGAGTTACCAATTCATATTGCCAATAGTAACATTGATTCTTCACATGGCGGGCATGAAAAAAATGATGTATAGGTTTATATGGATGATTTATTATGGAATAGCCATAAATTGGAAGCAATATTGTTTATTTAATTCTAGAAATATGAGCTAGGGGGGAATTCTCATATCATCAAAACCTAATTCTTTGAAATCTTGAAATCTACTTCCAAATCCCTTCTCTTTGGACACTGTTCAAGGTCTACCCAATTAGGGACAATAATGTTACCAAACAACTTGAAAGAGATGTATGGTATGTTAGAGACCACTAATAAGGTAATTACACTTAAAGTCCCCTATATTTTAATGCATTTTTTCATGGTTTCATATGAGTTTAACTTACCTTGCCTAGATTTTAATGCCAAGAAAAGAGGGTTATGCTAACTCGCCTCAGTAGGGCGCATCTTTTGGTTGAATCAGTTTCAGATTTGAAGAATTTTCAATTTTGAATCAGTTTCAGATTTGAATCAGTTTCAGATTTTGAATCAGTTTCATATTTGAAGAAGTTTCAATTTTGAATTAGTTTAAGATTTGAATCAGTTTCAGATTTGAATCAATTTCAAATTTTGAATCAGTTTCATATTTGAATTGGTTTCATATTTTGAATCAGTTTCAGTTTTAGATTTGAAGAAGTTTCAGCCAACTACGTAACTAGGTCAAACACCTCAAATCGGTAAGATCTAAATCTTTTCCATTTTTTTTTGAGTTTCTCATTTGAAAAATATGACTCTCCATACTTAGCTTGAGGAAAAGCTTGGAGGGGATGATAACTTCCGAGCATGGAAGTACAGAATCTCCTGATCCTTGAAGAAAATGATTTGGATTAGTACATCAATGGAGAATTTCCATATCCAGAGGGAGATGAGGCTAAGCATACTCATAAGAAGAACTTGGTAAAATCCAAGAGAGTCATTATAGATTCAATCAAGGGTCACCTCATCCCCCATTTGTCATCATTTAAGACACCAAAGGAAGTGTTTGATGCTTTGATAAAGATGTTAGAAGGAAATAAAATCAACCAGAATATTACTTTGAGGAACTAGTTGAAGAATGTGAAGATGCAGACCTCATAGAATATACCGTCTTACTTCACAAGGGTTTCTCAAATCAAAGAACAACTTGAAGCAGTTGAAGAGAATGTTGAAGACAGATAAATTATGATGAATACCTTGAATGGTCTCCTTCGATCATGGGACTCATTCATTCAAGGAATCTGTGGAAGAAGGAAGATGATCTATTTAATCTAACTCTAAGAAGAATGCACACAAGAAGAGGCTCGACTCATAACAAGAGAAGAGATGATCAGAGCAACTGAGGATCAAGCACAATTCACACCAGGAAGAACTACAAGAAGAAGGAGAAGAAGGAGAAGAATAAGAACCATCATCACAATAAGAATAAGGACAAGAAACAAAATAAGATCAGGAGAGACCCTTCCAATGGTTGATGCTATACTTGTGATGAAAAGGGACACTTTGTAAGAGACTGTCCCACAAGGAAAAAAAGACGCCATGCTCATGTTGTCAAAGATGAGGAACCAATAAACAAAAGATTCAGAAGAGAGAAGGATGATTCAAATGAAGAGTATGTTCTAACCTCAGTACTTACGGTAACTATCTCACATGAAAGGGAATGATTGGCTTGTGGATAGTGGGGTATCTAAACACATGACATGATACAACCAATGTTGTCAAAGTATAACTCAACAAATCATAAAACATGGCACATACATACATACACATTATGTTCTTTATAAATACACATTCAATGTGGCACATGTTAGCTACCTTATATATCAATGATCATATATTTATCAACAATTATACTAAAAGACTACAACTACTACTAAAAGACTACAACTACTACAAAAACACTACACCTCTTCACTTAAGGTTTTCCCATAGATTCACATTAGACTACAAGCCATCAAATGGAACTAATTCCTACTCCACCAAGTTCATTAAATAGTCTGACATGCATCGATACACAACCCTAGGTATGCTCATTTCAAGTGAACAAATCCAAGATCCATCCATGTGACATGCGCCGAAGTGCTCCTACATGATATACATCCAACCAAGTTCACCCACTTAGTAAACCCATATAATGTGTGCCCAATCAAGTCTATTAAAGTCACATTTAATCCAATCAGTTCTTCATACCACTTCATCTATTATGCATAGTACATGCTTACGAATGAGGTTTCCAACGATAAACTTCTCAATATTGGTAACTTCCCACTAAACTTCTATGGTCTATCCAACTAATGCGAGTTGTTAATATTTGAGGTGAACCCAACTTTTAGGAAAGGATACATGCCATGTATATGGTGTACCTTTTCGATGAGCCAAGGCACTTCAAAACTGACTCATCTAGCCACCAACCTCATGCCATGTCTATTTTTGTGGTCAACGACCACCAAGGTGATCATGTAACGAAGGTGCCCAAAGCCTCTCAAGGTGAGGGATTACACATATTCTCTTGCTTAAACTATGCATAACAACAATATTTCTTGTCTCAAGGATCATAATTTGTTTTTACATTGATGGAAAAGTTCCCCACATCTGAGGAATGGGTCACTGCAACCAAGTGACATACTCACTATAGAACTCACTGTTAAATATTAATCCATGGACCTTGTTTAACCTGGATGTCACTTAAGGGAGAACCAATTCAACTTTCCTCAAAAAGATAATATCATAGAAATGACATATGATAAAGATTATCGAAAGATGATAAAGATTATGAGAACAAATTTGACAAAAAAATGAGTTTCCAACATACTTCCATGTGTCAAAGTTTCAAGGGAATAATTTGTACATACCCCTAAGTTTTGAGGATCTTTGAATTAATCAGAAACCTCAAATAATACTCGTTCACAATATTTAGAATTGGACCTTATCGAACTTTTTTATGAGTTATAAAAAGAACACTTCAACTATCCATAGAGAGACAAGATCGTACATATAATGTCGAATAAAGATTATTCAAAAGCTCCACCTACTCAATAAATTTGACTTGGAACATAATTCCATGCCTCAAAAAAATTGACTTTGAACATAATTCCATTGGTCAAAGTTTCAAATATATAATTCTTTTATACCCAACATCTACTCTTGAATGAAGTTAAACACCTCTTAAAAAAATTTCTTAAATTTCATGAAACTTTAAAAGATATTACTTCACACCATTCTGGTTTTCGAACAATTTTGAGTATATACTTAATAGTAAGTCGGAATGTAACGACTCTACAAAGGAGATGAGTAAAAACAAATATATTTATATATAATGTATTTAAGAAAATCATTATTATCTGTGTATATATGGCCTTTCTATTATAAGCTTAAGCCTCATTTATAGTATTTGTGCATATCTTTCTATTATACGCTTGTGTAAAAAAGTACAGAGAAGCCGTAGATTATCATAATCTGCCCGGTCTATACAATTTCAGTGTTTACATCAAACTTCCATAGATATCCTGTGCCTCACTTTAGATATCAATATAACAGAATAACGAAAAGTGGTTAGGAATTTATGGAT
>LPNX010702357.1:0-45243 GCA_001517045.1 Pseudotsuga menziesii
CAATGAGTAATTGTTTTGTTGATCCCATAAAATATTAATCCATCAAGTCCCACAGACTTTGTATTCACCTGAGTTTGTCTAAGAAGCATTACATGTTGTTTGTGATTGGCATATTTTCTCTTTATACATGGCTCACGTGTGTCACCATATGGAAATTTCATATCTTAGAACACCAATGGTTCTTAGTTCTTTATTACTTTTGCAACAACACCTCATCTTGATGGGTATATACTTGATTCCATATCTATGATTTTTTGTATTCACCTGAGTTTGTTTGAGCAGCTTTACATGTTGGTTGTGATTGACATATTTTCTCTTTATCCATGATTCATGAGTGTCACCATATGGAAATTTCGTATTTTAGAAATACAAGATTCCTTTACCTTGAAATGATGGGTTACTTTCTTTGGGTGCGAGACACCAATCTATTTTTACCATTTGACATTTTAAATTCTGATAAATATTTGTAGGCAGTTCTCTTCAGTCCAATTCAGTTGGTCTATATGCTACTAAGGGGGTGAGGCTAACATTTGTCTGACTAATTTGGATATGTTCCCTCTCCCCATCTCTATTGTCTATTTTACTCTCATATAATTAATGTCCCTTTTCTTATTATCTGCAGCAAGCATGTCTTCTTTGGAAGAGTTGTTGAGGGAATAGATGTACTGAAGAAAATTGAGCAATTATCAACTACAGATCAAGGAAGACCTATTGTTCTAGTTAAGATTTCTAATTGTGGTGAAATATTTCCAGGCAAAGGTAAGAGTATAGTTGTAGTTGATGAAGGTGCATCCAAGTGCAATCCAAGTTTGAGAGATATAAGAATGATAAGGATGGGGAACCTAAGAAAAATAGTACACAACTCAGAAAACATTAAAAAAAAATTTCCCACATACCAAGCAAGTTAGCAAAGCTAGCATAACCAGGGTCAGGGCATCAAAACTTTTTGTTAAACACTTGTCGTGAAATAATACATGTAATATGGGATGGAGGGGAAATGGAATCAAGCCTAAGTCAATTGAATCCTTGCAACTCACTACATGTCTGTCTCTCAACAATCCACCTTTTAAATTGAACCAAAATACCAAAAGAAGTTTATTAATGGCTAGATTTGAGAAAGTTCTAAGTATGAGTAATTAAGGGCTCGGGGCTCTAAAATTTGTTGTGTTTTTTACCAGTCCACAATTCAGAGAATCGACAGGCACAGGTAGTAATTTAAGTTATTTAACAAAAACATCTAATGTGTAGACCTCTATGTCGAAACCATTTTCCATGTCGATGTAGGCCACTACCCTCTCTATTGTCTTACCAAAAGGCATGATAATGAGGAAGAAGACCTAAAATTATGGACTTCACCTTCAAAGAATGCCTTGCAATCACATTGGTAAGGACTGATAAGAAGATCACAACAATCCAACTTGTCAAATGTTAGTTGATAGTGTTAATTAAATACTTATATGGTAAATTTAATATAAAACTTACTTATAGTTTTCTCTTACTCTTTGTGTTTTGACACATTTAATATTTTATGGTTGTCTCTACACCTTACTCGATTCGTATTATAAGGTGCTGATGTGCATGCATAATAATCCTTAGTTATTACTATGAGATGAGGATTTAAAGGGGAGAGGATGTAAAGACAAGTAATTTTATATGTATTTCGGTGGTGCTGAGAACAAATGTTGTGAGAAACCACAATAGATGGAAGGACGGAGGGAGATTACATCACGATCATGCCACCCATCAAATTGAAGACTATTCTTGAGCCAACAATTGTTTTTTAAATTTTATTATGCATGGTTCCATTCTTACTAGGTTAATTTGATGGCCAGCATGACCTTCCATTACGTGCTTCACATATTTATTACTGTATAAATGGCCAAAATCGCTTTCCACAATCTACTATCAATAGAGAGACTTGGCTTCCCAAATTTTGTTGCCATGTCATCGTGCTTACCTTTTTTAGCATTCTTTGGCTATCCATAATTTATTTTTGAACACTCTGGTGTTTTTTAGAAGGGCTCCATGTTCTTGCACACAAAGACTCTGAAGCTTCTACATGGGCTCTGTGTAGATTTTAGTTAGATCCTTTAGGTCTATCTTTTCAGAAAAAGGGTTAATCTTTTTATGCTCATGTATTTTTCTTTGTATATGCATATGATTGTGTAAATGCCACTGATATGATGGTGGAATAATGGTGTCTTTTTATTTTGAAATTCTAAGTTTTTTTTTGTGCCCAAATAGTGCAGGAATAAATAGAGAGGGAAGTTGGAGTAAACAAAGGTGTCTCGGATAAGCAAACTCGGTTGAAAATATTTTCTCCAAATGTTCTTAATATAACTCTAGTGCAATTGCTTGGTATAAATAAGGTTCCAGTGGGAGATCTACCTTCTGATATTGAAGCCCGAATTAGAACAATGATTTTGTCATATATCAAGCATGAAACATGCAACATTCTAGCAGTTTCACCTACAAATGCAGATTTGTCAAATTCTGATGCACTCCAGATGGCAATAATTGCTGATCCTGATGGTAAGTACATTAGTTTAGAATTGCTCTAAGTTACAACTTTGAGCGACCTAGGTAACCCTATTTTGAACCCATCGAAGGCCTTCACACAATAAGAATTAGAATTTTGATGCGTTGTGCTCTAGCTACAACTTTGAGGGACCTAGGTAACCCTATTTTGAACCCATCGAAGCCCTTCACACAATAAGCATTAGAATTTTTATGCATTGGATATAACTTTGAGCGACTATTGTGACAATGATCTAATTTTAAACTTGAACGAGCATGCTACATCCTTGTGTGGGGTTTGTATGACATGGATATTAATATTGATGTATCTTTTCAGCAGTTATTGAGATTAAAAAATGCATCATGATTCGTTCAAGTTCGAGAAAGTGAGACTAGTTATTTTTAGGCTCACCATTCATAAAAAAAGATAGGCGTCCATTTACCAAAATGTATTAGTGTCATTTTCTAAATATTTTGGTAATAAAGAATTTCACCTTCCGAAATGGATAAAAACACCCAATTAAGTGTACATCTAACCTAAAGGTAGAACCTACTATACATACTTGCTTGTGAAGCATTTTTCATCTCTACAAAAGAAAAATAGCATTGAAATGAAATAAGACCACAAACAAACATACATACAATTAAAGATAAACCAATAATGCATTCATAGAGAAAGTATTAATTATTTATCATTTACTCCATAAAACAACCACCGACATCTATTTTATAAAGTATTCACATTGTAAATATATCCCCCAAAAAAAAACTTTATGAAAAAAAAACTCTGACAAACAAACACTTCACAAATATGTATGCTTACACATTCTAACATTACATATTTTACTTTATTTAACCCTTTCCATTTCAGTGCACATATAAACATATAACACATAATTAATTCTTCCCAACTCAAAACCTAATATATACCATAGGACTTAAATCCAAAGGCACACTTTCCACCATTTAAATTTAATGACAAAAATAGCTCTTAACACCCAAACTATACTTCATGTATGACTCATTCACAATCATAAAAAAGAAAAGAGCAACATTGTGAGCCAAGAGCAGCATTGTTCAAATCTGTATGAATCACCACCATAAGTTTCATAAAAAACAAAGCCAAATTAATTGACTTTAGCTACCGAAATTTTGGTGGGTCTTGACGTGACACAAGAGCCAAAGTAATCGACTTAAGCTATCAAAATTATTGGGTCTTCAAGTGACCCAAAACAAATAATTAACTTAAAGGAATAATGGTCAAATTTGCGTAAAGTTTAAGTATAAACATATAAATTTAAGTTGAATTCCGTGAAACTTTAGTGCGAGAGTTTTATAATGATTTTAACTCTATAATATAATGATTTTAACTCTAAACTTGGTGTTGGATTTTATTTTTAAAAGTTTGATTCATTATACACCAACTATATGTTAACATATAGCTTGGTTCATTCGTTCATTTACAAAGTATTTGTTTACATAGTATACCATTGTATTTGGAAAATATTCATTATTTTTTCAATAAGTAGGTGATTTATTTCTTATTTAGTTTTTCTTAGCATAAAAGTTGTTCTTCTTCAATTTTTGAGAAATTTAGTTCATATTATGATAGTTATCATTGAAATCCAATGGATTTAAATGAAATTCATAGGAATTTCCCTTCACGTCTAATGTATATAGGTTTTAAGAAAAATCATGGCTTGTGAGCTATATTGCATCTGCATGTTTTAATTTGTTGTAGTTATTTTATGCTTTTGGTTGAGTGGTCACCATGAAGGTTATTTATTCTACCTATTTCATTGAATCCATTTGTGTGTTTACGTGTATGTTACACCCTTCTCCAAGTTTACCTTTAATATGCAATAAATTGAATTTTTTATCATGAATAAGGATGCTTAGCACACATTTTTCTTCTTTCCCAATTATCTTTGTTCCTTCAAAACATTGAGAAATCAATTCGATGACTAAGTCGTGAAATCGATTTGATGGCTAACTAATTTTTTTAGCAAAATAATTTTCCTTTTTGTTACACAATTATAGAACATATTTCTATAATTTATATAGCAATAATTATTTTTTAATGGAGAGACACCTCACTAAATTTTAAATTTTATTAAGAAAAAAAAGGTTTTTTTTCAACGTTTTGGATACCTTTCACTAGAAGACCCACCTCCTCTAAGGTAGAACGATTCTCTTCTATGAAAGACAATACTTTAGCTCATCCTAAATAGATTATCCTTGAAAAACCAAGAAGAAACCATAACTTTGCAAATTATAATCAAGAATGAAATAATCATATCCTTGTGAAAATAGTCCATTCGTTATACCAATGGACAACGGGTATAATTTAAGCTTGAGCTTCAACAAGCTACTAAGTCTATGCATAAACCATTTAACCACTCATTATTTAAGAAATTAAAATTAAAACAATCACACAATACCAACTTTGATACAAAATGTAAAAAGCTAATCATAGTGATTTGAAATTCAAAATGTATTTTCAACTACTTTACACACAAGGACTTGATGTCTCACCTAAACATTAAGTCGCCCAAAAAAACCCTGGTTTTCTTTCACTTGCTGAAGAGAGTTCATTTCCGGTGCAGAGGAGAGTTCATTTCATAGCTTTTGTTGTTTGATGCAGATTTAGATGGGTTTCAAAGTTTTTGTAAGGAGATCGCACTTAAGGGAGAACATTGGAGAATCTCTTGATGATTATTCATCTCTATTGCAATAACAGAGGGTGTATTTTCTCTACGATTATCCCTTATGAAGAGGGCCCATTCAAATTGATCCTGTGGTTGGGTTGTGAAGGTCACAGGCTGTTGGAGAATTTAGATGGGAGAGACAGGAGATTCCTATTTACTATTTGTTTGTGTACATCCCTCATTTGAAAGGACATGCCATTCATCTAAAACCAAAAGGAAGAGTTGTTGCAGTGAAGGGGGAAATACTGAGAGTGTTGTAGACACATACAGGAAGTCTTGGGGCATGGAAAGACCAAATACACAACAATAATGTTACAAAATGCTGCAAGAAGGGTGAGTTCATTGGTGGATTCGCAACTTGGTAACTGGGTGTTTTATCTCTGTGGAGGGCGTTGAACATTGGCATCATAGTGTTATCATAAATATGTTGTTGATCAGTGGAAGAGGTTATCTTGCTGGTGGAGTTTCCACAAGTCAGATCTGCTGCATTTATATATGCTCATCTTGAAAGGTTAATTCAGTCGGTATGATTGATAGAATTATTAAATAGCAATCTAAGTTTGAGATAGCATCAAGCCCATTGTGTCTTTCATATTGCTTACCTTTCACAACTCAACAATTGAGATACTTCTGCATATGAATAGCCACCTACTGAGCCATACTTGGCTAATAATAATGTTCTTGAATATGCAGGGTTTATTCCTCCACACCTACACAAAAAAACGTCTACCAAAATCTCTTGCATTAGATCTATATTTGATCACTCTGCGCTTTTTTTTAAGTTGGTTTCAATGTCTTAATTTGGTATGGCAATATTGTAGATATTTAAATATCTACAACTCTATTTCAATACATGAAAATCTAGAGATTGTGTTTCAATGCTTAATGATCTACATATTTAATGACTATTGAGCTCGTTAAGCATGGATCGATGCAACACATGCAGGGTATTCCCCCCACCTACCCAAAAAAACCGTCTACCAGGATCTCTTGCATTAGAAGTCTACAACAGATTTTGGAGACTATCCGCAATATGGAATAAGATGATAAGTAAATATTATGAATTTGATAGCTTTTGAATTGATTTAAATGATTGGTTATGATCTATTTTTAGTAGTTCACTGTTGCTCATGTAGGTCTAGTTTTTGGGCTAACACAGTCCATATTAAATATGGTTTTGGGTTAGGAGCACTGCATTATCTTCCTCCTTAAGAAGCTTCATTCTTGAATCATTAGATGTAACCAACCAACATTGATGGGTTTTTATGACTTGTTGGTGAGTCAAATTTGGGCTCAATGTTTTCGTCTTCCTGATTTAAGTACTTGTCGCCTGTAGATCAGTGACTAGGTCAACAAGTTAGAATGGTCAAACCTAAAGTTGACTCGCTAGGGTTATCTATTTAAGCCCCAAAAAGATCAATTTGCCTCATTTTCACCATTTTCTTTTGCAAAATTTACCCATAACTCTTCTAAGAGACTCCAAATGTGTATTTTTTTTTATATTTTTGTACTTGCTAAGTTTTTGCCAAGATTTTTTTGGTTGAGTCGAACTCTTGAGTCTTGCCTTTGACAATATTTTTGCTGAGTTGGTAACTACGCTATATATAGCTAGAGAGGTGTTGTGGTTACAAATGTAATCTGCATCTCTACCTGCCTTAGCCAAAGTTGATATCCATGCTATTTTACTAATATCCTTCACTGCATTGTTCAAAGTATGCATACAACATGGGGACCTATAGCTATGCCTATATGTGCTTTGAACCAATGAAGCAACTGATCAACAAACATATTCTGCATCTGTGCCTACTTGCACCACACTGGATGACCCAACTTATTATCCATCTTATAGAAACTAGAATATCAACTTGGAAAGCTGAATCTTTAGGCTTTATGGAACAATTAACAACTTTTGAAAAGAATGGTCCGACAAAATATGTAGCAATAATGTTGATGAGTAGCTGCCATCTCATGTTGATCCACCCATTCATAAAAGTGGAGCACCCTTCCCTCACTCAAGTCTGCCCATATCATATCCTCCATCTGCAAGGTAATAGAAAGCACTTGTTTTTATAGCAACAATATCCCAATTTTGGTTTTTAAGTGGGGAAGCATATCGAAGCCCTATAGCCCAAAAGTTCCTGTAGATATCCTTATATAAAGGAGAATTGGAAACATGGAAAGGAATGCCATTTGAAAAAATATTGTAACTGCAATTTGTGATACATATCAGAAATTATACTTGGCCCTCAGCTTTGATTGGCCTTCATTTTAGAACTAGACTCCCCTTCATTCCTAATTAGTAATTAGATAAACCAATTTTAGTGGCATATTATTACTCATTTACAGGTTGTGAACTGGCATTCTTGCTAGAAAAGGTTCCTTTTGCTTTAGATGTCATCTGTTACCAAAGTATTTTTGTGACAGGGTTAGTTTAGTGCATATACCAACTCCCTTTCCAGAAATCTGGAAAAGGTGTTGCTTGGCCCCACCGAAAATCCAATGAAAAGCATCCTTAAGAACGTTACAAATCTATAATTGTGGTCCATCATTGTTTTGGGCCCTGATTTGGCTTGCATTCGTCACATATTGCAGCAGGGTATTTTGTGTATTGAATGGGCTTTCTTTAAATTCAAACAAAATTTTGGATGGGCATAAGCAAGTTAGCAAAGCTAGCATAACCGGGGTCAAGGCATCAAAACTTTTTGTTCAACACTTGTCGTGAAAGAATACATGTAATATGGGATGGAGGGGAAACAGAATCAAGCCTAAGTCAATTGAATCCTTGCAACTCACTACATGTCTGTCTCTCAACAATCCACCTTTTAAATTGAACCAAAATACCAAAAGAAGTTTATTAATGGCTAGATTTGAGAAAGTTCTAAGTGTGAGTAATTAAGGGCTCAAGGCTCTAAAATTTGTTGTGTTTTGTACCAGTCCACGATTCAGAGAATCGACAGGCACAAGTAGTAATTTAAGTTATTTAATAAAAACATCTAATGTGTATACCTCTATGTCGAAACCGTTTTCCATGTCGATGTAGGCCACTACCCTCTTTATTGTCTTACCAAAAGGCATGATAATGAGGAAGAAGACCTAAAATTATGGGCTTCACCTTCAAAGAATGCCTTGCAATCACATTGGTAAGGACTGATAAGAAGATCACAACAATCCAATAATTCTTAGTTATTACTATGAGATGAGGATTTAAAGGGGAGAGGATGTAAAGACAAGTAATTTTATATGTATTTCGGTGGCGCTGAGGACAAATGTTGTGAGAAACCGCAATAGATGAAAGGAAGGAGGGAGATTACATCACGATCATGCCACCCATCAAATTGAAGACTATTCTTGAGCCAACAAATGTTTTTTAAATTTGATTATGAGTCAATTCGAGTAGAAATTGGTTCGGTAATGGTTGGTTAAAAATATTGATTATTGTTTAAGAGTTCTTATTTACTTTCATGATTCATCAATATGGCTTAGGTGCTCTACAATGTATTCTCACTAAAATTTTGATTGAACTTCTAATAAAATTCACCGAGTCCATGAAACCATCACACATTAGTGGTATTGTTTGGAGTTGACCTTCATAATTGCCTTCATTTGACTTCATTCCAGTTCCAGTCCATATTTTGGAAATCACATGCCTAAGTTATGGCCGCTGGATTTATTTATATATTTTGCTCACAATCTGTCAAAAGTGTTCATAAATGCATGAACTGTTTTCTCCTATTCTTTGCTACAATCCAAAATATTATCCAAAAAACAATAATGAACTTGCGAATTAATGAATGCGATGGAGGCTACTGTGTGCATTGACAAGACTGAATTGCAATTAAAACCATTGATAGTGGCCATTCTTCGTAATAAACCGATCTGTTATTAATCCCCTTTTTAATTTGTATTAAGTTTTTAACTTTTTAGTGGTAGTCACTTAAATCTACCTTGGAAAAGAACTGTAATCCTCGTCTATAAAAGACATGTTTGGTAGGTCCTCATTTTTAGAAGTCTTTTCCTTGTATTTAAAATTTTGTTTCTTTGAGGATGGTTTATAATTTAATTCCAAGAATATCTACAAGGTGATTAACTGCATGTTATCTGTAGAGTTCCATGATGTTCAACCAAGTTTATCATTATGATTATCAAAACCTCGAAATCATAGACTTCCTTTTAGCCATTGTTTTAGAGGACTTGTTTAAGTTTCCCAATTGTAGAGGCAGGTTTTAAAGTTCTTGTCTTGTAATTTTCATCTCGGTTCCGAATTATAAACTCAGTTATCCATTCCCCTCTTAACCAAAATTTTGGAAGAATTGAGGAACTGCTTGAGACCACACCACCGTCAACTTCAAGGAATATTCTTTGGTTGAACAGAGAATTGGTTTAAAGGGCCTCCAGCTGGTTTATAACTCTGATGCAGTTTGTGTTCAATAATTGCTAACGACTACTTAAACACCATAAACATGTTTGAAAACTAATTAACACTCGAAACACTTGAAACACTTTAAATTAGAATGTATTCACATGGAATTCTTTACTCCCAAGCCTCCCATTTCCTTAGGTCCATTAATTAGATAAGATGAGTTTGTTTTATCAATGTCCAATGAATCACAATAAATAGGTTAAAGGAACTGCTAGGTACATCAGAATCGATACACAAGTGGGAGTACGATTGCAGTTCCTATAAAAAACAGATCTTATACACGAGTTCTAAGACCTAAACTCTAAAGTCTCACCCAGAAGTGAGATACAAAGCTGTAAACTACAAAGAAGAAAGATTCTCTGTGAAGAGCTTGAGAGCCTGGTAGATTTTCTTGATTGAATATACTTGCTGAAAGTGCTCTAGGTCATGACCCCTATTGAAGAGGAGAAGCTGACCTCTGGATCAAGAAACCATCTTGTTGGAAGACTGTCCAGACAAACTGGATCTGAAAGATTTGGAACAGTATGTCTAACTATAATAGTAGGTTCATGTACTATAATGAGGAGTTCTTTTTGGTATCTGCTTATATCTTTTGGTGTAGGCGCTGATGCAAACTGATTGACAACCGCCTTTAAGGGCTATACATGAAGCAAAAAGTAGAACATGTCTATGGAACAATGAAGCGATGGTATTACTATATTAATAGCAAGTGCTTTGTAGTCCCCTTGCCCAGTTTCCTTGGTTCTAATTGTTTCTGTTTGTGCCTTGACATTGTGACAATCTACATAGAAAGGAGTAGAGGCTCTGCCTTTCTAGGTTCACAGTTTTCCTCAGAGAATGTCATTGTAAAGTAAGCCTTGTGATGTTGGTTTTAAAGGTGTCAAGCTTTGACACTGCATCATGTATTTTGAGGTCTTCCTCAAGGCTTGTAATTTTGAAAGTTTGACAATTTACAACATGTTATTTGTGCATTTCTCAGGAGAAATTCATGGATTGGTGCTTGGCAAATTTTTTCATTGACCAACAATGCTTTTACCCTTTTTATCTGTCTATTCTATGCTTTGAAAAATTCTTCATGTGACATATTTTTTTTCTTGTACATTAAAAACACAGTTCTGTATTTGTACTTGTCCTGATCTCTAAACTATATAGTGGCCATTAGACTACTGGAGTTTAGTGGTTGGATATATGTTAGGGATGAAATTACTACTAGGGATAAGTTGGCTATAGAGTTGAACTTTTGCTCTATATGTCCCCTGGGCCATGATGCATTAAATTTGTGCTTTTGTGTATCTTGAGACCTATCTCTGGGGTTTTATTAGCCCATGTATCCTTTTGTGTATCCCAAAGATTTGACAAAATTTCCCTTCCCCGATAGCATTTTTTGGCACGATTTTGATGGATTCTAGTAAAAAATTTGAAGAAATTTCTCAAGTCTCAAAGAGCAGTATTTAAACTTGGATAATCTGGGTTCCCTGGTTATTTGATGGCGCTGAATAAATTTATGCATTCAGAAGCATGATTTGAACAACACAGAATTTGGATTTATTAAAAAAATCACTGGGTTCGAGTCAAAAACTTGTCGGAAACGCAAAATCGTCGAAGTTTTAGACTTGTCCATATCCTTTTGTTGAGTAATATAGTAGAGCTATTGCAATATCTAAGAAATCTCCCGTCATTTTTGTGCCACTTTTGTTTGTGAGTTCCTCTTATTTGATGGTATTTTGGTGAGTTGTGTAGATTTCTCCTTGTATCTACTGTTGGCACATTATTTGCCTACAAATATTTTTCCCATCAGCACATGCATCTTTTCTTGTTATTTGATCTCCTTGCATTCATCTATAAAATGTTTGTTTGTGCTTCTTCTCTTGTTCGTTTAGGTCCATCAGACATTTCCATGATTTGTGGATAATGTACCCCCTTACAAGTTACTGCTTGAAGCACCTCTACCTATTGATGGGCTTAAGCCACCTTGATTTTGTAGACTATTTGCAATCACCTTCTACATATTATCCAAAGTTTGTTGCCTGGAATGAATCCTTTTTTTCTAGAGCTCTGAATTTCTTAAGTATAATTTTTTGTCTTATTTGGTGATATCCTTGTTTTTCAGTATGAATCAGAATCATCACTGATCTGTAAATTCTTCTGTCCTAGCTTATTAGAATGAAAATCAGCACTGCTACCACTTAATGCAGGGAAAAGAGAAACAAATAGTTTAACCAAATATTATTACAGATCATGTAATCTAACCAAGGATGTATAATGTATTGAAAGAAATCCATATTCTGAACCCCTTCCATAGATCTCAACATCAATTTGTCCCACATTAATTCTGTCATGTCAGAAGAATACATTTCATCCCTTTAAACAGGGGAACATTGACCAGTTTTTTTCTACGAATCAATCCCCCCAAAATTGAAGTCTAGAAAATCACAATAATTAGAATCGCGTTCTCATTTATATGTCAAAAGCAGATCCCTAAAAATAAAATTATTTTTGCAAATCCTTTTAATAAAATCATGTTTCCGATTGATTTATATATGTTTTTGAACTAAGAAGTTTATGAGGTTTCTTGTTTGTTGATTTGGGGCAGGTGTTGGAGCAACTTAGTGGGCAGACTCCAGTTTTTTCCAAGGGTAGGTTATATATTAGAAAAACATATTCCTTGGTTGAACAGGAGGATTCATATGAAGTTGGCTGATTTAAAAGTTTAGTTGAGTTCTTTCAGATGCTTTTAATATTCAGGGATGGTTTGAAAGCTTATTTGTTTTTGCCCTAATTTTTATCATTTATCTGCAGATTTATTTGTCTTTTGTGGCTTTTTCCTTTGAAAACACGACGCATTTTATTAACAACTGACTGAATGACAGCCATAAGTGTATTTTTTGTAAGTGCGCGTGAGAAATAATTATATCGATCCTGGTTGTTAGAATTATACCAAAAAAAAATAAAGTAACGCTCTTCATAAGCATATTCAAATGTAAATTACGGAAATTGCAGATTTTGTCTGTACAATCCGTTTGGACAACCTTGAAAACCCTTTCTACAATCTAAGCATCATGCCATACTCCCACCCTTTCTGCAATCTAAGTATCATCCCATACACCCCAGTTTTACCTCTGTTTGCTTTCTAAGTATCATCCCATACCCCCCAAAACGTTGGCTTTCTAAGAACTTGAGATTCCTATGTTATGAGAGTTAATGGTGGGTTAGAGAGACAGAGAGTTGGGAGAGTTAATGGCCGGATAGAGAGACAGAGAGATAACAGAGTTAATGTAAGAGGTACTGGACTTAGCTGTCATATATTTCATGGAGGTAATAGACATAACTGTCACTATACATGTGGTAAAAGAGGGTTGTTTTGCAGTTTTAGAGTCGATACCAATTTTGGATTGAAGTTGTAGCAACTCTGGATTGACCCGTCAATCCAGAGTTGCTATAGTTCAAATCCAAAAGTGACAACTCTAAAGAGAATGGCTCAGAGTTGACAACTCTAGAGTGTATAGAGTTGACAACTCTAGAGGGTATAGAGGGTATTGCGTTGACAACTCTAGAGAGTATTGCTCTGTAGACAACCAATATGCACCATCCAACAGAATTGTCAGTACTGGACACGGAATATGCACCCATAACATGAAATATGCACCCATAACATGAATGCGACATTCAGCATAGATGCCATGCTAGGATGGCAAGACTGCATCATGTGGCCATGCTGTCCGGTTGGTTCCTGCCCTCATTTTTCGGTTACGGTAGACTCATGTAGACATCTGGAATATGTATCTTGAGCTCTCGGCCACCCAGACCGGTCTGAGCAGAATTAACTGAGTTTACCAACCAGTGTTTATGGTTGTTCTGGCTATTCCTCCGAAATGCAACGTACATGTTTACACATTAGCAAACTAATAGAGATTGGTCTTGAAGCAGTCATCAATGCGTTCATGCTTAAGACTTACCTGTTCACAGGTCTCACTCACCCAGCAAACTAATCTCGAAGCAGTCATCGTTGTGTTCCTACCTCTCTCAACCTGCCTATCTGTTCGCTAAGCTCGCTTATGTTTATGTTTTTGTCCCTTGTCCATGCTTACAATGGCCCTTTGCTTGTTTTAAAGTTTTGGCAATCGAATAGTCTGGTTATAGGATGGAATGTAAATTATTAATTAGGGTTGCAATGGGGGCAACTTAAGAAGGACAATCAGTAACCAATATTTTTTAGACCATTTAATGTAGATCATTTAATGCAACTGTAGTAGGAGTGTAGTAGGAGTTTTAGACCATTTAATGCAATTGCAGTAAGTATGTCCTTTAAACTGTTTAAGAATTTAAGCTGTTTAAGATTTATCCACCTAAAACATGCCAACTAGTCTGATACCACTATATTAAATGGCTTGCAGCAAGCCACTTATTGAGAATAGTGCTACTACCAAATTAAATGTAAAATGGCTTACAGCAAGCTGTTTATTGTTAGCCCTTAAAAAGCACTAGCCAATACCACCGACATGCAATAAATATGTAGAACCGTCGTTCCAACTTCCTCTATACCCTCGAAGCAGCCGCGAGTCACCGAAGTCCTAGCGATGTGTTTATATTGTTTGTTTCCAATATAAATTAGATGTTTTCATTGATTTTATTTCAATGTTAAGCATCCTCATCTTGTTACGCCGTAAGGCGTTCAACAAGTGGGAGTCGACTCCTCGAGTTAATGCTTTTTTTTTCCCCGCCGTAGGATGCTTTCGTCCGACGATTGGGGTCTTCTGGCTCCTTCATTGCTTGATCTGGTCCTCATTAATGTTCATCTCTTCATCTGCTACCTTATGACTGAAAAACAACTATATCTGTCCTTCATCTGGCGTCCCTTCATCAGAGCTTGTTTCGCTGCGGAGAGGCTTCATGTATGGAGATCGCATTTCTGTCAGTTGAGATCGCATTTCTGTCAGTTGAAAAGATTGTCCATTATCTAGAGTGCATCAGAACTATTGATTGGAAGCGTGCTGTCAGTCATAACAGACTTTGAATGGCACTAGGAAGTTTGCTCTGATACAACCAGATTAGATACGAAGGTAAGTGAAATGATCAGCACGATATGGGTCGATTCAATCTGACAGGGGTCGGTCTATATTTAGTTTCCCACTAATTTGAAACTGCATAGATAGTGGTCGATAATTCACTACCAACACTTATTATATATATATATATATATATATATATATATTTACTACCCAGGAATAGCATAAGATATCAAACAGATGCTTCTTTCCATTTCGTAGATCTATGAAGCTTAGAAGTAATGAGTGAAAGGATAATCCTATGCTTGCTCAATGATTGATAGCAGCTGCGGCTTTAGTGACTTCAAAGTGTGTTTATGCCTCCTGAACTGCGACGCTAAAACTATGTTTTCGTATCTGGAGAAGATTACTTAAAGAAAGCTTACAATCCCGGGTCCTGAAAGGATTGACAAGATTGGCCATTTAAATTTGCAGCACCCGCTCTCTTATAGGCAAGATAAATACTTATCCGATCTCTTACAGGCAACATAAATACTTATCCCAACATTTATAAACCTGCATTGAATGTGAATGTAAGGTAGACCGATAGACTATTTTTAAATCAGTTTCTCCTGCTTACTATATATTCATCATTGGATGCTTAATTCGGCCATCACTCTGCATATGCATATGCCAGTGTTCTGAGGTAATACTCTCCAGCCGATCCTAGCTATGTTGTATTTCTTCCAGTCATTCATTCTATATATAACTAGCATAACCAGCATAACTACAATGTGATGTTGTGATGTTGTTGGTGCAAGAATAGAAAATGCGACTGTAACAACACGGGAAAACTTCAGGCAAAGTTTATTGAAGTCATTAACCTGGAAAGTTCTACTAAAGAATTAGAGGAAACAGTGTTATTTGGTATTTTTTCATCTTCCTGTAAATGTACAACAGGATTGATTCACGTATCCTTCCCTGGTCATCGACTACTTCTTCAGCTTAAAGTATGGATTCATAGAATCTTCAATACAATTCTGCACGGGAGTAGAAGGCTACATATCTGAACAAACATTTACACACAACACTTAACTTATAATTTTAATGCAATGATAACAAACAATCCTTATATAATGGCATACCCACACCACAAATCAACAGATACAGAAATACAAGAAGCCACACACCCAAACCAATCAATGGAACATACAAATCTATTATTAAGCAATTTAAGTACAAAAGAGGGTGTCTTGAAGTTCTGTGTGTCAAATATTCGAGATTCATTTGGAACTCCATGGTTATTAGCTATCCAAGTTATCACCGTTGTTTGAAAGATCTGCACAAGTTGCTTAGAATGCTTTATAATTGCGGCTTATCTGCTTACAATTTTAGTCATGGCTAATAGCTTAGGCATCAACATAGGTGTTTTGGATTGGCAAAGCTAAAGGCCCAAATATGTGCCTTATGAGGCATCTCCCAATCTGCATACTAGTTGTTTTGGGGGGATGTCGTTGCTTATATAGTCCTATGTGAATCAAACAGTGAGTACAGCATGGCGAAAAAGAAATAAACCAAGCCCTCTTTGTCTGTTCATCGAGTGAAAATTTGACTTTCTGTCTGTTCACCCTGTGACAAATTGATTAACAATGGTAAAAAATGCAGGAAAGTGAACAATTTCTTATCAACTACATTTTAACATGAAGTTTCTACTCGTACACCCAAGGTAATTTACTAAATTCTGAAGTGTTGTTTTATAGAATGGTATTGAGAGGACTCATTTGAGAAAAGGGGTAGTTATGAAACAGTTCAATTATTCACCTGTCTCGGGATTGTAGATAGCCCAGAGCTTCTTATTGAACTCACAAGAAGCCATAAGCATCCGCACCCACACCCGTTCAGAGCTTCCATCCTTCTTATTGACTGCATCTAGAATGGAGTCGGCAATTCCAAGGACCAAGAGAACAAGATCCAACTTAGAGTTCACCACTCTTGATTTAGAGCCGTGCCCGAACCAGGAAAAGCAGTCAAATTCTTCACGCTTCTTCCCCATATTTCTAAATTCAGATAGCGAGACGAACTGATGGGATGGTTGTCTGATACAAAACCCACAAAATTTATCCCGAAATTTATAAAAATCATCAGCACAACAGCCTGGCAGCTCTGGCTAAAATTTATCCCGAAATTTATATCAGCAGCAGCACACCAGCCTGGCATATAGTTCACAGCTAAGTACTTCTCCCAATGAGTATCTACCTGAGAAGCTCTGCGTATATCCTCCTACAAACAAGCATCTGTGGGTATCTACTTGTGTAGCTCTCTGTATGCCCCCCTATCAAAAAACATCTGTTCTTTCTGACCTGGCACCTGCACATAATTGATCTCCTCCGTTTCATGGAGCCTCAGGTTTACCTTATGATATGTCATCCTCAAGAGCAACAATCACCCCTTATGCTTCCAGTTCAAATGGGGCATTGCACATGACATTCTCTTATGTCCCCAACACAATTCCAAGGTATAGTGCTAACCTTCTGATGGACAAGTATATTCATGGGATACAATACTTCCTTGGCATATTCTATGTAGTTTGCCTATAGAGCCACTTGTTCTACCAGACACTTAATGCGTCAACCTGCTTAGGATATTGAGGGAGGAGTACTGCCCTTGACTACCAAGCTAGGAAGGAATATCAATTCAGTAGGGTACGGCATTGCCTATCATCTTGTGGAGCGATCAACGGTGGGTTTTCTCATGCCAACTGGGCGGCATGCAAGATGGCCATGCATGCAAGATCCGCGACACGCGTCGAAGGGCACTTAAGGTTTAGAAGGGTTTGTTGTTTTTTGGTGCCACCAGTTACATTTCAATACTGGATTCTTCACTCTGAGGGTTTGTTATACTTTTGGTGCCACCAATTACATCTCAGTACTCGATCCTTCCACCATGAAGGTATGTTATCCCCACATTATAGCAATAAACATAGCATCTATGTAACAATCATATACAGTTTGAAATGAAAAATGATCCACTTTTACTTCACCCATGCACTTACCTCAGATGGGCAATCCCACTTCACATTAAACTAAATTAATAAAATAATTATCTTCTTTGCATCGGTTTTGTCCAAACAATAGTGTAAATTGCACTAAAATTAGAGTTTTTCATGTGCTCTTTAAATAGTAGATTAAAGGCAAAAAAGCATTAACCAAGATCATACATGAGTTTATCTTACATAGCATTAAAACAACAATAAAAATAATAGAAATAACATAAAAATTGAATCTATAAACTACAATATATATAGTTACAAATGATATCACTCGTAGACGAGACGGGTGGTAATATTGTATAGTTACAAATGATATCACTCGTAGACAAGACGGGTGGTAGGATAGTTCACCTAACCAAACAGTAATAAGTTAAATTTGGGAAATGTTTGCAAATAATGCTCGCCTGGTCCGATTTGCTCACCTTGTGCAGTCCATTTTCTGTAGGCAACTGCATTCTCGTTCTCCACATGCATTTCCAGCATTTTGTGCAATTGGTTTTAGTCCTACATCTTTGGCTTATATCATTATCATTGAAACGTCTTTGGCTTATATCATTATTGTAGCATCCCTCACCACCTCGACCTAGAGCTCACAGTGTAAGTAAAATTCCACTGTAAGTATCCATCCTGACCTTATCAAAATATTTGATATGATTGATAGCGTTAGGAGACTCGGAACTTGACGCGACTAAGAACGATTGGGGGAACGAATTTACTAGGGGGGAAGGTTAAAAATAATGAATGGAACCCCGGAAAGAATAACAATTCCCTTGATGGGATCGTGTTAAGATGAAGCAACTCACAAATATATTGATTTGTTTGGTTATCAAGTATTGGGTCGACATGATCCACTTTCACATATCAAAGTGAATACTTTTCATTATTCTTCGGAAATATTTAATTATAACTTCAAGTGCCAAGACGACCTTCCTAGGAATTTTATTCAGAAGTGTGAAGCTTCCTCTTAAAGAAAATTACCATGAGTATATATTTTTATTTTTCCTAAAGGTGATCTACACAAATGTGCCAATAAAGTATCTTATTGGATTAAGTAAAATAATTTACATGGTGTACCTAAATACATGGGCAAGTATATATATATATTCATATACTGAATATTTCTTATGTATAAACTATCGATTAAAAAAAAAAAGTTATAAATACTTGAACAAAGGCTCTTATAAGGGGGTTATGTAGAAGTATTGTGAGATTTAGATATGGGAAAGGCGATAATAGTTGGACTATAATATTTATAAATTATGGGTAATATAAATTACACTCTCATTTCCAGAGAGAGAGTCTCGTTTCGAATTAAGGAAGACATAACTCTATTTCTAGCAAACCTATTTTTGCTGGTAATTTAGGGTGAGTTAAATTAAAATAAAAGAGAAAAGTATTGTTATTAATATTCTCTTTTATGCAGAATTTAATTGAGTAAATATTGAACGTTATTATAAATTATGGGTAATATAAAATTACACTCCCATTTCAAGAGAGAGTCTAGTTTCGAATCAAGATTCTATTTCTAGCAAACCTATTTTGCTGGTAATTTACGGTGAGTTAAATTAAAACGAAAGAGAAAAGTATTGTTATTAATATTCTCTTTTATGCAGAATTTAATTAAGGAGTAAAAACTCAACGTTACTGTAGTAAGAGGAAAACTGAAGCATAATGGCTGGCTGCCAGCATGCCTAGAATCCCTCTTGTACATCCAAAATAGAGTCCGCCTCAGCACTGATGATGGCATTGATGATGGCAGTGTTGGTGCCTTAATTGGTGAGGAGACCAATGCACTCTCAAAGAAGGCTGTTACTCGCCGTTATTTATTGGGTTACAGTTCTCTATGAAGGGGACACATTTTTTAATGGAGCATGGAAAACCTGGGAGGGGATGCTTGATTTTGAAAATGGGGAAATTTTCATGCTGCCTACCGGTATGGAGCGCTCAGCTCAAGCTGAAGAACCTCATCGCCTTCTCGTGCAGAATGAGAATGCGTTGTCCACTTCCTTATGAACTAAGTTACCCTGGGAAAACAGAACCGAGACTGGTATGTAATTTTACCTCAGCCTGTTTTGATGATTTTTGGGAATACTTCCTTTGTTAGTTCTGAACTTACAAGCCGAGGCTAATCTAGAACTATTTCGCCACGCTAACTAGTGTCTGCAGCTATTTAGCTGCTAGTGGTGTCTTCCCTTTTCACGCATCTATGAGAACTTTGAGCTAAAGCTCGTACCTCCTTTTTAAGTTAGATTAATTTTACCAGGCCAAAGCAAAATCGTGCCAACTTTTGGACTATTACCTGTAACTCGCGCAGGCTCTTGGTATGTGGTGTTTTCATTTGCCGGTCCGAGAGAGAGTCTGCTCTGCATTTTTAGTATACCCCCATCAATGGTACATTTTTAGTCGAATGGCAGATCTAGGATTTAGCCAAGTCACCTGCAAAAGCTTATTATTCTTATATGTGTTTTAGCATGGCTTCATTATAACCATGCTTCAACATTCCAACGAGTGAGTTGGTGATGTTTATTTTATTTGTTTTCCTTAAGAGTTGACAACATGGGCAGGCGTTTATTTTTGTTTTTCCACTGCCTGCATTGAGGGAATTTTTCTTTTTGCTTTTGCCTACATTGAAGACTGTTGGGCATGATGTAATTTTTTTCACTGCCTGTGATCAGATGTGGTAGGCATCTTGATATGAGCCTGAAAATAGAACTTGTTTGTGGCCTGCGATTTTCCTTTGCATGCATGGGGTATGTTGGATAGATTGACATGCATTTAATAGTGTGCATCTGGCCTGCATCTTAGTGTTCTAAAGAATGATGTTGGATAAGAATTCTGCCTGTGTGTTCATGCCCCCTGAGTGAGTTTGGTAGTTTCATGGCCTATGTAAGAACCGTCTTGGATGAGTAAAATGTGTGTTCGAAGTAGGAACCATGATTTGCAATCTGTGTTTTGACTTGGGATTTGATAATTTGATAACATCTGGAGGTACACTCTTTCATTGGTTGAGTCTCCTGTAGATCTGGTAAATACTTCGCCTTGTTGGCATTGATGTGGTTATATAAAGGGTCTAGTCTATGAGATAGATCTGAACCTTTGGGATAAAGGGCAACCCTCTGCGTTTAAATCTATGAATCCATGGGGTTCTCCTAATTTTTGTTCATTGTATTGATGTGGGAAATATGAGGCCTGAGAGCTTCAGTAATCATTATGTGGTAAGCCGTTTTTCTTCTGGCTTATGCGATAACACTAGAGGGCCTATCCCTGTGTGCATCTTTGATTGTATTCTACTACTGCTTTGGAGGGGACATTATTGCTGTAAATTGAAGACCTAATATTGATTTCGTTGAGGAAGATCTATAATAGTCTTAATCCGCTATGGTTCCATTCAACCTTTTTAATTTAAACGTGTCCTAGTAGATTCGTGGCCCTAGCTCGGGGGTGGCTCCAGGCGAAACAACACACGCTAGATGGAGCCAATGGATGGGAGGAAAGTCGCTGTCAAGTTTCTAGTCGCTCCTTGATTTGTTTTATTAAGTAAATGTTGTGTTGTGTTCCCTGAATAATCAGTATGGGCAGGCATACTTGGTAGTATAATTGCATGATTAATATGTTCTACTTAAGTAATGGTATTTATGATGCTCTTATTTCTTTTGTGAACTCACATGTTTGATGACAAGCTGTAGTTGCAGAGAAGCTACCACAACGAGGGGAAAATCACACTATGACGATAGCATGCCCGAGATAATTTATATGGCTTATGTATATATATGTATATACACAAATGGGTAATTGAATTGTCACAAAGATAGAACTTTTATTTATTCATTTAAATGAAATTAACTAACCATGTCTTTTACTTTGAAGCAGAGTTTAGTCTCTTCTTCAGCCATTTGCCTTCTCCGACCATTTGCCAAGGGGAGCAGGAGCCCTCATAACACCCTGCACCAAAGAATATTATTTCTCGCTATGGTCACATTCAAAGGACAGTCCTCTCACTATTATATTGTGTATGTATTGTTTTTTTGTGATTGTCGAATTTCATTGGTGACTATTGGAACCCAATAGAAAATAAAAACCTTGATTGCCTTATTTGCAGCATTAGTAGACCATACGATATTAATACCAATAGCATAAATAAATAATGGCATACATTGAATATGTCTTTACACTTGAAGTGCTTGAATGGAACTGTTATTTTCAGCTGAATAACCGCTTTCCTTAATTCTGATCAAAGCTTAATTATCAATGACTTTTCCTCGTTTTTGGGAGAAGCCTTGTTTTTCTACTTTTGACATAGACAGATCTGTCAAGCTTTAGGGGTACATTACATGGTGGTATGTAAACAAAAAAATGTTTGATTCCTATGAGTAGAGCTTCTTGAGGGAAGACTTAGTCAGATAAGGCATAATATGCAAGTTAGTTTATGTTATCAACAAAAAATCTAGTGAATGGATATAAATCGTCAGATGGTTGTATTACCCTACGTGTAGTTCGGCCTTTTCTTGATTGGCCATGCTCCATTTTAAATACCATATCAGATATGTCACTAACATGGTTTGTAATAACAGTGAAACAGAAAGAAAAAAATATATATATTAACCCCCTCTTTTACACATAATGGCATTGATGGTGCAAGAGGGATGTTACATATGGTATCAGAGCATAGGTCGAAACACTCGGGCCTATCTGGGCTCAAAATGATTCTACCTATTTTGTTTTTGTAAATTGATGAACCAGTTGGCTGGAGATAACAGGAAATCAATGGACTCACGTTGATCTACAACACTAGTGCTGTAAAGTGCAGCAACTTTAAGCAATTATATGTATTGGTTGACCCTGTAATTATTCAGGAATAGCCTCTCCAATTCAAGGTGAGGCCCAACGAGGTAAGTACATAGCTATGATGATATTTGGTTTATTTTGAATATGTTTTATCCATGATTAAGACAAGTGTATCTTCTCCTTTTGAGTTGCACAAAACTTTTGGTAGAGGTATGGAAGTCTGCATAAATATGCACAAGACAAATAAATTTATTTGAGAGGCAACCTTTAGGGCTTACATTAATTGTTGTACTGGCTACTAATGAACTGATACATATTGGTAAGGAATTGGCGAATAGGAATTTAAATTTCTGTACCTTTTGTCTGGTATTGAGCAATGAATAAAATTGTATAACGAACTGATACATATTGGTAAGGAACTGCTGAATAGGGATTTAATGTTCTGTATCTTCTATTTGCCAATTAGCAAGAAATAAAAAGGTGACTTATAAGGAAATGTTCCCAGTCCTTTTAGAAGTCCCATCTTGTCATGTCAAGTAAGCAAAAAATTGACTTTACACCACTTTTAGGGGACAAGGTAGCTATCAATGAATTCTGATGAATAAATCATTTAAAGGAGTAAATATATTTTCCCAAAATCCTAGCAGGTGTAGCTAAATTCATTATGTGCAAATCTAACTGAGAACATAAGTGATGCTGAAAGGATAACTATATTAAAAAACGCATATTGTTAAGATTGTGCAAGTATACGAAAATATGCCAAATGAATGTTAGTAGTAAGGCACAACTGCTAACACCTTTATGAACAAATTGCGGTTAACTAAGAACAATTGTTTTGGTTGGGACAATGGATTCATGGGAACTTCTCAAGTTTTGGGTCCATAAAGACAACAGGAACAGACCCTTGATGCTCCCCCTACAGGTGCGCACAGCAATAGCATTTGAGCTTGCGGCCTAAATGAACATAAACATGAGGTAAAAACTTATCCTGGAATTGCTATCGCTTTGCTTTAAAAATAATGGTGAATGAGGATATAAGATGCTATGTTGCGATCTGTTATAAAGTAGAATATGGCCTTCTTAAAGAATATCCAATTAGATTCCATTAACTATTGAAATGAGTGCTAAGTGAATGCAGCAACTGAATGAAAAGTTGTGGTTAGATGCAATGTAATATCGGACATGCAAGAGAAGCCTAGGAATTCAGGCTGTGCAAACATGGAGACTTTCATACATACTTGCAAGGTATGAAACAAATCTTTCAAAGACATGAAAGTAGATTTACTTATGAGCTTGGGCTACAGTGCAACCATATGAAATAACAAAAATAAAAAAATAAAAAATAAAAATAAAAATAAAAAGAAATCATGATAAACAAAATAAAAGAAGATTCTAAATATTAACACATTGCACACACAAAAATAGCAAATCAAAAGTTAAAAAAATCTAGGAATGAAATTTATGAATAGTTAAGTAAAGAAATCCTAAATTAGAAGATTGGATAAATGCATATGACATTACATAAATGCATATGGCAAAAGATCCGTTGAAATAAAACAAAAAGGAATCCAAAATAAGAATAAATAAAAATAATAATTTTACATTATGCATAAATCTCGAAAAAAGAACGATATAAATGAAAGGGTAGGGTTTGGATATGGAAATGCTTTTTACCCTAATGTTGGAGGGATGAGAGAATGCAGAGGCGGATGGTGGCTGTAGAGAGTTTGGTTCATCAGGTGTGAACAGGGTTGGGAGGCCCTTAGTGATTCTACACACTCTGATCGTGCTTGGGTACTTCTTCCTGCAACCCCATTCAGCTCGGGGGTCCTTGGGAAAGAAAGTACCGGTATGGTTAGCACATATTTTCCATGTGGCAGGTTGAAAAGCGAGAGAGGCTTTTACCTGCAAGAGGCATGCTGCCGTGAGGGTAGGCCGCGGACTCGATCACTCACGAGGATTAACTGAGGGGCGTGCAATGAGGTGTTGGCCTCATTCCTCAGTAACCATGAGTCTCTCTACAACATGGATTGGACTGAGTTAACGTGGTCTCAGCCATCGTACTAACTCCCCACCACGGAAAGTGGGATATTTGAAGGGCATGAAGACGATCATGGCACCTTTTATATCACCTGGAGAAACAAAAGAAATTATTAAACTATAAGGTTGTAAATAAGTAATAACTAAACAATAAACTTATGACTTGAAAATAAAGTAATAGAAAGGTATGTGCAATACAGGTAAAATGGTATCTATATGTTTCCTTATTGGCAATATAACTGACATGTTATGAAAATTGTATGGTGTTAGATTCCTGAGTTATACATTGCTAACAATGTCAATGTAGTAGACATGCATATATATGCTTCAAATTGCAGGTTTGGTGACCTACTCCCACTTGTTAAGAGGGACTAAAGAATATAAAAGCAAGCATTAAGAACCTGAAGAAGAAAAGGAGACAAGGCTGGGAAAACTGGTAACACCGAGGACAGTGTTAATTCACGGGGGAGAGGATGTAGCATCCCTCTCCACCTCGACGTAGAGCTCACAGTGTAAGTATCCATCCTGACCTTATCAAAATATTTGATATGATTGATAGCGTTAGGAGACTCGGAACTTGACGCGACTAAGAACGATTGGGGGAACGAATTTACTAGGGGGAAAGGTTAAAAATAATGAATGGAACCCTGGAAAGAATAACAATTCCCTTGATGGGATCGTGTTAAGATGAAGCAACTCACAAATATATTGATTTGTTTGGTTATCAAGTATTGGGTCGACAGGATCCACTTTCACATATCAAAGTGAATACTTTTCATTATTCTTCGGAAATATTTAATTATAACTTCAAGTGCCAAGACGACCTTCCTAGGAATTTTATTCAGAAGTGTGAAGCTTCCTCTTAAAGAAAATTACCATGAGTATATATTTTTATTTTTCCTAAACGTGATCTACACAAATGTGCCAATAAAGTATCTTATTGGATTAAGTAAAATAATTTACATGGTGTACCTAAATACATGGGCAAGTATATATATATATTCATATACTGAATATTTCTTATGTATAAAATATCGATTAAAAAAAAAAAGGTTATAAATACTTGAACAAGAGCCACGAAGTGGAAATGTCCCCGACGTTGCTAATAGGGGTTGCTATATAATGAGTGACACGAAGCTATTAGGAAAGATAAGAATCTTTCATGTAAGTTCACTCGCACTTGTCTGACGTCATCATTAATGCATCACCTTTCATGACAATACCTATTCTTTTGCATGTATGCTTTTCTTCTAAGTTTTCCTTTCTATATATTTTGTGTTACGTTTGGAAATCTCATCTATTTCTCTGTATTAGCTCATTGGATTTGGATGGATATTCGTCTAAGTATCTTGATTATGCATGACCGTATGTATTTAGGGCTTAGGAACCAACACCTTAAAATTCAAATAATTCAATGGAAATAGAAAATTAAGGCCATAAGAATTTAGTTTCATAAAACGCTTTATAATAAATAATTTCTCCAAAGTATAAATCCGTATGATAAAACATGATTTTCATTTGGCACTGCAGAGTCATGGGAACCAAACACCTTTGCTATCTGCTGGGATGGAAGAGTATATTAATTATGTTTTCTGTGTGTATACTTATTCTGATGACATCATTGCTCGGTTCATGAGATTAGCAAGCCCATTTGAATTTATGTGAATAACCTGTTACCTATATATATAACCAGTTATATATATATATATATATGTCGTAACTAACATGTAATAGAATTGAGCAAAAAAACAGCACGGGCTCTCTAATTAATGAATAATAAAAATATATTATTTTCCTTTTTTTATTAACTAAGAATGATTGTAAATTTCATCCAGGAGCTAGGTGGCTCTTAATTATCATCTCATTGTGGGTCTCAGTTAATTATGACAATGCGGTAACAAAGGAATTACCACAATGCATGATGAAGTGAATGAATTGCTTAAGGATATGCTTAGTGAATGTAGTTAACATGATATGGTAAATATTTTCTTTAATGGATGTAATTAATATCATAGATCATCCATCTTAATTATGACGAGTAGAATTGATCATAATAATAATTTTTTATAAAATTTAATCAAGACTAATGGTAACTCCTCTTCAAGCTTTGTTTTGCATGCACCGTTCCATGTCAAAAAGTATGTTAATAGATTTCTTGTCTGGAATTTAATTACTGGAAAAAGATGGTTTTGAATAGCATAAATATCAATCTTAGTTTGAATGAATTTTGTTCTGGAATAAAAAGCAATTATATCAATAACTATCATTAGGAATGAAGCTAGTCATTGAATAAAACTATTGGAAGCTATGAATTCAGAACAAAAACAATACAAATGAGTGAATTCTAGCTCATAAGAAATTCAAGACTATAATTTAAAGCTTCAAAGTTTACAAGTGGCATTTACCTTCAAATGTTGTATTAAAGATTATTGTGCTCCTACCAAAGACAATAACTAAGGGATCGATCTCATGATCACAAAACCTTAACAAAATTTCAGACATTATTGTTACCATTATACTAGTAAACAAATTCAACATTAACACAAATCCTTGACTCATATATTTCCACTATCCCACCCCATTGCAATAAATTAATTTGAAATACTATATTTAATTTACATATAGTTAATTTTACGGACTATTTCAACTATTATCGACGGTTCGGTTAATCAGTACAATTTTGATGGAATTGTATAAATTTTTAAAATTTCCAATAATAGTGCTTAAATTTTGAAAATATATTTAAAATTTCACATAGAAATATTTAAATTCTTAATCTCTTTTTTATATACGCATAAAATCCCCAAATTTTGACCAAAACTCACCACATAAACTCGTAATATATATATAAATTTTTAATTGAAAATTTTGAAAATTCAAATTTCATGATCACCATTTGAGATAGATTCAACAATCCTGAACATTCTGGATAACAATGATAGGAACAATATGGCGAGTGTTGATCAAAGAGGACTGCAACCATTCCATTGTCACCGGATACCACTCTTTCTCCCATTCATACGCATGATATCACCTGGCCAAGGGGGGCCAATCACAACCATTCAATGGGGGGCCCATCACTATTTTGTATTAGTATGTTTCTGTTAAGGGATATATATGATTTGGTGATTTGAAAAAAAATAAAGTTTAGATTAAGATTTTTCTATATTGTAAAGTAATTTTTATTTACAGATTTTTGTAATTATTGATTTTTTAATTGTTATTAATTTTGTTATCGACTTAAATTATCGTATCTCAAGAATCATAAGCTAGATGTCAACAATTATTTAAATACATGTCCAATCATCTTTTAATATTGTTGCTTTATTTTATGGAGCCACTTCTCAACAACAAAATTATAATTGTTTATTAAAAAATTATAGGCCATTCTTTCCATTGCTGAATACCAACGACATACTGTAGAAATTTTGGCAAAGCATCCCCTGTAATTGGCAAACTCAATAATCAATACAATTCATTTTTATTGCAAATATATCGATCAGTTTCCACATAAGTTTATGGCACCTCAAATTTAAAACGCCAGAAAAAGGTATGAATTTTGCATTATATTTAATGTTTGATGCAATAAATGAAGGATCAGACGTCGTAGGCTTAGCAACAGCATGGATTTCTACATAAGTAGATCAAACACATATTATTCTCAAATTTCAGGGAATATACCTACGAGAATTTAGACTGAGTTAGTTCAAACAAGTTAAATAATTTCTGCACACTTGACTCGCGATCCGTGAGTATATTCCTGTGTAGTCATAGAATACAAAAGTTATTAATGAATTCAATAAATAAAAATAACTTTTAAAATTTAGAAAATCTATAGAAATTTAGAAAATATAAAAAATATTAATAAATTCAATAAATAAAAATAACTTTTAAAAATCAGAAAATTTAGAAAATACAAATAATATTAATAAATAAAAATAATTTTTAAAATTTGGAAAAACTTGAGAAATTTGAAGCTTACACCTTTTTAATTCATACAGATTATATTTCCTTTTGAAGAAAAAAATAAAAGAAATTAAATAAGAGAAAAAAAAAACTCTTTAGAAGTTGCATCACAATATCTATTTTTTATCCTTGTAAAACGTGGAAGGAAGGTAATGAACCCAAACCGGATTTATATAAAACTATTCCCATTTTTTACGTAAGCGATGCAACATTCTTCGCTTACCACTGCTACAGTTTGTTGGCCATGATATTCTATGACGATCAGCCCGCCCTTTGACTTCGACTTTTCGTGGGTCTCATGTCTTGCAATTGAACTTTATGCATCGCGGCCATAACCAAAGAGTGGCCAATCACGGCCGTAACAATGTGCAGATAAAGAACGATGATCCGAGTGATAACAAATAGGAAAAAGTACCTGAACCAAATTGGTATTGGCCAGAGCTTGCAACTTTTACAACCAACTGCCTCAGGCGAACTCTTCTATCTTCCTTTGAAGCAAAAACCTTGGCATTATAAAGATGGAGAAATAAACTAAGTTTGAAAGCACATTTTGATTTAATTGAGAATCCTTCATACTTATACATACCTGAAAACCTTCGCTTCCTAATGGTGAGTGACAACCAAGAAGATCCATTTCCCCGATGCGATGGATGACCGTTGTGCTGGAGTTCTTTAGCTGGATAACTTTGTGCTCAAGTTATTGCAGCTCCATTTCCAGAGTACCAATAATATATATGTTCAGAGATTCATCGATAGGTTAATGGATTTGTTTTTCTTTATCATATGTCTCTTTTACTAAATCTGCCCAGCCTATCACACAGTGACAAAGTAGCCCCGAGTTCTCTAAAGAAAAAATAATCAACTCATTATAAACTAATGTCCTCTTCTCCATGACATAATAACCAGGTATCATGCATGATGTCATGCCTAAAAATGGATTGTGTAATTAATATATTCATTCGCTAATAATATCTCCAAAAATTACATAATAAAAAGTTACCTCTTCTCCATGACATAATAACCAGGTATCATGCATGATGTCATGCCTAAAAATGGATTGTGTAATTAATATGTTCATTAGCTAATAATATCTCAAAAAATTACATAATAAAAAGTTAAAATTTATTTTATGTCTAATTTAAACTTACATTTTTAGAAATAAAAACGTTAAACCAAGTAAGGAATTCTAATGCAGAATGGCTATTCATATATGTCCCCAGACATAATAATTGTACAACATTACTTGTGGGAGCCATGGCAGCCTGTCCCTATGTCCCTATCTTCACCCCACATAAACATACGCATATAAAAAAAATTCTCCACGCTGTAAAACAATTGTCATTAAAAAAGGATTAGGCCTAAGAGGTGATAACCCAAAACTTTAAAACTTCTTTGTCAGAGTATGTAAAAGAACAAGATACCAGCCGGGCCAAAAAAAATTTAATGTGAAGGGAAGCGATGAAATGAAATTCCAACCTTCTCAATGCTCATCTCTCTGTGTGGTGCTTGTTATTTGCCCAATCACAAACTTTGTAATCGTGTCATCGCTTCACTCAACGACCATTTCTCTTCAAAACTTCTTTGTCAGAGTACGTAAAAAAAACAAATACCAGTCCCGCCAAAAAAATTAGTGTGAAGGCCCACTTAAGGGTAACAATGAAATGAAATTCTACACTTCCCATCCCTGTGTGTGTGGTGCTTGTTATTTGCCCAATCACAAACTTTGTAAGCGCGTCATCACTTCATTCGAATTGTGATTATTGAGGAGGAGCTGCAACTCGCAAGCTCTCCCAGTCTGCGCATTCGAATTTCAACCGATTCTCAGGCCATCTCTCTGTCTAAGTATTCTATCCGCAATGGATTCTCCCACGCCCTTCCCTGCTGAGAATTTGAGCACCACCATCACCAGAGAGTTCAAGCACCATGTGATGATGTTCCCATTCATGTAGCAGGGACACATTATCCCCTTCTGGGAGCTCACCAAGCTGCTCGCCAAACAAACCGGATTCACCTTCACGATAGTTAATACACCCCTCAACATCAAAACACAAGATCAATTCTGCTGGCACCGGTCTAGATATCTGCCTGGCCGAGCTGCCTTTCTCCAGCGCTGCCCATGGTCTTCCTCCTCACACAGAAAACACTAACTCGGTCCCTCCCAATCTTGTACATCGTTTCATGGAAGCCTCAGAGCATCTGGAACTCCATTTCGAGTGTCTCATCCATCGGATCTCTCAAGAAAACGACGGACGCCTACCGCTTTGCATCATCAGTGACATGTTCTTGGGATGGACACTGGACATGGGCAAGAGGTTGGGAATACCCAGGATTCAGTTCTGCACTGCTGGGGATTTTGGTACCTCCGTCTATTATTTCATCTGGACTCATCTGCCTCAAAAAAAGACCCACGCCCATGACTTTGTTCTACCAGACATGCCCCACGTTACTTTGCAGCGATCTCAGCTAGCCCCAAACATGAAAATGGCCACAAAATTCGATCCCTGGACCTTGTTCCTCAATCGCCAGATATCTTGCTATATGCGTAGTTGGGGATCGATATGTAATATGTTTGAAGAGATGGAGCATAGCAGTCTCCAACACATGAGAAAATCCACAAGCAGGCCTGTTTGGGCAGTCGGGTTGATTCTACCCTCACCGAAGCACAAAAAAGTGTGTCAAATATTTTTTTGTCTGGAACTGTGGGCATTCAAAGGAATGCAACTGAGCAAGAATATTAATCATAAAAATAGATGAGAAAACATGAGAGAAATAATATCTTAGTGGAGCAGTAAAATTATTAAATAAATGAAGGATAGTTAAAATTACATGCCTCTGCATAGTGGTGTTAAAGTAGGAGGGTTGTGCCATCCTTCAATTTCAATACATATCATTTTACTCGTATGCTTCCACCATTTCATAAGGAAGTTATTTTTTAGCTATGCTAAACCATTTAATGAGCTAATGTTTCAATAAGCAAGATTTCCAAGTGTTCAGCCATCCATTCATTCTATTCGTTCAGGAATGCCTTGCCATATAGCCATCGTCCTGCCCATTCACCAAACCAAGAATGTCAGTACCCTGTCATAACCTTGAGAAACCAACCAAATAACTCTGTGACGCAGAAGCTGTCAATTCTTGTCCGCAGCCATTCCATCCATATATTAAAAAAATAATTAACACTGTAACAACAGTCTGTCCACCATATTTTTGTCCACACGGGATAGGATGTCTTGCAAATTAATATGCCATTATTACCTTGATACCAAGAAACTCTCGAGAAACTAGCCTCATAACTTTTTTGTCAAGAAGTTGCTTACGTAAGCTTGCCGCCGGGTCTTGGGGCACAAAGTCCCAGGCCTACGTCACCTATATAAACCAATAAAAAATAAGATAAATCAAGATTTAAATAATTTCAAAAAAAAATTTGATATAACTATAGGAAAAATTTAATGTTTTTATTGAAGTTGCTACAATTTCGTCGAAATAATCGGCCTGACCGATTCATATATATCCCCTTGTCGGGGACATAACAAAGGCTCTTATAAGGGGGTTATGTAGAAGTATTGTGAGATTTAGATATGGGAAAGGCGATAATAGTTGGACTATAATATTTATAAATTATGGGTAATATAAATTACACTCTCATTTCCAGAGAGAGAGTCTCGTTTCGAATTAAGGAAGACATAACTCTATTTCTAGCAAACCTATTTTTGCTGGTAATTTAAGGTGAGTTAAATTAAAATAAAAGAGAAAAGTATTGTTATTAATATTCTCTTTTATGCAGAATTTAATTGAGTAAATACTGAACATTATTATAAATTATGGGTAATATAAAATTACACTCCCATTTCAAGAGAGAGTCTAGTTTCGAATCAAGATTCTATTTCTAGCAAACCTATTTTGCTGGTAATTTACGGTGAGTTAAATTAAAACAAAAGAGAAAAGTATTGTTATTAATATTCTCTTTTATGCAGAATTTAATTAAGGAGTAAAAAATCAACGTTACTGCAGTAAGAGGAAAACTGAAGCATAATGGCTGGCTGCCAGCATGCCTAGAATCCCTCTTGCACGTCCAAAATAGAGTCCGCCTCAGCACTGATGATGGCACTGATGATGGCAGTGCTGGTGCCTTCATTGGTGAGGAGACCAATGCACTCTCAAAGAAGGCTGTTACTCGTCGTTATTTATTGGGTTACAGTTCTCTATGAAGGGGACACATTTTTTAATGGAGCATGGAAAACCTGGGAGGGGATGCTTGATTTTGATAATGGGGAAATTTTCATGCTGCCTACCGGTATGGAGCGCTCAGCTCAAGCTGAAGAACCTACTCACCTTCTCGTGCAGAATGGGAATGCGTTGTCCACTTCCTTATGAACTAAGTTACCCCGGGAAAACAGAACCGGGACTGGTATGTAATTTTACCTCAGCCTGTTTTGATGATTTTTGGGAATACTTCCTTTGTTAGTTCTGAACTTACAAGCCGGGGCTAATCTAGAACTATTTCTCCACGCTAACTAGTGTCTGCAGCTATTTAGCTGCTAGTGGGGTCTTCCCTTTTCACGCATCTATGAGAACTTTGAGCTAAAGCTCGTACCTCCTTTTTAAGTTAGATTAATTTTACCAGGCCAAAGCAAAATAGTGCCAGCTTTTGGACTATTACTTGTAACTCGCGCAGGCTCCTGGTATGTGGTGTTTTCATTTGCCGATCCGAGAGAGAGTCTGCTCTACATTTTTAGTATTCCCCCATCAATGGTACATTTTTAGGCGAATGGCAGATCTAGGATTTAGCCAAATCACCTGCAAAAGCTTATTATTCTTATCTGCGTTTTAGCATGGCTTCATTATAGCCATGCTTCAACATTCCAACGAGTGAGTTGGTGATGTTTATTTTATTTGTTTTCCTTAAGAGCTGACAACATGGGCAGGCGTTTCTTTTTGTTTTTCCACTGCCTGCGTTGACGGCGTTTTTCTTTTTGCTTTTGCCTACGTTGAAGACTGTTGGGCATGATGTAATTTTTTTCACTTCCTATGATGAGATGTGGTAGGCATCTTGATATGCGCCTGAAAATAGAACTTGTTTGTGGCCTGCGATTTTCCTTTGCATGCGTGGGGTATGTTGGATAGATTGACATGCATTTAATAGTGTGCATCTGGCCTGCATTTTAGTGTTCTAAAGAATGGTGTTGGATAAGAATTATGCCTGTGTGTTCACGCCCCCTGAGTGAGTTTGGTAGTTTCACGGCCTGTGTAAGAACCGTCTTGGATGAGTAAAATGTGTGTTTGAAGTAGGAACCATGATTTGCAATCTGTGTTTTGACTTGGGATTTGATAATTTGATAACATCTGGAGGTACACTCTTTCATTGGTTGAGTATCCTGTAGATCTGGTAAATACTCCGCCTTGTTGGCATTGATGTGGTTATATAAAGGATCTAGTCTATGAGATAGATCTGAACCTTTGGGATAAAGGGCAACCCTCTGCGTTTAAATCTATGAATCCATGGGGTTCTCCTGATTTCTGTTCATTGTATTGATGTGGGAAATATGAGGCCTGAGAGCTTCAATAATCATTATGTGGTAAGCCGTTTTTCTTCTGGCTTATGCGATGACACTAGAGGGCCTATCTCTGTGTGCATCTTTGATTGTATTCTACTACTGCTTCGAAGGGGACATTATTGATTTAAATTGAAGACCTAATATTGATTTCGTTGAGGAAGATCTGTAATAGTCTTAATCTGCTATGGTTCCATTCAACCTTTTTAATTTAAACCTGTCCTAGTAGATTCGTGGCTCCAGCTCGGGGGTGGCTCCAGGTGGAACAACACACACCAGATGGATTCAATGGATGGGAGGAAAGTCGCTGTCAAGTTTCTAGTCGCTCCTTGATTTGTTTTATTAAGTAAATGTTGTGTTGTGTTCCCTGAATAATCAGTATTGGCAGGCATACTTGGTAGTATAATTGCATGATTAATATGTTCTACTTAAGTAATGGTATTTATGATGCTCTTATTTCTTTTGTGAACTCACATGTTTGATGACAAGCTGTAGTTGCAGAGAAGCTGCCACAAGGAGGGGAAAATCACACTATGACGATAGCATGGCCGAGATAATTTATATGGATTATGTATATATATGTATATACACAAATGGGTAATTGAATTGTCACAAAGATAGAACTTTTATTTATTCATTTAAATGAAATTAACTAACCATGTCTTTTACTTTGAAGCAGAGTTTAGTCTCTTCTTCAGCCATTTGCCTTCTCCGACCATTTGCCAAGGGGAGCAGGAGCCCTCATAACACCCTGCACCAAAGAATATTATTTCTCGCTATGGTCACATTCAAAGGACAGTCCTCTCACTATTATATTGTATATGTATTGTTTTTTTGTGATTGCCGAATTTCATTGGTGACTATTGGAACCCAATAGAAAATAAAAACCTTGATTACCTTATTTGCAGCATTAGTAGACCGTACGATATTAATACCAATAGCAGAAATAAATAATGGCATACGTTGAATCTGTCTTTACACTTGAAGTGCTTGAATGGAACTGTTATTTTCAGCTGAATAACCGCTTTCCTTAATTTTGATCAAAGCTTAATTATCAATGACTTTTCCTCGTGTTTGGGAGAAGCCTTGTTTTTCTACTTTTGACATAGACAGATCTATCAAGCTTTAGGGGTACATTACATGGTGGTATGTAAACAAAAAAATGTTTGATTCCTATGAGTAGAGCTTCTTGAGGGAAGACTTAGTCAGATAAGGCATAATATGCAAGTTAGTTTATGTTATCAACAAAAAATCTAGTGAATGGATATAAATTGTCAGATGGTTGTATTACCCTATGTGTAGTTCAGCCTTTTCTTGATTGGCCATGCTCCATTTTAAATATCATATCAGATATGTCACTAACATGTTTTGTAATAACAGTGAAACAAAAAGAAAAAATATATATATATTAACCCCCCTCTTTTACACATAATGGCATTGATGGTGCAAGAGGGACGTTACAATTATCATTGACAACAATCTGAATTCTTATATGGGTCAGGAAACCAACGCCAACCCTATCAAAATGCTTCAAAGGTTTCAATTCTGACTCAGAGCTCAAAGAGTTCATCCCCTTCCTACGCAGCATTAATGGAAAGGCTTACACTCATGCTTAATTGACTCATGAAAATTTTGAAATTTTGATGTATTCACTCGTGAAAATTTTGAAATTTTGATGTATTTTTTCTCATAATTTACATTTTCTACTTTTAAATATTGGTTTTTACTCTTAAATGTCATATGCTTTGACATACTCTCCATTTTTTATTGGGAAAATGGAAAAGTTTGAAAATTGAGTTTTGAGATATTTTTAAAAGTGAAAATATAATATATAAGGATATGTTTTAATAGTATTTACAAAATGAAATTGGATTTTATAGAATTAGTTTTTAAATTAGTTTAAAGTTTAGGTATAAGTTTTAGTTAATAAAGTTGTATGTTGTTTAATGAGTTAACAAAATGTAATGATAAAAGGACTACTTGGTCAATGACATAAAAAGATGATCATTTATAGTCTATCATTTCTATGGGTTCAATTTATTTATTTATTTGTTCGCAAGTCTTTAAGTAAATCAAGAAACTTAATTTGGTATAAAAGCTATAATGAAGGAGGTCTTCTCTATGTATAATTTACTATGTTTATGTCTATTTTTGCATTAGAGGTAATGTATATGTAAAATTTAATTGTTATTAGCAATAGAAAATTAGAGGTAGTGTCTTTGTATAATTTACTTGTTATTAGCAATAGAATTTATCTCAAAAATTATATTCTTGGTGTATCCTCCAAGCTTCACAAATAGAAACACTAATAAACATAGGTTTTATGCATAGAAAATTACACACTTATCATTTTAAGAGAATTTTATATCAAAAACTTAATCTTAATATTAATTTATGTTATTTGCAATAAACCATTAACAAACTAGATACCCACTAACTCTTGATTATTGTTAAATATGATGTTTGTAATGAGAGTCTATATTTTCTTAATATAGCAACACATCCATGTAATGATGTTTCTTTAACATTAATACTCTTCCCATTCCTTAAGTAATTTATAAATACACTTGCCATGAGATTTACCTAACCACATGTACTCACTTAAAGTTTGCCTCAACCCTAGATTCTAAAGAGTATTTATGTTAGGACTAAGCATAAAAAAAGGATAAAATAATGACAAGAATGCACATAAATGGACATATGAGAGTTACCTTAGAAACCCAAACCAAGAAGTCCATCCTTCATGTGTAAGAGGTATTCATTCACCTTCGTTTATTTGGCTAAGCTAGAAAAATGAACCCAACATCAACCACTTAACATTTTACAGTGGAATTCTTAAAGTCTTTAAATGAGCTTAATCACATCAAATACCAAGTTTTTTCTCAATATTATGTACACATATATAATATTTCAAAAATTTTATAAGTAAATTAAGAGTGAAGTTTTAATTCAAAAATTTTATAAGTAAATTAAGAGTGAAGTTTTAAATATTAGTTTTAGTTGTTATGAAGTAGAGATGAGATTTCTTCTTCAAATTTGAGAAGTTCATGGTTTCAAGTTTTATAATATTTTTAAGGCTAGATTTTATAAAAATAGTTATATATAAATTTACGTTTAATATGTATTTCAATCTATTTTTTTTATCTTAATTTAAAAAAATAAAATTAATAAGTACAATTATGATTTATATATTGTTTTTTCAATTAAATTTCAAAATATTTTTTTTTAACTACAACTTTATAACATCATAATTAATTACTATGAATATCAATTTTTTTTATATAATATACTACACTATGTCAAAATTTTAAAATGTTGTTTTTTAAATTTGCACTACATGTTTTTGCACCACATGTTTTAAAATGTTGTTTTTTAAAATTGCACTATTTGTTTTTGCATGGCTTGCACACACTAAATGATCTATATTGTTTTATAACAAATAATTTGATAAAGTTTCAATATGGCCAAGATTTTGGATATTACACTATATCAAAATTTTCATTTACTTTACTTTTACTTTACACTCTTACTGTTACTTTCATTAATAAAAAAGTATACCCTTAAAATCAACTTTGTAAATTGTCAACCAACTAAAATCCTCCACATGAAGTCACAAAACATAAATTAGTTAGGTAGGATTGATTGGGCTAGGCATCCATTAATGCCCTCCAATCTACTTTCATTAGGTATATTTTGAAACATAGCATTGTTTACTTATAGGGTGCTTTATAAATCCTGTTATAAGCAAGTGTTAAAAGAAAACCTGGATCACAAGTGCGTCGTGCCCAAGGAGGTTAAAGCCGAGGTATAGTTGCCCTGCTCTCCCCTACGAGTCACCTAACTCGTTGTAGGGAGACGACACTATACCGTACAGGCCGAACCACTGATCCACACTTGACGCAAGGTATCTTAGTGGTCAAACTTAGGACATCACCAAGGAGCAATTGTGGGTGCAATTGACTCCTGAAGTCAGCTATTGCCGTTGGGAGGTGTTGCCAAGTCTTCTAGATTGGAACATTTGCCCCGTCGCCAGTAGAACTGCCTCTTTGTTACCTTCACTAGTCAATTGGTGTGTGGACTCCATTGTCACCATCAATTGTGCTTTTGGAAGGCCCAATTACATATCCGCAGAAAATCATAAGGTCTTTTAGGCATTTTACACTTATTTTTATTTATAAATTCAAGCTACCTAACTCATAATTAAACATAACCTACATTTTGTGACTCTTTCAATATACCAACTTTGAACATATCGCTCACTTGCTGCACCTTTTACACTTATTTTCCTTTATAACTACAAACTAACTAAGTCATAATTAAACATAGCCTACAGACTCTTTCACTAAACCAACTTTCCACATATCACACACTATTTGCACCTTATTGCATTTTTTTTTGCTCACATGTTACATTATTTTGGATGGCTTCACTCACTCATCTACTGCAATGTCCATACAAGAAAATGTCTTTTTTATTTAAACCCCTTCCTTTTTCTTTGTTTAGACAAAATCATCATTTCATGGAATAATATGCTTTAATATTGACTTTATTGTATTCTAACTGGTAACATTGTCCATTCATTTTTGAATTTTATATGACAAAAATTGTCTTTTTTATTTAAACCCCTTCCTTTTTCCTTTATTTTAACAAAATCATCATTTCATGGAATAATATGCTTTAATATTTACTTTATTGTATCAATTTGTAAATATTGCTTATCACATTGCATTCCCGAGATTGCCTTGATTTATTTCAATGGTTTCTATATTTAGGAAATAAATGCTTGTTGTTCCCGATCATATTTCTAATTATTAGAAACACCTATTTCCCCCTTTTTTTACTTTCCCCTTACACCTAACTTCCTTTTATTTTCTTGTTCCTCCCAGGTAACAAATAATGGCCACCCCTTTGACCGAACATGCCATTGAATTACTACTTGCACTAACCTTCGACATGCAACCGTTCCTACAAATATTTGGTGTGGAACAAGTCATATCTATTCGCACCTCAACCATATGATACCGAACAACAATCTCTGATGGGACACACATGCACCACACCATGCTTCCATCAAATTTCAATTCTCTCATCGCTTCAGGAATACTTCAACAAGGGTCTATTATACACCTTAAGAAATGGACATGTGCAATTCTTTGCCAATGCATGTACGCTTCATTTTTTATTATACTAACTTATGTTTACGTTTCTTCCCCATTTAGTAAAATCAGTATTTATTAATTTTCTTACTTGTTTTTTCCCTTGCGCAGGTCTATCTTACTACATGAATTTGACGTCATCGAGCCCTCTGCATCATTGATTGGCCACCCAATCGCTATATCTCACCCACCTTCTCTTGAAACAACTTCCCCATGCTCTTCAATGCAAGAACCACCTCAAAAGAAACAATGCACGCTTCTTCAAAGTGCTTCACCATCCACTGTTGAAACAACAATTCCTATCAATGCATTGAGCCCCTATACCTCAAATTGGTCCATAAAGGGCCATGTCCATGATAAATCAAACCTCTGCCACTTCACTAACCAAAAAGGCCCTGGGAAGGTATTCGGCTTTGACTTTATTGATAAGGATGGGGGTGAAATACACATCACTTGCTTTAATGATTCTGCAGATATTTTTTATGATCAAGTTCTTCCTGGCCATGTCTACCTCATTTCCAAAGGCACTATCAAACCAACAAACAAGATGTATAGCCATCTTACAAATGAATGGGAAATCTTCTTGCAACCAACCTCCATTGTTCAACATTTTCCACTAGAAACCATTCTACTTCCACAAATGCATTTCAACTTCAAAACTATTAAAGATATCAAGTCATCTCCTGTCAACTTCATTGTTGACATCATTGGTGTTTCCATAAACACTTCCCCTACTACCCCTATACATAGGAAAGATGGTTCAGAAACTATTAAAACAACAATCCATATAAAGGACAACAATCAATTCGAGTAGAAATTGGTTCGGTAATGGTTGGTTAAAAATATTGATTATTGTTTAAGAGTTCTTATTTACTTTCATGATTCATCAATATGGCTTAGGTGCTGTACAATGTATTCTCACTAAAATTCTGATTGAACTTCTAATAAAATTCACCGAGTCCATGAAACCATCACACATCAGTGGTATTGTTTGGAGTTGACCTTCATAATTGCCTTCATTTGACTTCATTCTAGTTCCAGTCCATATTTTGGAAATCACATGCCTAAGTTATGGCCGTTGGATTTATTTATATATTTTGCTCACAATCTGTCAAAAATGTTCATAAATGCATGAACTGTTTTCTCCTATTCTTTGCTACAATCCAAAATATTATCCAAAAAACAATAATGAACTTGCGAATTAATGAATGCAATGGAGGCTATTGTCTGCATTGACAAGATTGAATTGCAATTAAAACCATTGATAGTGGCCATTCTTCGTGATAAACCGATCTGTTATTAATCCCCTTTTTAATTTGTATTAAGTTTTTAACTTTTTAGTGGTAGTCACTTAAATCTACCTTGGAAAAGAACTGTAATCCTTGTCTATAAAAGACATCTTTGGTAGGTCCTCATTTTTAGAAGTCTTTTCCTTGTATTTAAAATTTTGTTTCTTTGAGGATGGTTTATAATTTAACTTCTAAGAATATCTACAAGGTGATTAACTACATGTTATCTGTAGAGTTCCATGATGTTCAACCAACTTTATCATTATGATTATCAAAACCTCGAAATCATAGACTTCCTTTTAGCCATTGTTTTAGAGGACTTGTTTAAGTTTCCCAATTGTAGAGGTAGCTTTTAAACTTCTTGTCTTGTAATTTTCATCTCGGTTCCCAATTATAAACTTAGTTATCCATTCCCCTCTTAACCAAAATTTTGGAAGAATTGAGGAACTGCTTGAGACCACACCACCTTCAACTTCAAGGAATATTCTTTGGTTGAACAGAGAATTGGTTTAAAGGGCCTCCAGCTGGTTTATAACTCTATTGCAGTTTGTGTTCAATAATTGCTAACGACTACTTAAACACCATAAACATGTTTGAAAACTACTTTAACACTCGAAACACTTGAAACACTTTAAATTAGAATGTATTCACATGGAATTCTTTACTCCCAAGCCTCCCATTTCCTTAGGTCCATTAATTAGATAAGATGAGTTTTTTTTTTATCAATTTCCAATGAATCACAATAAATAAGTGAAAGGGACTGCTAGGTACATCAGAGTCAGTACACAAGTGGGAGTGCGAATGCAGTTCCTATAAAAAACAGATCTTATATACGAGTTCTAAGACCTAAACTCTAAAGTCTCACCCAGAAGTGAGATACAAAGTTGTAAACTACAAATAAGAAAGATTCTCTGTGAAGAGCTTGAGAGCCTGGTAGAGTGTCTTGATTGAATATACCCGTTGAAAGTGCTCTAGGTCATGACCCCTATTGAAGAGGAGAAGCTGACCTCTGGATCAAGATACCATCTTGTTGGAAGACTGTCCAAACAAACTGGATCTGAAAGATTTGGAACAGTCTGTGTAATAGTATGTCTAACTATAATAGTAGGTTCGTGTACTATAATGAGGAGTTCTTTTTGGTATCTGCTTATATCTTTTGGTGTAGGCGCTGATGCAGACTGATTGACAACCGCATTTAAGGGCTATACATGAAGCAAAAAGTAGAACATGTCTGTGGAACAATGAAGCGATGGTATTACTATATTAATAGCAAGTGCTTTGTAGTCCCCTTGCCCAGTTTCCTTGGTTCTAATTGTTTCTGTTTGTGCCTTGACATTGTGACAATCTACATAGAAAGGAATAGTAGAGGCTCTGCCTTTCTAGGTTCACCGTTTTCCTTAGAGAATGTCTTTGTAAAGTAATTCTTGTGATGTTGGTTTTAAAGGTGTCAAGCTTTGACACTGCATAATTTATATTGAGGTCTACCTCAGGGCTTGTAATTTTGAAAGTTTGACAATTTACAACATGTTATTTGTGCATTTCTTAGGAGAAAGTCATGGACTGGTGCTTGGCAAATTTTTTCATTGACCAACAATGCTTTTACCCTTTTTATTTGTCTATTCTATGCTTTGAAAAATTCTTCACGTGACATATTTTTTTTCTTGTACATTAAAAACATAGTTCTGTATTTGTACTTGTCCTGATCTCTAAACTATATAGTGGCCATTAGACTACTGGATTTTAGTGGTTGGATATATGTTAGGGATGAAAGTACTAGTAGGGATAAGTTGGCTATAGAGTTGAACTTTTGCTCTATATGTCCCCTGGGCCATGATACATTAAATTTGTGCTTTTGTGTATCTTGAGACCTATCGCTGGGGTTTTATTAGCCCATGTATCCTTTTGTGTATCCCAAATATTTGACAATTTTTCCCTTTCCCGACAACATTTTTTGGCACGATTTTGATGGATTATGGTAAAAATTTCGAAGAAATTTCTTAAGTCTCAAAGAGCAGTATTTAAACTTGGATAATCTGGGTTCCCTGGTTATTTGATGGCGCTGAATCCATTTATGCATTCAGAAACACGATTTGAACAACACAGAATTTGGATTTATTAAAAAAATGACTGGGTTCCAGTCAAAAATTTGCCTGACACGCAAAATCGTCGAAGTTTTAGACTTGTCCATATCCTTTTGTTGAGTAATATAGTAGAGATATTGCAATATCTAAGAAATGTCCTGTCATTTTTGTGCCACTTTTGTCTGTGAGATCCTCTTATTTGATGGTATTTTGGTGAGCTGTGTAGATTTCTCCTTGTATCTACTGTTGGCACATTATTTGTCAACAAATATTTTTCCCATCAGCACATGCATCTTTTCTTCTTATTTGATCTCCTTGCATTCATCTATAAAATGTTCGTTTGTGCTTCTTCTCTTGTTCGTTTAGGTCCATCAGATATTTCCATGATTTGTGGATAATGTACCCCCTTACAAGTTACTGCTTGAAGCACCTCTACCTATTAATGGGCTTAAGCCACCTTGATTTTGTAGACTATTTGCAATCACCTTCTACATATTATCCAAAGTTTGTTGCCTGGAATGAATCTTTTTCTTCTAAAGCTCTGAATTTCTTGAGTAGAATTTTTCGTCTTATTGGGTGATATCCTTGTTTTTCAGTATGAATCAGAATCATCACTGATCTGTAAATTCTTTTGTCCTAGCTTATTAGAATGAAAATCAGCACTGCTACCTCTTAATGCAAGGAAAAGAGGAACAGATAGTTTAACCAAATATTATTATAGATCATGTAATCTAACCAAGGATGTATAATGTATTGAAAGAAATCCAGATTCTGAACCCCTTCCATAGATCTCAACATCAATTCATCCCACATTAATTCTGTCGTGTCAGAAGAATACATTTAAGCCCTTTAAACAAGGGAACATTGACCAGTTTTTTTCTACGAATCAATCCGCCCAAAATTGAACTCTAGAAAATCACATTAATTAGAATCACGTTCTTATTTATATGTCAAAAGCAGATCCCTAAAAATAAAATTATTTTTGCAAATCTTTTTAATAAAATCATGTTTCCTATTGATTTATATATGTTTTTGAGCTTAGAAGTTTACTAGGTTTCTTGTTTGTTGATTTGGGGCATGTGTTGGAGCAACTTAGTGGGTAGACTCCAGTTTTTTCCAAGGGTAGGTTTTATATTTGAAAAACATATTCCTTGGTTGGACAGGAGGATTCATATGAAGTTGGCTGATTTAAAAGTTTAGTTGAGTTCTTTCAGATGCTTTTAATATTCAGGAATGGTTTGAAAGCTTATTTGTTTTTGCCCTGACTTTTATCATTTATATGTAGCAAGCTATACTGTAAGGTCCTTTGGTATCAGCTGAAATGAAAAGATTGCCTACTATGTTACTGTAAGGGGAGAAAAGGTTCTTCAACTTTTGGAGAGTGGGCTGAAAGTGAAGGAATATGAGTTACTCAGAAGGAACTTTAGTGATACAGGCTATTTTGGTTTTGGAATTCAGGAGCACATTGATCTGGGAATCAAGTGAGTTCAACAGATGCCTGGCTTGTATCTGTTTGCAAGTTGTGCTTTCAGTATGGCCTCTCTGGATACTTTCTGTATCTGGGAAACTTAACTCTATTGTGATATGGACTAAATTTTAAGTTATTGTGCTAGTATGAAGTAGTAGTGCTTCAATACTGCCATTCTTGGTTGTACTTGTTTTTAAAATGTTGATTCCACCTGTGATAATTATATTATTTCAAGTTGTTTTGCTAGGCTTCAGTTTGTAAACATCTGTTTGCTTGTTTTGCTTTACAAGTATGATCCTTCAACTGGTATTTATGGTATGGATTTCTTTGTAGTCCTAGAGCGTCCCGGATACAGAGTCGGCAGGAGAAAGAGAGCACAATCCCGTGCTGACATTCAGCACAAGGTTACAAAGGAAGATGCCATGAAGTGGTTTCAAGTTAAATATGAAGGATTCATCCTTAACAAGTCACAAAATATTTAAACGAGTAGTCTTGGTATGTTTTTTTAGAGTAGTCTTGGCTTGGTTTAATATATGGGGGAAACATTCCATCATGTAGGCTTGGCAAGAGTAGTGTCAGCTTGGTGCACCATTTCTGTTGACAGCGAAAGGAACCAACTTTCTACCTCATATAGATTCATCTCATTTAAAGAGATTTTGGAGTGCTTATTAATTTTACTTCCGAATTTGTTTTGTAGTTTGTGCTTAGATCACCTTGTTTCTAAAAGTTCAAGACATGGACTCTTAATTGAACGTGTGCATTGGATTTTGAACAGAGATATTATTACCTATGTGTTTAACGGATGGATGTAATATTCCTTGTCGTTTATCCAAATTTATGTGGTTGTGCTACCCAATGGTCATTTTATGTTTCAAGTGTTCTGCTTTGGGATATTTGTTTTTGATCATGTGTGTGTTGATTCTTAAACCTAAAGATTCTTTATAATGGGTTTGAGCATTTGATAATCAGTTAAAAGTGACGCTTTATCTTGGACTTTTAACTTTAATTTGCTTTTTTTTATGAAGTCTATCATTAGTGGCAGCACCATTCCGTATCTTGGACTTTTAATTTTAGTTTGCTTTCTTTTATGAAGTCTGTCATTAGTGGCGTCACCATTCCGTGCATGGAATAGGGGCCAAATTTTATTACATGGATTTTTTTCACATTTGATTAAAAAGAAGCCATATTTCTAATTAGCCCCCCTTCCATATATATATATATATATAT
>LPNX010702357.1:46015-58403 GCA_001517045.1 Pseudotsuga menziesii
TGCTCTAATGATAGTATAATATTGGTTATTTACTAAAAACAACTAAATTAGTGACCAAAACATGAGAGACGCAAAACTAGGCATTAAAAATGATGCAACACATGGCACTAATGATGAAGCCAAACATGGCGTTGATATGGTAGCAAAATAAGATGTTACTTTGGATGCAAAACATGGCACTACATAGGAAGCAAAATATGGTGCAACAATAGAAGAAATATTTGGCATTATTTTGGTAGCAAAACACGATGCAAAAAAGGAAGCAAAAATTGGTGCAAATTTGGAAGCGAAAATTGACACATATTTGGAAGTAAAACATGGTGCAAAATGAGATGCTAAAGTGGTAGCAAAATGGATGCAATATTGGATGCTAATTTGGATTCTAACATGGTTCTATTAAGGATGCAAATATGGCGTTAACGAAGGTGTCATTTAAGAAGCAAAAGTGGACATTCGCTAGGAAGCAAAGTAGGACGTTATTTAGGAAGCAAACCTCGACACTGTTTAGGAAGCAAAGTTGGACGCTATTCTGGAAGCAAACCTTGACGTTGTTTAGGAAGCAAAGTTGGACGCTATTATGGAAGCAGAGGATGATATGCTAATTTGGTCAAAAAATGGGAGAGATGGAAGCTATGAAACCAAGTTGGGATATGACGTTGCGATGGAGAGAGATCACGATGGCATAGAGTGCTAGTGGTGGAAGAAAATATGGAAACTCCTAGGCCCACTAAAAACAACATTAATGCTCTTGCTAGCATTGAGCAACAAGTTGTTAACATGGGAAGTCTTGCTAAAAAGAGGTCTGTAAAGCACTGTAAGTATTGTAATTTATTTTCCTAAGTTGTGAATTGTATTGATAGACTTAGGAGACTCAGGGATTGACTCAACTCAGTGATAGGGACATAAATCCACTAGAAAGAGAATTAAATGACTGAGAAGTTGCAAGGTTGGCATTAGTACATGGTTAAAAAACAAAGAAGACAATTTCATGCAGAAAATGTTGGGCATGAAGCGAACCATCGCAGGGGAACATTTACAAGTGGAATTGCTTCAGTTATAGGTTTTGAACATGTGGACAAGTTACCTATAAATGTAATATTTTATGATCGCTAAGTATTCTTCTCTGTCTCTGTCCATTCTTTTTTATATCGTTATGGTTAGGGTCTTTAAGAGTTGCGACGGTCATTGTCTTTGTGATGGAGAGCTGATTCCCAAAACATTTTTTTGTGTAACAACTCTACCTCTTCTTTGGTATGAGGCGTGCCTGTTGTTTCTTGGTCTAAAACTTTAATACAATTGTGTTACCAAAGATAGAGGACGACCTCAAAGTTGACCCATCCACATGCATTGTTTAATCTATAAATATATGTTGTCAAATAATTATGTGTTTTAGCAATGTAAGCGACTAGTATTGTTGAAAGAACCATCTACAATACTCTTTTGTGTGAATCTATTTTTGAACGTAGTTATGCAGGGCGATCCCTTCATATGAGACTCATTCTTTCAGTTATACAACCTATGGTTGTGTTTTGTTTTGCAAGAATGTAACCCATCGTCAGAAAGATTTCCAATTCATTTGGAAAATCACCCTTCATGCCTTCACTACTCTACACATTTGTATCAATTAAGATTGAGTTATTTCTCCAAGGTGGTTTGATCCATTGATTTAGTTATGTTATCTTTATATTCTTTCATAAGCCTCGAGATGGAGGTCGAGTCTCCTTATATATCGGTTGCAATGATTGACAAATCTTGATTAATATGGTAACAAATGTATTCTAAATTCTTAAACTTTAAAGGGTGGCTCGACCCGAGCGTTTCACCTTTTCTATTTTAAAAGTTGGATTATCATAACCAAGGATGAAACTAGAGTAATAAAAGAACTATGGAATATGTGCACATTTAGCTTCTACCTTTGGCTAGTAGAATTCAATTCTTAAGAGTTCCAGTATGTAACATGAACGTATAGAACAAAAGCTTCATACCATAGACCATACGTTTGAGATTATAGAAATTTTTATGGACCTACGATATATTAATTAATTAATGAGTCTTGCGAATATGGTGAGTTGACTCTTTAGTTGAAGGTTTAGAGGATAAGTTGAGATTTGAGTTGAAAATAAACTTATTACTAAATATGAGATATAAAGATGAGATAGGAGTATTTTTTTGTCAAATTGTATTGTAATAATAATAATAAAAGTAATATTCATAAGCTAGATTCCAACTCTGAGCATGATTTTAGTTGAGAAAGGTCAAACTTTAGTAATAGCTTAATGTTTGGGTAACAAAAGAAACTAGAGGAGATATTTTTTGTTATTTCTCCCTCTTAGGGGTGGCCTCTTCATAGTAAGTCCGCAGAGAGCCTAAGTAAGGATGAAAAGTCAAATTCTTCAAACTATATTTAAAGTAATTTTAAGTTGTTGCCTTGTTATTTAACAAGTTAGTAAATGTTTTATTCTTAATGCTTGAGATAAATGGAAATTTTGTAAATGAGTAAAATCATTGGTATGTTGAGTTAGGTATAGTGAATAGTTGGACTAAAAGTTCATAGATTCATAAAACTGTACTCTTGTGATTGTAAACATAATCCAATGGAAGAGTTTTTCATAAATTAAAGAATTATTATTAAAGTTTTATTTTATCTTTGATCTCATCTATTTGACAACGTAGTAAGTGGTTGATAGTAGGTTTGCTTTGAACACATTATGTAAATGTTATTTTACTAATGTATAATCAATAAGTTGGTTTATATCAATATTGTGATAATATGTCTCTATTATAAATACCATGAATTATTGACTCTCATTATAATTGTGTTATTTAGAAAGTCATGAAATACTCTCTTAACAATTAAATAATTAAATACTAAGGACATAATATGAGGGAACCTTGTTCAAAAGGTTAGGGTAGTCTTCCTTCAAAGTTTAATTTGTCGTGGTAAGGAATAATGTTGAAAGCTACAATACTTTCTTTGAAGTCATGGCATTATTCAACTTCTCCTTATTATTAATATGAGATTATTTGAACTAAGAGCTTGTCACTCTAATTTAGTTATGTGTTAGCATATTCATTGTAAACCATGCTTATAAGAGGTTTAGAGGTGTTGGATCCAAGTTTGGTAATTTTAAGTTTATTATTTCTAATTGTTTGAGAGATGGGTTAATTGCATATTATTGCTGAGCATGCATTCCATTAGATTTTTGTATTAAATAATAAATATGAATTATGAGTTGGATCCTTATGCTCCATGTACATGAGAATGTAAATGTGGTGATTTGATTAACATATTTAGTTTGATGTAGTAAAAAAAGTTTATCCCATTTCCCTAAAATCACTATGTAAAAATTAGATATATTACACAAAGTTGTGAATAAATAAATTTTAAATTTAGATATTTTTAATACAATTTTAATAGATAGATATATTGAGAAATTTTGGTTTCTAAAATTTAATATATAGATATAATAAAAGAAATATAAGAATATGTCAATATAATAAAAGAAATATAAGAATATGTCAATTAATCAAAGTAAATGTAAGAATATGTCAATAATTAAATTTAAAATTCCTAAATATTAATATACCATTCAACATTGTTGTATAAGTTATTGAATCAAAGTTGCACGCTCTGCAGTACCTCAAAGTTGCACGATCTTTGAGTAAAAAATAAGTCAAAGATCAGGGCAGCCAGAATGCCCTCCGCGCAGCCCTTGTCATAATCTCACCCGCAACCTCTGTCCAATGGAAACAGGTTTAGAAGTGTAGAGTTAAGTTTTTATTTTGTAAAATTATGTTAAGAATAATAAAAATTAATCTAAGATTAATAAGAAAAAAAAGTAAATAGGTATACAATGGATAGCTTTTGCCATATTTTATCCTATTTTATATAAACAATGAAATTAAATAAAAAAACTTTATAAATTTGAAAAACTATTCAACTTTATAAATTTGACGGGCATAGGCGTGCGGCGTATTTCGTTGGCAGAAACTAAAAAGTGCCTCCATATCTAGAGGCGCAATCCAAAAATGATCTCCATATCTTTTAAGATATGGAGGTACAATCCAAAAATGATATGAGCGTACTTCCATATCCAAAAAAGATATATGGAGCACGTTGTACAGGATTCGGGTAAGAGCCAAGGGATCGGTCTTTACCCGTCCGGTCCATGCATACCACTATTACCACATGAATGGATGGTTTTGATATTGAAACTATCATGCCATGCAGGGATGGAATTTGACGGGTAAATGATCGTCATGGGTTAATTTACCCGTTAAATACAGCTAAGATTTTACCGGGAGACCGTCAAAATCTGGCTTAGAATACAGAAAACGTTTCAGATTTTGATTATTATTGGCAATTTTGATAAGTGTCCGCCTTTTGAAATTCCAACCCCATCTTGTAACTTCAGATGGGTAGTTAATTTACCGCAGAGTGGTTGATATTTAACCTGCAACAGCTTATTTAATGTTGTTGCAGTTAGTTTGATTTAGAGATTTAATAATTTGCAGCAACTTTAAATAAGTTGCCACAATTTAGATAATTCTAAGAGTTAATGATCCATGCCAAATTAAATAATTTTAAGGCGATCAATAACTAACCAAGTTTTAATGCTACAGTTACTGTGTAGCGGGCCTTTGAACCTCAACTTTCTTAAGAGTTGGACGTCAACCACGTTAAAATCCAACTGCTTGCCACGTAACAACAGTTGCATTAAACTCTGGTTAATTTCCCTCCTCTGGAACTATAGCTTCTCGAAACCAATTTTCTGGCCTGCAGCAGAGTAATAAATGCTACTACAACGACCATAGAGATGCGATGGAGCTGTCCGTGTCTGACAGAGGACAGCGTCAGATGCAAGGCTGTCTGGTTCGCAGGCTAAACGTCAGGCTCGCCGGCAAAACATTGCGTTGAAAGGACAAGTGACAATAATCACTGTCATTGACATTGACATGGAGCGTGCGAAACAGCTACGGGCATGCATAGAAAGCGACTAACGCGACGGCTCGGAGTTACATAAAGCTCAATTATAATCGTGCTGCCCAGTGCCTAGTTTCATATTTTCAATTGGCCTTGATCTCCAGAAGTCTCTCTCCCCAATTCTCTTTTGTGGTTCGCCATTTTCAATATGTGAAAAGCATTCACTGCTTGCAGTTGCATCCCACTACTCACTACTCAATAAATGGCTCCATTTCGTTTTGTACCAGGGACTTCAGGGAACCAGGTAAAATGCCTTCAAACTTTTTATATGGGTTTTTTAAATAGGTAGATCAAATTGGCATTTTATTTATATATACTTTTACCAACATAAAATTATTCACCCTGTACAGCCCGTGGAGGCAAAGATGTTGGAAAATGGTGCGGTAAAGCCAAATGACGGAATGGGTGGAGTTGGGAAGAAATGGTACGTCTGTTTATCTGCAGATTTAGTTTTCTTTTGTGGCTTTTTCCTTTTAAAACACGACTCATGTTATTAACAACCGACTGAATGACAGCCATAAGCGTATATGTTGTAAGTGCGCGTGAGAAATAATTATGATCGATCCTGGTTGTTAGAATTATACCAAAAACAATATAAAGTAACGCTCTTCATAAGCATATTCAATTGTAAATTGCGGAAATTGCATAGTCTGTCTGTACAATCCGTTTGGACAACCTTGAAAACCCTTTTTACAATCTAAGCATCATGCCATACTCCCACCCTTTCTGCAATCTAAGTATCATCCCATACCCCCCAGTTTTACCTCTGTTTGTTTCTGGTTTTGGTTGGACAAAAAAATATATGTGTCCAAAACGTTGGCTTTCTAAGAATTTGGGATTCCTATGGTATGAGAGTTAATGGTGGGTTAGAGAGACAGAGAGTTGGGAGAGTTAATGGCCGGTTAGAGAGACAGAGAGATGACAGAGTTAATGTAAGAGGTACTGGACTTAGCTGTCATATATTTCATGGAGGTAATAGTCATAACTGTCACTATACATGTGGTAAAAGAGGGTGTTTTTGCAGTTTTAGAGTCTACCAATTCTGGATTGAAGTTGTAGCAACTCTGGATTGACCCGTCAATCCAGAGTTGCTAAAGAGAATTGCTCAGAGTTGACAACTCTAGAGGGTATTGCGTTGACAACTCTAGGGAGTATTGCTCTGTGGACAACCAATATGGAAAGAATTGTCAGTACTGGACACGGAATATGCACCCATAACATGAATGCCACATTCAGCATAGATACCATGTTGGGATGGCAAGACTGCATCATGTGGCCATGCAGTCCGGTTGATTTCTGCCCTCGTTTTTTCGGTTACGGTAGACTCATGTAAACATCTGGAATATGTGTCTTGACCACCTCATACCGTTGCTCTCTGGTGCGGGGCACTTGAGTCGGTTGCTCTCAGCTGGTTCCCCGTGCCAAAGATTCGCACCTATTCTGAACGAACTCGCAAAAGTGTAAGGTGTTTATCATATAAATAAACAGGCCTTGGTGTGGTCACTGCGGGACCATTGGTCAAGCGACAGAGCACTGCAAAGACTTACTAGAGAAGTAGGAAGCTCCGCCCAGTATGGCGAATAGAGGTTGTTTAAAGGCCTCCGGACTTTTAGAGAGGGATTTTAAGACTGGTCGATTCCTGACCTGGTTTTTCGGTTACGGTAGACTCATGTAGACATCTGGAATATGTATCTTGAGCTCTCGGCCACCCAGACCGGTCTGAGCAGAATTAACTGAGTTTACCAACCAGCGTTTATGGTTGTTCTGGCTATTCCTCCAACGTGCAACGTACATGTTTACACATATTAGCAAACTAATAGGGATTAGTCTCGAAGCAGTCATCGATGCGTTCCTGCTTAGAACTTACCTGTTCACAGGTGTCACTCACCCCAGCAAACTAATCTCGAAGCAGTCATCGCTGCGTTCCTACCTCTCTCAACCTGCCTGTCTGTTCACTAAGCTCGCCTATGTTTTTGTCCCTTGTCCATGCTTACAATGGCGCTATGCTTGTTTTAAAGTTTTGGCAACCGAATAGTCTGGTTACAGGATGGAATGTAAATTATTAATCAGGGTTGCCATTATAATACAATTAAAATAAAACAATGGGGCAACTTAAGAAAGGGCAATCAATAAGCAATTTGTTTTAGACAATTTAATGTAGATCATTTAATGAAAATGTAGTAGGAGTTTTAGACCATTTAATGTAGATTATTTAATGCAATTGCACTATGTCTTTTAAACAGTTCAAGATTTTAAGCTGTTTAAGATTTATCCATCTAAAATAGGCAAGAGCTATCCATTGAACTGCAAAGCATTTAATGCAGCTCAAACAAGCTTGATGAACGTTAAATCTTGAGCTGCTCAAGATCCAAGGGTCATCAAGCTTACTGCAACAACAATAAATGCTCTACAGCTCAATGGATAGCTCTTGCCACTAAAACATGCCTACTAGGCTGCCACCACTATATTAAATAGCTTGCAGCAAGCTACTTATTGAAAATACAAGTGCTACTACCACATTAAATGTAAAATGGCTTATAGCAAGCGGTTTATTGTTAGCCCTTAAAAAGCACATTTAGCAATCCTAATCATTTGGCCTAGCCAATACCATTGACACTCAATAAATATGTAGAGCCGTCGTTCCAACTTCCTCTATACCCTCGAAGTAGCCGCGAGTCACCGGAGTCCTAGCGATGTGTTTATATTGTTTCCAATATAAATTTGATGTTTTATTGATTTATTTCAATGTTAAGCATCCTCATCTTGTTATAATTCTCTTAGTTAATTGTTACATTATATCACATATAGATAAGTGTTTTATTAATCAAAATTCATTTGGTTTTGGAATGTATCTACTATCATATAATTAGGAGTAGTCTAACGAGTCGGCAATTTTGCCTAGCATTAGACTACTTCGTCTATCCATGTCGTCAACGATCTCATCCTCCGGAGTTTGGCACATTCATCTAGCTGAGGGTCCCACATGAAATCTAGTTTTGAAAGCGATCGATCCATTCCTATGCACGCTGTCTTGTCATCGCCCTCAATGTCCCTTGATTTTATTTCGATGTTAAGCATCCTCATCTTGTTATAATTCTCTTAGTTAATTGTTACATTATATCACATATAGATAAGTGTTTTATTAATCAAAATTCATTTGGTTTTGGAATGTATCTACTATCATATAATTAGGAGTAATCTAACGAGTCGATGATTTTGCCTGGCGTTAGACTACTTCGTCTACCCACGTCGTTAACGATCTCGTCCTCTGGAGTTTGGCACATACATCTAGTTGAAGGTCCCACATGAAATCTAGTTTTGAAAGCGATCGATCCATTCCTACGCACGTTGTCTTGTCATCGCCCTCGATGTCCCGAGCAATTACTCACCACCTCGCGGGTTGGTGACTACTCAATCCTCTCGACTCTGAATCCATCTCCTCCAACAATACTTTGCAACCTTTCTCACTGTGAGCTTGACTTCGAACCAGAAAACTACGGTTGAAGTGAGTCCCCATTTTTGCTAGGTTCTCGCACAGCGTCATTAAAAATTCGAACCAGACAACTACTGTTGCAGTGAGTACCCATTTTCCCCAAGTTCCCGCACAACTTCATTAAAAACAGGTTTGTTATTTGATGGTTTCTGAATATAACCAGTGAAAAGTCTTTTCAGCATTTTCAGATTCGGTCAGCATGAAAACAAACACAATAGATTTGAAGAGCATTTTACGGTGTAGTTGTTTGGTTTGAAAACTAATATGGTCTATGATCCTCATAATCTTAATGCCATATTTGGACAATAATGAAGAACCCCACCCATTATGATCCTCTCTCTCTTAACACAATATTTGGAGAACTCTTTGAAGAGAACTCACTGCCTTAGCAGTTGACAACCCTTTGATAAGAAGTCACTAGCTTTGGAGTGGCTTCAAAAGTAGTGAAAGCACATTTGTCAATCGAAACAAGAAGAATCAACCAAGGCTCTAGATATACTTTGTTATCCACTCATTGGCAAGTAGCCTTCACCATTTGATAACTTTCTTCTTTGATTGAGATATTCGATTCCTAGAATCCAATTCATACGAGGTGACACAGCTTTTAATCACAAGTCATAACTACATTCGAGGTGAAAGTAGAATCCAATACACAAGGAGACGATTGTTGTTATTGTCTGATCAGAGAGCCTCCTAATGTTAGTTTTTCTATAAATCCAATTTGCTAAGGTTTTCACTATAGGGTTTAGGATTTACTCCTCCCCTCCTTCGCCATCAGTCATATGCACGAGCTGTGCTACTTGCAAGAATCCCTGTACACTTGTAGTGCCTGCGTCCCCTCCTCTGCCTTCACCCCTTGCACCAACCGTTGCTCAGAATGCAGAGTGCCCTCCGCCTCTCAACACCTATGCTTACCCCTACGCATTGCCTTCCAGACCTGGTTCACAGTATCCTTACTATCCTTACTACATGATTTCACACTCAGCTCCTCTTGTTTACCATGGATCTTCACACTCAACTCCTCCTGTTTACCATGTATTTTGTTTCATGGATTCAGGAATCTTGGGTTCAAAATATGCTCAAGGAATGTAGTCCTAAACATTTATAGGGATTGTGTCCATTCTATAATTACGTCGTAAGGCGTTTAACAAGTGGAGTCTACTCTCCAAAATAAATGCTTTTTGGTTTTTCATCCGTCGATATTCTCGTCTGACGATTCGGATAATCTCCATCGTTGATGTCCAGGTCGCCATTACTGTTGTTCTCCAGTCTGTCATTACTGCTGCTGCTTACGGTCAAGTGGTTTGTTCATGTCTTCATCTGCTACCTTCTGACTGAAAAACAGCTGTATTTGTCCTTCATTTGGCGTCCCTTCGTCAGAGCTTGTTTCGTTGTGGAGAGGCTTCATGTATGGAGATCGCATTTCTGTCATAGAGTGCATCAGGACTATTGATTGAAAGCGTGTTGTCAGTCATAACAGACTTTGAATGGCACTAGGAAGTTTCCTCCGATACAACCACATTAGATACGAAGGTAAGTGAAATGATCAGCACGATATGGGTCGATTCAATCTGACAGGGGTCGGTCTATATTTAGTTTCCCACTAATTTGAAACTGCATAGATAGTGGCCGATAATTCGCTACCAACACTTATTATATATATATATATATTTACTACCTAGGAATAGCATAAGATATCAAACAGATGCTTCTTTCCATTTCGTAGATCTATGATGCTTAGAAGTAATGAGTGAAAGGATAATCCTCAGCTTGCTCAATGATTGATAGCAGCGGCGGCTTTAGTGACTTCAAAGTGTGTTTATGCCTCCTGAACTGCGACGCTAAAGCTGTGTTTTCGTATTGGAGAAGATCACTTAAAGAAATCTTACGATCTCCGGTACTGAAAGGATTGACAAGATTAGCCATTTAAATTTGCAGCACCCCCTCTCCTACAAGCAAGATAAATACTTATTCGTGCATTTATAAAAATGCACCAACCTGCCAACCTGCATTGAATGTGAATGTAATGTAAGGTAGATCGATAGACAATTTTTAAATCAGTTTCTCCTGCTTACTGTATATTCATTATCGGATGCTGAATTCGGCCATCACTCTACATATGCATATGCCAATCTTCTGAGGTAATACTCTCCAGCCGATCCTAGCTATGTTGTATTTCTTCCAGTCATTCATTCTATATATAACTAGCATAACTAGCATGTGATGTTGTGATGTTGTTGGTGCAAGAACAGAAAATGCGACTGTAACAACACGGAAAAACTTCAGGCAAACTTTATTGAAGTCATTAACCTGGAAAGGTCTACTAAAGAATTAGAGGAAGCACTGTTGTCAGGTATTTTTTCATCTTCTCGTAAATGTACAGCAGGATTGATTCACGTATCCTTCCCTGTTCATCGACTGCTTCTTCAGCTTAAAGTATGAATGCTTCTTTAGCTTAACGTATGGATTCATAGAATCTTCAATACAATTCTGCACAAGAGTAGAAGGCTACATATCTAAACAAACATTTACACACCACACTTAACTTATAATTTTAATGCAATAACTGATAACAAACAATCCTTATATAAAAAACAAATAAACCAAGCCCTCTTTGTCTGTTCACCGAGTGACAAATTGATTTTCTGTTTGTTCACCCTATCACAAATTGATTAACAATGGTAAAAAATGCAGGAAAGTGAACAATTTCTTATCAACCACATTTTAACATGAAGTTTCTCCTCGTACACCCAAGTTAATTTACTAAATTTTGAAGTGCTGTTTTATAGAATGGTATTGAGAGGACTCATCTGAGAAAAGGGGTAGTTATGAAACAGCTCAATTATTCACCTCATGATGAATAACCTCATCCTCTAGACCAGCAGGAGACTCGTTCTGCCTCAAGCCCTTCAGGCGGTCGTCTGCTTGAATAAATTCCAAGACTTTCTCAACTGAATCTCGTGTCCCACATATACTTTCGTTGATGCCTTTCGGTGCCAGATTTATGCCTCCTGAGACACGCTGAACAGTATCAGATTTGTAAGCCATAAGCAAACTCTGGTATCAGATTTTCATAAAAAGGAAAATTATTCAAAACTAGGGAAAATAAGCCCCCCCCAAAAAAACTTCCCAGATTTATGAAAAAATATAGTCCAGCTCGCATTAAGGCTCCAAAACCCCATTGTAACAAGTATCAGAGATTTAGCTAAAACCAACCAAAAAGGGCATGAAAGAATAATTTGCCTCTCAAACAAGTCAAAAACACTAATTGTCTTGTTACAAAGTAGAATAGAGGTAGGATTGTCAAATATGATTATCTCCTCAATTACCTGTTGACATTGACTCCAGATTGTCTTGCCTGGATGGAATTAAAGAAAAGATAAAGTTCCATGTCATGTCCTAGAGATCACATAATGCCCTGTAATGGGGTAAACTTAGAGAAACTAGGACCGCTACCGCAAACTAATTCGTGCAGGTAGCTCTTTTTCTCTTGTAGATAACAGTCTATCCACACCATGTTGTGCCTAGCCTGTAGAGGGATTAGAGCCGTGCTTGAACCAGGAAAATTTAGAAATTTTGATGTATTCACTCGTGAAAATTTTGAAATTTTGATGTATTTTTTCTCATAATTTACATTTTCTACTTTTAAATATCAGCTTTTGTATATACTGTGACAGTGGAAATATATTCAATAACAATAATATGTTTTAATCTGATATAAAAGTAGATTATAATATTTAAACTTAGCTTATAGATTATTGTTTTGGGGTTTACGACTTAATTTGATATTGGTTTTTACTCTTAAATGACATATGCTTTGACATACTCTCCGTTTTTAATTGGGAAAATCAAAAAATTTGAAAATTGAGTTTTCAGATATTTTTAAAAGTGAAAATATAATATATAAGGAT
>LPNX010702357.1:58709-83562 GCA_001517045.1 Pseudotsuga menziesii
TAGAAAATTAAAGGTAGTGTCTTTGTATAATTTACTTGTTATTAGCAATAGAATTTATCTCAAAAATTATATTCTTGGTATAGCCTCCAAGCTTCACAAATCATAGAAAATTACACACTTATCATTTTAAGAGAATTTTATATGAGAAACTTAATCTTAATATTAATTTATGTTATTTGCGATCAACCATTAACAAACTAGATACCCACTAACTCTTGATTATTGTTAAATATGATGTTTTGTAATTAGAGTCTATATTATCTTAATATAACAACACATCCATGTAATGATGTTTCTTTAACATTAATACTCTTCCCATTCCTTAAGTAATTTATAAATACACTTGCCATGAGATTTACCTAACCACGTGTACTCACTTAAAGTTTGCCTCAACCCTAGATTCTAAAGAGTATTTATGTTAGGATTAAGCATAAAAAATGATAAAATAATGACAAGAATGCACATAAATGGACATATGAGAGTTACCTTAGACACCCAAACCAAGAAGTCCATCCTTCATGTGTAAGAGGTATTCATTCACCTTGGTCTATTTGGCTAAACTAGAAAAATGAACCCAACATCAACCACTTAACATTTTACAGTGGAATCCTTAAAGTCTTTAAATGAGCTTAATCACATCAAATACCAAGTGTTTTCTCAACATTATGTACACATATATAATATTTCAAAAAATTTATAAGTAAATTAAGAGTGAAGTTTTAATTCAAAAAATTTATAAGTAAATTAAGAGTGAAGTTTTAAATATTAGTTTTAGTTGTTATGAAGTAGAGATGAGATTTCTTCTTCAAATTTGAGAAGTTCATGGATTCAAGTTTTATAATATTTTTAAGACTAGCTTTTATAAAAATAGTTATATATAAATTTATGTTTAATATGTATTTCAATCTATTTTTTTTATCTTAATCTTAAAAAATAAAATTAATAAGTACAATTATGATTTATATATTGTATTTTCAATTAAATTTCAAAAGATTTTTTTTAACTACAACTTTATAACATCATAATTAATTAATATGAATATCAAATTTTTTATATAATATGCTACACTATGTCAAAATTTTAAAATGTTGTTTTTTAAATTTGCACTACATGTTTTTGCACCACATGTTTTAAAATGTTGTTTTTTAAAATTGCACTACATGTTTTTGCACGGCTTGCACACACTAAATGATCTATATTGTTTTATAACAAATAATTTGATAAAGTTTCAATATGGCCAAGATTTTGGATAGTACACTATATCGAAATTTTCATTTACTTTACTTTTACTTTACACTCTTACTGTTACTTTCATTAATAAAAAGTATACCCTTAAAATCAACTTTGTAAATTGTCAACCAACTAAAATTCTCCACATGAGGTCACAAAACATAAATTAGTTAGGTAGGATTGATTAGGCTAGGCATCCATTAATGCCCTCCAATCTACTTTCATTAGGTATATTTTGAAACATAGCATTGTTGACTTATAGGGTGCTATATAAATCTTGCTATAAGCAAGTGTTAAAAGAAAACCCGGATCAGAAGTGCGTCGTGCCCAAGGAGGTTAAAACCGAGGTATAGTTGCCCTACTCTCCCCTACGAGTCACCCAACTCGTTGTAGGGAGACGACACTATATCGTACAGGCCGAACCACTGATCCACACTTGACGCAAGGTATCTTAGTGGCCAAACTTAGGAAATCACCAAGGAGCAATTGTGGGTGCAATTGACTCCTGAAGTTAGCTATTGCCGTTGGGAGGTGTTGCCAAGTCTTCTAGATTGGAACATTTGCCCCATTGCCAGTAGAACTGCCTCTTTGTTACCTTCACTAGTCAATTGGTGTGTGGACTCCATTGTCACCATCAATTGTGCTTTTGGAAGGCCCGGTTACATATCCGCGGAAAACCATAAGCTCTTTTAGGCATTCTACACTTTTTTTTATTTATAAATTCAAGCAACCTAACTCATAATTAAACATAACCTACATTTTGTGACTCTTTCACTAAACCAACTTTGAACATATCACTCACTTGTTGCACCTTTTACACTTATTTTCCTTTATAACTACAAACTAACTAAGTGATAATTAAACATAGCCTACAATCTTGTGACTCTTTCACTAAACCAACTTTCCACATATCACACACTATTTGCACCTTATTGCATTTTTTTTGGCTCACATGTTACATTATTTTGGATGGCTTTACTCACTCATCTAATGCAATGTCCACACAAAAAAATGTCTTTTTTATTTAAACCCCTTCCTTTTTCTTTGTTTAGACAAAATCATCATTTCATGAAATAATATGCTATAATATTGACTTTATTGTATTCTAACTAGTAACATTGTCCATTCACTTTTGAATTTTATATGACAAAAATTGTCTTTTTTTATTTAAACCCCTTCCTTTTTCTTTATTTTAACAAAATCATCATTTCATGGAATAATATGCTTTAATATTTACTTTATTGTATCAATTTGTAAATATTGCTTATCACACTGCATTCCCAAGATTGCCTTGATTTATTTCAATGGTTTCTATTTTTAGGAAATAAATGCTTGTTGTTCTTGATCATATTTCTAATTATTAGAAACACCTATTTCCCCCTTTTTTAACTTTCCCCTTACACCTAACTTCCTTTTATTTTCTTGTTCCTCCCAGGTAACAAATAATGGCCACCTCGTTGACCAAACATGCCATTGAATTACTACTTGCACTAACCTTCGACATGCAACTATTCCTACAAATATTTGTTGTGGAACAAGTCAAATCTATTCGCACCTCAACCATATGATACCAAACAACAATCTCTGATGGGACACACATGCACCACACCATGCTTCCATCAAAGTTCAATTCTCTCATCGCTTTTGGAATACTTCAACAAGGGTCTATTATACACCTTAAGAAATGGACATGTGCAATTCTTTGCCAATGCATGTACGCTTCATTTTTTATTATATTAACTTATGTTTTCGTTTCTTCCCCATTTAGTAAAATCATTATTTTTTTTTCTTACTTGTTTTTTCGCTTGCACAGGTCTATCTTACTACATGAATTTGACGTCATCGAGCCCTCTGCACCATTGATTGGCGACCCTATCGCTATATCTCGCCCACCTTCTCTTGAAACAACTCCCACATCCTCTTCAATGCAACAACCACCTCGAAAGAAACAATGCACACTTCTTCAAAGTGCTTCACCATCCACTGTTGAAACAACAATTCCTATCAATGCATTGAGCCCCTACACCTCAAATTGGTCCATAAAGGGTCATGTCCATGATAAATCAAACCTCTTCCACTTCACTAACCAAAAAGGCCCTGGGAAGGTTTTCAGCTTTGACTTTATTGATAAGGACAGGGTGAAATACACATCACTTGCTTTAATGATTCTGCAGATGTTTTTTTTGATCAAGTGCTTCCTGGCCATGTCTACCTCATTTCCAAAGGCACTTTCAAACCAACAAACAAGATGTATAGCCATCTTACAAATGAATGGGAAATCTTCTTGCAACCAACCTCCATTGTTCAACATTTTCCACTAGAAACCATTGTACTTCCACAATTGCATTTCAACTTCAAAACTATTAAAGATATCAAGTCATCTCCTGTCAACTCCATTGTTGACATCATTGGTGTTGCCACAAACACTTCCCCTACTGCCCCTATACATAGGAAAGATGGTTCAGAAACTATTAAAAAAAAATCCATATAAAGGACAACTCAGGTTTTAGCATGGATGTTACTTTGTGGGGAGAACATTGTCATGTAGAAGGCCAAGAACTATCTACCTTGCGCTCTGAAAATGCCCACCCCGTGCTTGCAATCAAGGGAGGTTGTGTAGCCGAGTTTAATGGAAAGACAGTTGGGACTACATCCAAATCCATAGTTATCATAAACCCAGATATACCAAAAAAGCACAAACTCACCCAATGGTTTGAAAAGGAGGGCTTCCATACTTCCTCTCCGTCCTTAACTACACGATATCCAACTTCTCCTAACCAGATCAAAAGCAAACAAACCCTTCTTGAAGTTGAAAACATTCATCTTTCTGAAAGCGCTGAATGGGTTTCCGTAAAGGCTACCATAACACATATTGATGCTGACAACTTTTACTACCTTGCTTGCCCTTTAATTTTCGATTCAAAACAATGCATGAAAAAAATCATCATGAATTCTACCAATGGTTGGCATTGCCTTAAATGTGAGGTTGACTTGTCTGATTGTGACTACAGGTATTTATTGATATTGAAACTTCAAGATCACACTACCTCTCTTGAATCAGTCGTCGCGTTCGAGGATGCATCCACTGAACTCCTTGGTATCGCTGCAAAGGACCTGCACTTACTTTCTTTTGATCTTTCCGCCATCAAGGAAATTTTCTCCAAGGTTGAATGCACGCAATTTCTACTCACACTTTCCATTAAAATGGAAACATTTAAATACAAGCCTCAATTGAAGGTCATCATCATGCGCTCTGAACATGTTGACTTTGCGGCAGCCAACAACTTACTACTCCTTGACATAGCCAAAATGGGGCACGCATAGAAGGCATTTAGGAAAAAGAAAATCCCTTAATTTTTGTAATAGTTTAACTATATATATTTTTCCTAGAAACCTTTGCCATACATGCAGACAAACAATCTCCATTCTGTATTACTATAGCTACAATTTCTACACTTGAAGCTACTCTTATATATTGCTTTTTACTTCGTATCTTATATAAATATACAAAAAAATTTCCAAGTTTTCCTCAACTGTAAATGTGTTCTCTTTATTGCATTTATCTTCTTATCGCCTTGTTCTACTCTACATTAATCTTAGCAATATCAATGTTAATATTAGTTTTTTCATGTTCTAATATGTCATTTTAACACATGCACTTCTTTATATGTCAAAAAACATACATTTCATATTTGTATTTTAGTGGTATATCATTTATTTATTTTTTACCTTCCTGCATTTACCTACTTAGAATGCTTTCAGTCACTTACAATGCTTTCCTACATATTCCTTGTATATATTTTTTTTCTCATTTTATTTAAATGCAATCACTTTTATAAAAATTGAGTTACTTTTGGTAGTCAATTATACACTATTCCAACTACACATTTAATATCGGCACACTTTTTAGTTCTTTTTTCCACTTACAATAATTTCAATATTTTTTTTTAAGGTACATTGAAAAAAAAACACACTACTAATACATAATTTATCAACAAATGCTTCTCTTTACATGTGATTGATTTACTTCATTTATCTAGCCATGTTTTCATATTATTTTTTCTTTTTTCTTTCTTCAAGTACTTTGCATCCCTTTATGTACCTTGAAAACAAAAATTACCATGTCCTACATAGTACATCTTGTTTCTTTAGAATGTCCATGAAACATTTAAAATTTATAAGTCTCTTTACATGTCTTACATATAATCCCTTTATGTACCTTGAAAAAATATATTACTATGTCCTACATATAACATCTCGTTTCTTTAGAATGTACATAAAAAACATGCAATTTCAATGTCTTTTACATGTCTTACATATAACATGGTGTTTCTTGTTTTCTTAATCGCATCCAGGTGCCTTCAATCCTCATCTTACTTTCGATATGTCTCCTCCGTCCAAAAAAGAACGTGCACATGCCTATCATTTTGCTAACAAAGACCGCATAAATGCACATAGGAGACATATTTACCAACAAAAAAAAATGCCCTCTCCATCCATATGGTAGAGTCTAATATTCCCACTCCAACTCCTACAACATCCGATCTTTCAAATCGTACCCTCCCATTTCCAAACCACAACGAAACAATCCTACTTCCCTCCATTCAAACCGAAGCTACAACTTCACATGTTCATACTGACCATCTTCCATCATTAGACTACCCTTCCACTTCTCAAACAACCTCTTCCCCAACCATCCCAAATACCATTCCTCAACCCAACATAGCCGCGCATTCCTTCGATGAAAATATCATATCTCAAACAAATCAATGCTTTCGCTTAAGGCTAGATAACCTACAATCCATCCATGTTTGTTCAATCTGTAAAGAATCTTATCCTGGCCTCCACTCCCGATTTTTAAATGGCCAACATACCTGTTCTAGATGTTGTTCAGAAAAAAATGGCCACCGCTTCTCCCTCTGGAACAACATGGACCCTGGTGAACAACCCCTTGTTCTATCCATCCTTACACAAGTTGAAGAAATGCTCATTTCACATGTCAACCCAATATTGCAAGTTATCCATGCTCGTGGTGGACAATACAAATATAGTGGCCATATAATAAGCTTTCCACAAGACATTTCAACCATCCTCAGTTTTTTGCCTCGACGTGTTGAAGACTTAGACATTTTAGTTGTCACTCGTAAAACCTTAAACAATCAATCCTATGATTGCATTGTTAGTAGATCCCATGTTCTTGCAGCCTTGGAATACAAGATATCACATGACCCTTACTATAAAGATGTACAACATGACCAACGTGCAATTATGGCTTTGCCAATTCCCCCCACAAATGTTTCCGCTTCTCTTCGACATTCACACTCCACTGCCCTTGATTCTAGTTTTCCTGCTGAAGATGTTCACCCTTATCACCCAGACATTTAAGAGCCAAACTTCCAACAAACTTCGTCCTTTGCTAATATTCTACCCAATACAGACACAGAGTTCCAGCAAATCAGAACCTTCTTGCAAACGCCTTCTTCATCTCCAACAAATGCAATGGATTGACCACCTATAGGTTTGTCACCTGTCAATGAATACAATACAAAGGGCCTTTTCTCAATGGCATTTCCATCACTTTTCCCCCAAGGCACAGCCATGTTCAAACAACCGCATTTTAAATCAGTTGATCTCCACGAATATGCATTGCACCTTATTCGATACCATGATAACAGGTTTGGTTGCCACCCACGATTCCCCTACTACCTTTAAAATCTCATCATGCGCCATCGTAGCCAATCAATAGCAGCAATCTATATTAAAAAAAACATTGAAGACAACTTCCCCACAACCATCTTTGAACTCAACACCCGCTTGGAACAAACTCCTTTCGACAACCTACCAGATCAAATCATGCGTTTTGGTGCAACACTCCGTGGAACACGGTCTTTTTGGCACAAATCAAAAAACGAATTGACAAATATGATTTCCCAACTTGGATGCCCAACTTTTTTCTTCACTTTAAGTGCAGCCGACACTAAGTGGCCTGACCTACATGTGGTCATGCCTGGGACACCACCAACTTGTTTTACCAAGCACCAACAATGGAGAATACAAAATATCATCTCCAACACACAACTTGCATCACTCTACATGCACCACAGGTTCACAATATTTCGTGAAGAGGTCTTGCTTAAACACCTCCACGCAAACGATTTATGGTATAGGTAAAGCTTCTTATCCCTTCTTCCAATAACATTTCAATTTTCCTTTTTTTCTTTTGCCACATATTACCAACACATATTTCATGCATTGGTATGAATGGCAAAGTAGAGGCTCTGCACATCTTCACGGTTTCATGTGGCTACCAAATGCACCTAATATGAAGACGCTTGACTGGGAGAATGCAACTGAGGTTGATAATGCCAAGGACTTCTTTGATCAATTCATTTCTACTTGGAACACACGAGATAACCACCAACAAGCCCCCTTCTTATCCCACTCTGATATGCTTGATCCATGCCTGTTATCTACTGTCGACATTAAAAAAAAAACCCTTTTCAAAACTATACAGAACTACTCAATTGCATCCAACGACACACAAAATGCACATCAAATACATGCCTCCGCAAAAAGGGCTCTTCCTACACATGTCGTTATAATTCTCCATGGCCTCATCAAAACTCATCTTCCATGTTCATTGATTCCAATGGCAAAAAAACATACAAACCAGCTTGCAATGATGATCATTTGAATAGTCATATCCCTTCAATCCTATCAATATGGCATGGAAATGTTGATTGTCAACCAATGCTCGACATACATGTCGTTCAAAAATACATTGCTAAGTATGCAGCTAAATCAGAAACAAAATCTTAAAGCTTTCACCAAATGCTTCAATGAATTGTCCATGCTGCACCACTTCTTGACCCTTCCATTGTTGCTATTCAAAAATTCCTTTCAAAAACACTTGTTGATCGTGACATCGGAGCCCAAGAAACATGCCATATGTTGCAAAAACTTCCTCTCACATTTTGTAGCCGTACTTTCTTATCCCTCAATGTCAACCAAAAAACTTTTAAACATGTTTCTTTAGACATTCCCACATCCTTCACATCACCAAACTTCATAGCTGCCTACCTTTCCCGCCCATTCGCTCTTCATTCCATATCTCTCATTGAGGCTACAAGATCTTGGTCATATGATGCTCATCAGAAAAGGACAAATGGAAACGAAGATATCCCCTCGCCATCGTTCGTGTTCTTGCCCATTACTATTCTATCCCCTCCATAGATACACCCCTTTTCATTGATTTTTGCAGATCTGAGCTCATGCTATACAAACCTTTCCGCAATATACATCTCGACATTGGTGCTTCCGATGATGCAATTGTTAAAAACTGGCAAGCACTTAGTTTGACCTACAATCCTTGGCATGTTGATAGGAAACCGATTGACCCCATTTCCTTACCAGAAGACACCATGGTTACTGACAATTTGCAATATCCACAACCCATGGAATTAGATGAATGGGAATTGCTCTCCCAACTACACCCTGCCAATGACATGCAATTAAGTGACCTGGACATCCTTGGTCGTCGTGACTTTGACAAAAACCATAACAGGCATGACACAACCATCCCCCTCGACCTACAAGAGTTTGCCATTGACTTCATACAAAATAATCGCTCAGAACACCCTCTCCCTCAACCACCCTACTCTAACACGCCAAATTCTATGACATTGTCCCCAACTCAAATGAAAGCCCACTCCATTATCATGAATCACTCTGCAAACATCCAAACAAGTCCTCCACTCAGAATGGTTGTGCAAGGAACTGCTGGCACTGGCAAATCATTCTTCATTCGCCGCATCAGAGAATCCCTTTCCTTAACCAATAACTTCAATCAATCCCTAATCTTGCTACCTGCCCCTACTGGCGTCGCAGCATTCAACATCCAAGCGTCTACTATCCATTCAGCCCTTCATATTCCTATAAAAAATTTCATGCCTTTGGAAGGGAATTCACTTTCAAACCTCCAACAAGAACTTCAACATATCCACTACATTCTCATTGATGAAATGAGCTTCCTAGGCCCAACACTTTTAACCCAGATTGATGAACGCCTCTGTGAAGCATTCCCTCGCCATAAGAACATCTCTTTTGGTGGTTGCTCAATCATTCTTGTGGGAGACCTTGCCCAATTACCACCAGTTATGGACATTCCTTTGTATGCAGAGTCTTCCCATGGTTATGCACTTTGGCACAACTTCAACACAGTTTTAACACTTTCAACTGTTTTTCGCCAGCAAGGAAATGACCCATCACAAGTCAGCTTCAGGAATCTTCTTACCAACATCAGAAATGCAACACCTAACACAGAGGATTGGAAGCTTCTCATGTCCAGAATAGACTCCTTCCTTTCTAAGGATGAGTTATCTGCATTCAAAGGTACCATGCACTTATTTGCAACCAACCGACTAGCTTCGCTTCATAATCTACATATGCTCAAGTCTTTACAAATTCCAATAGCACTTTCTATTGCTGAACACATAAACAACCATGCTACGTCTCAAATTGAAGATGACCAGCTAGAGCCTGTTGTGTTGCTTTGCCCTGGTCAACGAGTAATGTTAACATCTAACTTATGGGTTTCAGCAGGCCTCGTTAATGGATCGCTGGGACAAGTAGTTGATATTTTCTATAAATCGCATCATCTTCCTCCACAACTTCCAACATTTGTTGTTGTTAACTTCCAAAAGTACATTGGTCCAGCATGGGATACCAACAATCCTACTTTTCTACCAATTCCACCTATACAGAGGGGGGGTCGAACTCAAGTCCCACTAAAAATGGCATGGGCATTAACAATACATAAATCTCAAGGCATGAAATTACCTAAGGCTACAATAGACATATTGGCATAATGGAGCATCAAGGTTTGACCTTTACTGCACTCTCTAGAGTACCCTCACTTACGGATCTTCACATCTCCCCAACATTTTCCTATGATCGTTACAAACGTATGCAAGATAATCCACATGTCAATGTAAGGAAAAATGCAGAGACATTGCTACAATCAATGGAGCTCCCTTAACTACGCTATATATGTACGTACTTCTCTTTTTCCACTGTTTCATTTCCCTTTAATTCCTTTCAAGCTAACTCTAAAGTCTTCCTTCCACCTAACTACTTTTCTTCTTGTCATGTGCAGTATCTATTACTTAACAACCTGCAAAGTTCTTGTTGTAATCTACATATCAATGTTCTATTTTTCATTTACATGTATGTACTCGCATCAAAACATTATAATGTAAGAGGATCTAAATGTATATGAATTCTTTCAATTCTCAAAAAATTTGACAAAAAATTAATATTTGTATGAATCAAACTGGATGTTTTTAATTTATCTCTTTCTAGATATATACATCATTTTTAAGTTTTCCTTTCCATTTTTTTTGAGATATTTTCCAATGATGCCCATTTAGATGTTATGAATTCCTTATTTATGAAACACATTGAATAAATGTATCCATGATTGTAACCTAAGATCTACAAATACTATGAATCCATTGTCATTTGGTTGATACAACAAAACTTTTTATGATTACTTTTGAAATGTAGATAATGTAATGGCCATTTATGTGATTAATATAATGATAAATTTTATGATTCAACACTTCAAATTCTCTTTCTTATTGTCTATGCAACCCTGGGTACAATTGTAAGTTACAAATTGTTTCTTGTAAATGTTCATATCCCCTTCACATATATGTACTCACATCAAAAAAATTTAATGTAGGAGGATCGAAATTTATATCAATTCATTTCAATACTCAAAACAATTTTACAAACACATATTATAACTGCTTGCCTTTTCTATTTTTAGACCTGCCTTTTATATTTTTAAACCTACTAAATTCTTATATGTAAGGATATATGAATCAAAAAATATTTTTTCCATAATTTTATATATCTTTTTTATTAAAAATTTAAATTTTTTTTTTCTAGATATATACAACATTTTAAAGTTTTTACTTTATTTATTTTATATATTTTGCAAAGATCTCCATTTACCTACCTATCTTTTATATTAGTAGAATTTGTACATGTTTGCTGAGATTCTAAAAGTTCGGGATACCACATTTTAATGTGGTTATGGATTCCATATTCATGATTCACATTTAAGAAATTATACATCATTTCTTTTTATTTAATTAGTAGATAGAACCATTAATTTTTTCAATGTTTCTTGATTGTAACATAAGAACTACACAAACTAACACTCCATTCAAATAAATTATTTATATTTCTGTAGTGCATAGATACATTGTTTCTTCATTGTAACATAATCACTACATAAATTAACAATTGAATTTTTAACCTATAATTTCGATCGATTTTCAATCTATTGTAACATAAAAACATTTTTTATTAGCTAGAATTTGTGGTTCAAGACTTCTAATTTTCTTTCTTTCTATGTATATAAACATCCCCTTGGTTTGCTTGCAACACGACGTTCTTTTATTGCACCCCTAGGTACAATTGCTAGTTGATACCCCTGGGATTTATTTTGAGGGGTTGCGAGGGATAGCCTCTAGGTCTGATCGCTTAGAGCACTCCCCGGGCCAAAACTTGTTTACTGGCACCTTGATAGTCACTTCTTAATTTGTTTAGGCTAAGAATGTGGTAAGCAGATGCAAGGTTGGGTTTTTAGGGTTTAAAGATCCCTGGACTAGTTTGGGAAAATTTTGGTGTTGATAATGGTGCATTGCATCATGGCTACGGAGTTATGCATGATAACAGTCTTGATTGTGGCTAGTGCCTTTTGCAATTGAATTTTTTTCCCCATTTTATAATGTCCAATTGTGAGATGAACAAAATTATCATGCTGCTACAATTTTTGAGTTTATTTTTTGCTTGTTTGGGTAAGTTTCACTCCATGACACAGCTCATCCACCCCCAATCTGTAGGGGCACCTTGCTTCCGTGGATGGACTTGCTTAATAGTGCTCTTTATTGATCAATGCAATTAGACTTTGTTGTCCATTTTATAATACCAAAGTGCAAGGTTAAGAAATATTGTGCTGCTATTATTTTTCAAATTTTCCTAAATGTATATCTGTTGAAGCTACATTACACAACACTTGGTTCTATCAATGTAACCCTAGGGGTTTCAGAGCAATTGGTTTCTATCAATGTAACCAGCTTCTTGTTCATCTTGATCAATGTCCATGTTTGTAGTTAATTATTAGGACCTAATAGTTTCTCTACTTTAGTTTTCCCAGCTGAGATCCTCTAAACCTCTTCTACTTCCTCTTAGATATCCTTATTGGTTATTCTCTTCCATTCTATTTGGTTGAATGGCCATATGTCGAGTTCTTGTTTTCCAACCTTTTCTTTGAGATGACCTTATGTGGATCATAAGGTTTATCTTATGATTTTCTCAAATATAGTTGTTAGAGGAAGGCTTTTATATATTGTAGGGATATCAAAGACTTAACCTGGAAAGGTCCAACCTCTCTAGGTAAATGAAATGTTTTATGCTGCCTAAAACTTTTGAAGTGAATTTCATCAGACATAGGTATTTTTCGGGCGTATTCCATTAAAACAAATCTCATTGTGATAAAGGTATGAAATTTATATGGTTCACCTTCAAATTCATAGATCCTTAGCACCGTGTGTTCTTCAAAGAGGAACCAATATCCTACTCTTGTATTTGGACTGAAGTGCAATAATTCCTTACCCTCCTTGGTAATTCTAGCAAGATCAATTCCATGTATTATCCTATAAGCCACTCTCATTACTTTTTCTACGAATTTTGAGTGGTTGGACTTATAAGCATGTCTTAAGAATATAGGGTTCCATTCAAAGACTGAGAACTCCTCTCCATGCTCATTGATTATCTTTAGGCCTAGATATTTGAAGTATTGTAGAGCCCATATTTACCATTCTTTCCGCCTTGAAAGACTTGGTTTATTAGACTATTAACCTTCATACTTCTCTTGTTTCCAGTGTTTTTATCCCATTCATGTCACCTAAACAACCGTCAAAGTCTCAAGCCTCATAGGTATCAATAATGCTCATATTTGGCCTTATTTTATCTCTTTTGAAACAATTTAAAGATGTTTTAATTTGCATAGAATGATGAAGTTATGTTTGGAAGACACATAATTGTGTTTGCAGTTATAATTTTGATCTTGCATTAATGTATCTTGCAGTAACACATATAGTAGCACCTTAACGTCTTGTAGCAGCATGTTTGATTAGACAATGTTTAGCACACATAATAATTTTTATGGATTTTATGAGTTGCGTTTGTCACATGGAAAGGTTCGAAACATGATTCTAGCTCAACATCCTTTCAATTGTGATTTTTAGTTTGTTTCCAGAAGTTACTTAGAAACATCCTTTTAGAGGGTTATTGAATTCCTTTAAACATGGAATCTTCCCATTAGTAGATTGAGCTTGAATTGTAATAGATAGTTATAGGAATATTGTTAAGTTGCCGAGTTGTTGTTGATACACAAACTAGTTCTTTTTTGCCCCTTTCTTTTCTTGGAATTTCAATTTACTATGTTTTTATTCAAAAGGTTTTATTGTATTCAAATTTTATTGAATCTCCTAGGATTCCTTATGTAAATATTGTAAAAGATCTATATTCATCGTAGATGCCTCATATACCTTTTCTTCTAAAGTGTTAAGATGCCTTTCGACATACTAAGTCCAATTAAGCATAAAATTCATTTTTCTGGTTGTATTAGACTGCTTTATGGTAGATGTTGCAGAATGTTCTTAAATGAAAGAAAAATCAATCCTACTTTGAGATAATTTGTCTACATTATGCTTTCTTGTGACATTTTTAAGGAATTTGATTTAATTGTTTAATTACCATCTCATCCAAAATTGTTTGTGTTTGTTTTTGTCTTTTCAGGTTATTCAAAAAGAGAACATACACGATGGTGAATAAATGGACATTGTGCATTGATGTGTCATGTTACCTCAATCTAGGACGAGCAACCATGGCTTATGTCATAGTCAACAATGCTTCTAATGAGGTTTTTCAAAGAAAGTGGGATATATTTGTTAGGACAACAAACAATGAAGCATACTATATTGCACTTATTAAAGAGCTAAAAGTAGCCAAAACTATGGTGCAAATGACATTTCGGTCTTCAGCAACTCAGAACTTGTGTGTAATCATATGAAAGGGGAGTATGAAGTTCGAAAAGTCAATTTAAAACCTTCTATAAAGAGGTAAAAAACATTGTTGTTCAATTTCAATCATTTACGATAAATCACCACTTAAATATTAAAAGGATGTTGAATGGTTTATTGTCTGGGACGATGTCTACTTAAGGGGAGAGTGTGAAAGATAAAGTGGTGTCAAAGTCTATTCCATCAAAATCTGCTGCCAAACATTGTTACAGCTCTGGAATATGTATATGTTTGTTTGTTATATTTTTTTTAGTGTTTGTCAAGGTGTGGCTATTTCATTAAAGAAGAAGCCAATATGTGCCTCATCCTATATTGACAATGGATTGTACAAAATTTTGTTTTTTTGGATGACGAGATCTGTTTTGCTCTTTCAATGGGAAAATGTAATGATAGAGAGATCTTGTTATAAATCTGATTTCGCATGAGTGACAATGGTCTTTTGCAATTTGAGGTATTTTGTTATTGAAACATAACTATAAATTCTAAATTCTAACTTAGTTTATCTAGATTTGTCTTTATAGATGTGCTAGTGGTAAACTGGAAAAAATGATGATGTCTTCTACTGTGATAGATCAAATTCTCCCTTTCCCACTGAAATTGCAGAGTGACATAAATTCTAGATCGACAAACATCAAACTAAAAATTATGATAGTAATCACAAATCTACAGCACTGAATCACACATTGTTTATTAACACCATAACAAAAAGTTACATAACACCTAACCACGAAAACAACTCTAGTTCATGTGCTTTATGTTGCCTTTAGCTAAATTTGGGAATGCTAAACTAACGTGAGAAAACCAAGGTAAGCTCATGTATTCATACCAACCAACTCCCTCCAACCTGGGTTACCTATGCCAAGCTGCTTTATTTAATAGTTTCTAGCCTGGGTTACTTATGGAAATATGTTAAAGAGGTGAATATTGGATGTAGTTGTCAACATGATTGTTAGGTCGATGTGTATCTGATTATTGACAGGAAGGCTTAACGTCATCTAACTTTGAGATTATGCTTTAAAGTCGGTTTTTCTTTCTTCCATTTGAATATTGAGATTCTCATAATTTGATTGTCCTTGAACATTAAGATTCCCCTAATTTGATTGTCATTGTTTCATTGTTGAAGCTTGAGATTCTCATAATTTGATTGTCCTTGAATATTGAGATTCCCCTAATTTGATTGTCCTTGTTTCATTGTTGAAACTTGTTAATTCTTAATGCATGTATTTCCATGTGCTTCTTAATGCATGTATTCCCCAAGAGCACATGCAGCATTTTCCATTTGAACATCGAAACTTTGCTTTCATTTGCATTTTCCATTTGAACATCGAAACTCTGCTTTCATTTGTACTTCGGGATTTGGCAGTCAACAAATTCCCTGGCCTTAATGCAAATCAAGATTGTAATCAATCTTGAGAGGGTTTTGAAGATGGTAATGATGTAGAATGAAATTTTATATCAAATACCGTCTGGAAATTTTTAGTTGGCTTTTGTAACATAGCATTCCATGTTTTGAAGTGTTATTTATGTGATAGCCATTGTTCGCTCATAAATTGTCAATATTTTTGCACCATGAGATTAGTAATAGCTTTTTCTCTTCTATTTTTGTAACATGCAAGGCCTCAGCACAAAATGAGTTGCTAATGCATTTTTAAATTGTAAGCCAAGAGATATGTAACATTTGCTAAAACAGATTAAAGCAGGACACCACAATTATTATTTTCAACTGTAATGAAACTTAGTCATGGGTTTTTATGACATAATTAATCTATAATTGTTTTTATTTAAGAAAAAATTGTCATGTTTATCCTTTTCACTTGTGAGGGTGTGTGTTCAGCTTGAGATGGCTTAGATCATATAGGCTGGATCCTAGGCTGGAATCATGCTGCCTAGAAAATATTTTGTTTAAAATTTCACTTTACTTTTTTTTAAATATGACTATGGGCTTAAAATCTGCAATCTGTTGCATTTACCACTTTAGTTATTCCCTATTTGAGGGAGTGAATCCATACAAGTATTTCATTATGGATTGAGAGGTGAGGCATTGTGCTAGGGTTTTGAATTTGGGGATGGAGGAGGTGGTAGATTTCTCTCGAGACCCTTTAGATGGGTGTATCGTCTTTTCCAGATCCCTTTAGAAGGGTGTCATATCTTTTCCAAGGGGCCATAGGAGGCTAATGTCTTGAGACCTCATGGGGGTTGTAAAGGATTGGGTTGCAAGACCTTCAATTATAGTTTCACTTGTCAAAAACTGTGGACTAGTGACTACAGGTTAGTTGGAGCAATGAAAGCAAGATATGTCTTAATCATCACCATAGTTCAAATCTTATAAAAGTGGTTAACATGCCCACCCAAATGTGGTCGACAAATAACACAACCATCATTGTCATTAAGTTGGACCAAGTGGCCTGAAGCCCCTTTGGATTAAAACTGCAAATAACATCCTACTTGTGGGTGATGGTCATAGGTTTCCAACGTTTGAGATCTCAAATGATCCATAAAAGCATTCTCAAATCACAATCATCATTGTCATTAAGTTGGACCAAATGGCTTGAAGCCCCTTTGGATTAAAACTGCAAATAACATCCTATTGTGGGTGGTGGTCATAGGTTTCCAACGTTTGACTTCTCAAATGATACCTAAAAGCATGATCAAATCCTAAAAATTAGGCAACTAATTAAGATAGTTCAATGATCTACTCCATCATACTATTGATGTTAAACTATACTATTGTAGTCCCTAGAGTATACTCCATGCCATCCCTCCATTTCATCAGTGCCAATCCATTAGTCAAATTAGGTTTCCTTAAATATAATTGAAGAAATGGCCCCTCTCATTTGGTGACAACTTTTAAAATTTTCATGGTCAGATTGTTCAAAAACAGTGCACTTGATTTTGCCTCATAGCTTCGTAGTGCAACTTAAAACATTGTTATGGTTCTTAGTGACAAGAATACGCCACAAAACAAAGAGAAGAACTACCTTTCTTTCCTTTCTCGTTAACATTTTTATGATCAATTGCTGTGGAACTTGAGACTTGTTTCTGAGATTACACTCCATGATATCATTAATGTGTGATCATTTGTTGTGAAACTGAAGGCTTGTTTCTTAGATAAGACCACATGATATCGTTAATGTTTAGAACTCCAGCCACAGAGAGAACAGGGCATTTCATAAATGCCAATTTTTATGCAAACCCAAGACTAAAATATCAGTCAACTTACATTACAGTGTTTACATTTGCAGATGTCAGGATAATAAAATGACAGCTTCAAAAGGGAAAATCCAATCATTTTATCAAAACAACACCATATAAAATACACAAGAATTTAATGAAAATTCCAGGCTTTGTTATGAGGTTGCAGGCGGCAATTTGGAAGCTTTAAAGGGATTTTTTCCTGGAGAAAAAACGTTGTTCCTATTCACAGTTTGAAGAAAAAATTACATTGATTGTGTGTTTTTAAACACTTAGATCTTAATAAACCTTCCTGCCATATCAATAAAGCCCTAGTTTGGTATACACAGTCCTTAATAGTAACTCCCCCTTCCCCCCAAGAAGCATACGCTTCATACAATCACATGCATTACGCTGAAACAGAAAAAACAGAAGAGTTAAAAAAACAGGGATTAGTCCCAGTAGCCAGTTAGTTTAGCAAACTAACATGATAAAACATGTTATTCACTACAACAAAAACCTGCGATTAGCGTCCCTTTTAGCTTCCCTTTTAGCATCCACTATTCCTTTTAGTGTATTTTCCATCATTTTTTGGACAAAGTGGACGCTTTTCCACAGGATGTCGCTTTTAATGGCGTTATTTGCATCCCTTTTTAAAAGTTGGCGCTATTTTGGACGTTAATTAGCATCCCCAATTAGTGTCCTTATTAGCGTCTTGATTAACGTCCCAATCAGCATCCCAATTAGCGTCCCTTTTTAAAAGTTGGTGCTATTGTGGACGCTAATTAGCATCCCAATTAACGTCCCAATTAGCATCCCCATTAGAATCTCAATTAGCGTTCCAAATAGAATCCCAATTAGCGTCCCTTTTTTAAAGTTGGCGTTATTTTGGATGCTAATTAGCGTCCCAATTAACATCCCAATTAGTGTCCCAATTAGAATCCCAATTAGCATCCATTTTTAAAAGTTGGCGTTATTTTGGACGATAATTAGTATCCCAAATAACATCCCAATTAACGTCCAATTAGCGTCCACAAAAACATCCCATATAACGCCAATAATAGCCTCCAAAAAAACGTCCTGAATAGCATATCACCATATATGAATCCAGGGTTAGTGACATGAATTCCGCCATGAATTTCAACAAGAAAAACATTCAACATAGAGCCAAGAAATGCTACACTTGGAGTTGATTTTCTAAATGCTAAGTACTATTGTTGAGTTGATTTGCTAAACGCTAGTACCGCTGTTGAGTTCGATTCCCTTTAAATATAAGGTTTGACTATAACTGTCAACTAATATTCTACTTGAAATTTGAGGATATATGCCCCACTATTTCCATAAATCTAGAGAGGATTTCTTGGAATCTTGTAGCTTTCAAGTGTTCAATCTATGACCCAAATATGCTTTAACATCCTATACTTTGATATTTGTCCCTCCTTTGAATACCACCTGTTAAATGACTGCATGGAAATGCTCGATTTGATGCCCTTGAATATGGGGTTGATCTTTATTGTTGATCTTCAAAATACGGGATTTGAATGCTGGTAATGTGGACCTACTACTTTTCTAGATGGAGGATTCAACACCATAGAGTCCTAATGATATTTCGTTCTACAAACATCTGTAAATCCCCATTGCTAATATTACTCTTGATTACTAGATATTTTGTAATATACTTTGTCACTTGTTCACAGTGTTACATTTCTCAATATGCCACAAATTTTAAGAGCCACTACTACGACAAAGGAATTTCCCTTGTTCAGATCATTACTAAGAGCTGGTAGAGAGTTCAACGTTCCAACACATAGGTATTGATAGGCTAAATATGCAAGTGGAAAAATAACAAATGTATTTTTGATAACCATTCAACAAGGAATTGATGCCAATAGGATGGTTTCATATGTGAGAATTATAACTCTTGCATATTCCTTAACTGTTAGCAAATTCCATTTCAAAGCTCCTTCTTCAGGTGTAGGATGCAAGAAATTCAACTCTATATTTTCACCTTCAAGTCTTATTTGGCCTCCAATGACCATAAGGTCATTTTTACAGGTATGGAATACAAGAACCAAACCCTTTATTGAGCTTGCCATTACAGACAATTTTCCCTATATATTCCAAATATGGTATCCTTGTTATATTTCTTGACTTCATTTTTCTAGTGCTTGATTGCATAAAACTTGATTATTTATCATTAAAACCAAGTATGTTGTTGGGTCACTGATTTTGTCAAGCAATTATACTATGCTGCATGTAGAATGCACTTTACTGCTAAAGGGAACCATTTGATACAACCATAAATTGACAAGAAACTTTTTAAATATCATTGTGCATATATATATTCATATTCTAGTTTAGTGTAGAGATCTTCAACAAAATATGGTCATTTTCACAAATCTCATGATGACAAAGTGTATGCACAGAGCTAGAACACATGTAGATGTTGAAGTGTGTGGAGGGGGGGGGGGATGTTGGGACATGATTGTGGGTACTAGAATGTGCATATTAACCTTGAATGTGTGCACATAGGGTCTAAAATTGTGACATCCCATGACATGGAGTCACACGTAAACAACAAATATAGACTTGGGCACAAAATTGGCAGTGGTTATTTTGATGAGATATACTTAGGCTTTGCTCCATTTTTTATTTTGTTCACTCAATGAGTAATTGTTTTGTTGATCCCATAAAATATTAATCCATCAAGTCCCATAGACTTTGTATTCACATGAGTTTGACTGAGAAGCATTACATGTTTGTGATTGGCATATTTTCTCTTTATCCATGACTCACGAGTGTCACCATATGGAAATTTCATATCTTAGAACACCAATGGTTCCTAGTTCTTTATTAATTTTGCAGCAACACCTCATCTTGATGGGTATATACTTGATTCCATTATCTATGATTTTTGTATTCACCTGAGTTTGTCTGAGCAACTTTATATGTTAGTTGTGATTGACATATTTTCTCTTTATCCATGACTCATGAGTGTCACCATATGGAAATTTTGTATTTTAGAAATACAAGATTCATTTACCTTGAAATAATGGGTTACTTTCTTTGGGTGAGAGACACCAGTGTATTTTTACCATTTGACATTTTAAATTCTGATAAATATTTGTAGGCAGTTTTCTTCAGTCCAATTCAGTTGGTCTATATGCTACTAAGGGGGTGAGGCTAACATTTGTCTGTCTAATTTGGATATGTTCCCTCTCCCCATCTCTATTGTCTATTTTACTTTCATATAATTAATGTCATTTTGCTTATTATCTGCAACAAGCATGTCTTCTTTGGAAGAGTTGTTGAGGGAATAGGTGTACTAAAGAAAATTGAGCAATTATCAACTACAGATCAAGGAAGACCTATTGTTCCAGTTAAGATTTCTAATTGTGGTGAAATATTTCCAGGCAAAGGTAAGAGTATAGTTTTAGTTGATGAAGGTGCATCCAAGTGCAATCCAAGCTTGAGAGATATAAGAATGATAAGGATGGGGAACCTAAGAAAAATAAACACAACTGAGAAAACATTAAAAAAAAAATTCCCACATACCAAGCAAGTTAGCAAAACTAGCATAACCAGGGTCAGGGCATCAAAACTTTTTGTTTAACACTTGTCGTGAAAGAATACATGTAATATGGGATGGAGGGGAAATGGAATCAAGCCTAAGTCAATTGAATCCTTGCAACTCACTACATGTCTGTCTCTCAACAATCCACCTTTTAAATTGAACCAAAATACCAAAAGAAGTTTATTAATGGCTAGATTTGAGAAAATTCTAAGTGTGAGTAATTAAGGGCTCGGGGCTCTAAAATTTGTTTTGTTTTGTACCAATCCACGATTCAGAGAATCAACAGGCATAGATAGTAATTTAAGTTATTTAATAAAAACATCTAATGTGTATACCTCTATGTCGAAACTGTTTTCCATGTCGATGTAGGCCACTACCCTCTTTATTGTCTTACCAAAAGGCATGATAATGAGAAAGAAGACCTAAAATTATGTGGACTTCTCCTTCAAAGAATGCCTTGCAATCACATTGGTAAGGACTGATAAGAAGATCACAACAATCCAACTTGTCAAATGTTAGTTGATAGTGTTAATTAAATACTTATATGGTAAATTTAATATAAGACTTACTTATAGTTGTCTCTTACTCTTTGTGTCTTGACACATTTAATATTTTATGGTTGTCTCTACGCCTTACTCAATTCGTATTATAAGGTGTTGATGTGCATGCATAATAATCCTTAGTTATTACTATGAGATGAGGATTTAAAGGGGAGAGGATGTAAAGACAAGTAATTTTATATGTATTTCGGTGGTGCCGAGGACAAATGTTGTGAGAAACCACAATAGATGGAAGGACGGAGGGAGATTACATCACGATCATGCCACCCATGAAATTGAAGACTATTCTTGAGCCAACAATTGTTTTTTAAATTTTATTAATAACCATTGTTTCTCCATATTGTGTGCCCAATGACACCTCTCTATAGCAACATTTGCATAAATCAACCTTTGCACAATTTGTGATCCTAGCTACATGCCATTATTTGTATTTGCATGACATCGAGTGTTGTTTATAGTTTTCACGAGTCCATGATATTCATGCAAGAAATGAAGTCTTGTAGAGGAGTACTCATCAAACCGACCTTTTGAATTTCATTTTGATGAAAAAAAAGTGGACATTGGTAGCAAGGTTCACATAATCATAAACTTGAGTGGTTTCCATTTGGGTTGTTTCAAGAATCTTCAGAGGAGATTCAGTGATTGTATCATTGCATGGCATAAACTTTCACTGATACAGTGATATGTCGTTAATTGTAGAGAGTTCCTTCGAAAAATGCTAGTTCAAGAAACTTACTATTTTAAATTTTAGATTATTGATAGCTTATTTTTGTGTTAGGAAAAATATTACACGCCTTAGCCCAAATATTACTATATTTACAAATTTAAAAAATTGCTAGTTTACTTGATCAACTTTCAGTACCAGAGTTGGATTTTACCAGCATGGATCCATCTTAGCTCCAGCCAGATCTATTAAACACCAAGAGGGTTAAAAAACCCATGTGCAAATCTGTTGTTGCTTAAACGTTTCAGGGTTAAGATGGCTCCATGCTAATTTTTTGTTTTCATTTGAATAATTTTTGTTTAAATATTGAAGTTTAGAGGTTATTTTCCAGCATTTTCTCTCACTGAGCTGTCCCCAAATGTTTTGTGTTAGAAAACAGGACCGCAGAGCAATAACAAATATACAGTTAAATTTATAAACAAGATGCAAAACAAATTAAAACAGTACAGAGAAACACATATATAACGCGGTTCACCCAAACGATGGGCTATGTCCACAAAGAAATTTGCTAGTCCTTTTATTTCAGTCCAGAAAGATGAAGGGATACACCCTGCAGCAAAACCGCCGCACTTCCTCTTCACGCTCTCACAGCCACTCTTCCAGTACAATACAATGCCCACATCCAGTACAATTACAATGGAGCCTCCTCAAGCCTTATAAAGGCTTAATCACATGTAGTACCATGGGACAATACCATGGGCTACAACAAACCATGTGCCCAAACCATGTGCTAGACCTAACCACCTTTGACTCAATCCCGAGTCAAGGTTAACACATGCAATACCATGGGACAATACCATGGGCTACAACAAACCATGTGCTAGACCTAACCACCTTTGACTCGATCTCAAGTCAAGGTTAACCCTAACAATCCCCCCTTTAAACTTGACTTGGAGTAATCACCAACTCCCCTCAAGTATTTACCGAGGAATCTTACATACACCCCCCTATCACCTAGGTCTATCTCACGACTTTACCAGTGAGTTACCAGGGGTATGCATGCCTTACCAGGTCTTACAGCCATATGCCCATTTACGTGCAAACCGCTCCATTACATTTTTTTCATGTGCCTTCATGGTGACTAATCACAGCAACTCTACCGTTGCTGCACTTGCTGGACCTTGGACTTGGAAAATTTCTTCTTTTCACCTTCATGCTTTAAGGACAACAGAAACCGAGCAGGAACTCAGTTTCTCTCTGGTTACTCCCTTTGTCAACATGTCTGCAGGATTCTGGCTAGTGTGAATATTTTCCAGTTTTAACAGTTCTTCATCTAGAACAAATCGTATGAAGTGGTATTTGAGTTCTATATGTTTAGTCCTTGAATGAAAGACTGAGTTCTTTGCAAGATGAATGGCACTCTGGCTGTCACTGTACAGCCTACTATTCTCCTGTTTATTACCCAATTCTTCCATGAACCTCTGCAACCAAATCATTTCCTTACTAGCCTCTGTAGCAGCAACATACTCTGCTTCCGTTGTTGAAAGTGAAACAACCTGTTGCAGTTTTGAAATCCAACTTACTACTGTTCCACCTACAGTGAACACATACCCTGTGGTGCTCCTCCTGCTGTCTTTATCACCAGCCATATCTGCATCAACATGTCCCTGTAGAACAATGGCTGAACCTCCAAAACATAATGCATGAGAAGTGGTACCTCTCAAATACTTGAGAATCCACTGTACTGCTTTCCAATGCTCTTTACTTGGATTATTCATATACCTGCTCACAACTCCCACTGCATGTGCAATATCTGGTCTTGTGCACACCATGGCATACATCAAGCTCCCAACTGCTGATGAATAGGGAATCTTGGACATGTAATCTATCTCTTCCTGTGTCTCTGGACACATATGCTTGCTTAGTTTGAAATGGCTTGCCAAAGGTGTGCTGACTGGTTTTGCATTCTGCATTCTAAACCTCTGCAACCCCTTTTCTATGTACTAACCTTGAGACAATGTCAATTTACGATTTTTCCTGTCTCTTGTTATTCTCATACCAAGGATTTGCTTTGTAGCACCCAAATCCTTCATCGCAAATGATTTAGCTAGTTTTCTTTTGAGCACATTTATATCCTGCATGTTAGACCCTGCAACAAGCATGTCATCCACATATAATAACAAGATAATATATCTTCCGTTATCTGGCCTCTTGAAATAAACACAGTGGTCAGAATGACATCTATCATAACCTTGTTCTATCATAAACTTATCAAATTTTAAATACCACTGCCTTGGAGCTTGCTTCAGGCCATACAAGCTCTTCTTCAACCTGCAAAACCAAATTCTCCTTCCCTTTGATCTCATACCCTTGTGGCTGCTGCATATAAATCTCCTCCTCCAAATCCCCATGGAGAAAGGTCGTTTTTACATCTAATTGTTCAAGATGCAAATCTTCTACCGCCACTAGACTTAAAATAGTTCTAATTGAAGTCATT
>LPNX010702357.1:83732-95919 GCA_001517045.1 Pseudotsuga menziesii
TTTCATTTCTTTTTCTGCAACTGATCTTTGTACATGACCTTTTCATTGAATACTACATCTCTACTCCTAATGATTTTGCGATTTTTAAGATCCCATAAGCGATAACCAAAATCATCAACCCTGTATCCAATAAAGGTACATTTCTTGGATTTAGCTTCAAGCTTTGTTCTATCATCTTTATTAATATGGACGAATGCTTCACAACCAAAAGTTCTCAGAAATGAGTATTTTACCTGTTTACCTGTCCATGCCTCCTCTGGAATTTCACCATCCAAAGCACTTGAAGGCCCTCTATTTATTAAATAAACAACAATGTTTACAACATCAACCCAAAACTGTAATGGCAACCCTGCATGCAATCTCATACACCTTGCATGCTCCATGATCGTTCTGTTCATCCTTTCTGACACGCCATTTTCTTGGGGTGTTCCAAGGACTGTCTTCTCTCTGCGAATCCCATTGTGTGAACAGTAACTGTCAAACTCCTTGCTGCAGTACTCGTCTCCATTATTAGATCTGATACATTTTAACCTTTTTCCTGTCTCATTCTCAGCCAAAGCTTTCCACTTCTTAAAAGTATCAAACACATCAGATTTCAGTCTAATGCAATAAACCCAAGTTTTTCTAGTTGCATCATCAATAAAAGTAACATAATAACGAGAGCCACCAAGAGATTGTACCTGAGCTGGTCCCCATACATCTGTATGGATAAGCTCTAACTTTTCACTCTTCTTTTGTTTCCCAACCCTGAGAAATATAACTCTCTTCTGTTTTCCATAAACACAATTCTCACAAAATTCCAAACTTACCTGCTTCAGATCTGGAAGCAGTTTTCTTGAGTGGAGAATCTACATCCCCTTCTCACTCATGTGGCCAAGCCTATGATGCCACAACGTTGCACCTGTTTCTGTGGAAGCTACAGAAATAGAATAATCAGTGTTATGAGGACATAAATATAAAGTACCTATCCTATCTCCTTTTGCAATTACCATTGATCCTTTAGTAACCTTCCACCACGTTTCTCCAAACGTAGACAAACAGCCGCCATCTCCCAACTGCCCGTTGAGATCAGATTTCTTTTCATAGCAGGAATGTGCCTTACATCCTTTAGCAACCAGTCATTTCCATTATTTAGTTTGATCCGTACCTTACCCTTTCCAACAATTTTACATGGTTCATCATCCCCCAATAACACATGCCCAAAATCACCTTGAACATAATCATAAAAGAATTTTCTATGAGGTGTAGCATGACATGAAGCCCCTGAATCTACTACCCAGTAATCACTAGTATTATCTAATGCAAGAATCAAAGCATCTTGTAACACATCACCTGCTACATTAGCTTCCTGGGTAGTCTCTTGCTGCCTCTCACCTTTCTTCTTTGGTGCTCTACAGTCTTTCTTTAGATGTCCTTTCTTACCGCAGTTCCAACATTCTATTTTTCCGAATCTGGACTTGGATCTTCCCTTTTTAGACTTGCCGCGATTTCCTGGGCTCCTTCCTCTCTCGTTTTGTCTCCCTCTGCTCTCTATGGTCAACGCATTACCTGATGTCTCACCTGTGCTTGTCCTTCGCATTTCCTCGCTAAGAATAACACTAACAACATCATCAAACTTAATAGTGTTAGAACTAGGGACAAAGTTACTTACAGCCATGACCAAGCTATTCCAGCTTTCTGGCAATGAGCACAAGATTATAAGAGCCCTAACCTCATCATCAAAGTTCACTTTTACAGAACTTAACTGATTGGTAAGTATATTAAACTCATTTAAATGGTCAGCAACAGATCCACTTTCCGACATCTTCATATTAAATAAACGCTTCATTAAAAATACCTTGTTAGAAGTCGAGGGTTTTTCGTAGAGCTTACTCAATGCGCTCATCACACCCTCTGTTGTTATTTCTTTCAAAATATTGAAGGCCACCGACGAAGCCAGGCACAGCCGTATTGTTCCTAGTGCCTTTCTGTCAAGAACCTCCCATTCTTCATCCTTCCTAGCCGCTGGTTGTTTTGCTTTTCCACCCAACAGCAGGTACAGATATTTCTGGTACAGATAGTCCTCCATTTGCATCTTCCATAATTGATAGTTTTGGCCGTTAAATTTATCGACCCTAAACTTTCCTTCTTCCGCCATTGCTCCCACTTGAACCAAGAACCCTTCTTTCCTGCGAGTTTACAAACCAAATAGACCTTTTGGCTCTGATACCAATTGTTAGAAAACAGGACCGCAGAGCAATAACAGATATACAGTTAAATTTATAAACAAGATGCAAAACAAATTAAAACAGTACAAAGAGACATAGATATAATGTGGTTCACCCAAACGATGGGCTACGTCTACAAAGAAATTTGCCAGTCCTTTTATTTCAGTCCAGAAAGATGAAGGGATACACCTTGCAGCAAAACCGCTACACTTCCTCTTCACGCTCTCATAGTCTCTCTTCCAGTACAATACAATGCCCACATCCAGTACAATTACAATGGAGCCTCCTCAAGCCTTATAAAGGCTTAATCACATGCAATACCATGGGACAATACCATGGGCTACAACAAACCATGTGCCCAAACCATGTGCTAGACCTAACCACCTTTGACTCAATCCCGAGTCAAGGTTAACACATGCAATACCATGGGACAATACCATGGGCTACAACAAACCATGTGCCCAAACCATGTGCTAGACTTAACCACCTTTGACTCGATCTCAAGTCAAAGTTAACCCTAACAGTTTTGGACATTGATGGGTTATTCAAAATTTTGAGGATGTATAGAATTTGACTGTGAACACTCCATTTTCTTTAAAAAGGTCTCCATCTGCTGGTAATGATATCCTTGACTTAGAAACTCATATAGGAGGCTAATATAGAAATGGTTCTCGTCAGATGAGAATACAGTGAATCCTCGCCACCGAATTTTGGATTTCTCTCATCAACAATAACTAGTTCCATTCTTGATGGGCTGATTTGATGGCCACCATGACATTCCATTACGTGCTTCACATATTGATTATTGTATCAATGGCCAAAATCGCTTTCCACAATCCACTATCAATAGAGAGACTTGGCTTCCCAACTTTTGCTACCATGTCATCATGCTTACCTTTTTTAGCATTCTTTGGCTATCCATAATTTATTTTTGAACACTCTGGTGTTTTTTTAGAAGGGCTCCATGTTCTTGCACACAAAGACTCCGAAGCTTCTACATGGGCTTCGTGTAGATTTTAGTTAGATCCTTTAGGTCTATCTTTTTTAGAAAAAGGGTTAATCTTTTTATGTTCATGTATTTTTCTTTGTATATGCATATGATTGTGTAAATGCCACTGATATGGTGTTGGAATAATGGTGTCTTTTAATTTTGAAATTCTAAGTTTTTTTTTGTGCCCAAATAGTGCAGGAAGAAACAGAGAGGGAAGTTGGAGTAAACAAAGGTGTCTCGGATAAGCAAATTCGGTTGAAAATATTTTCTCCAAATGTTCTTAATATAACTCTAGTGCAATTGCCTGGTATAAATAAGGTTCCAGTGGGAGATCTACCTTCTGATATTGAAGCCCGGATTAGAACAATGATTTTGTCATATATCAAGCATGAAACATGCATCATTCTAGCAGTTTCACCTACAAATGCAGATTTGTCAAATTCTGATGCGCTCCAGATGGCAAGAATTGTTGATCCTGATGGTAAGTACATTAGTTTAGAATTGCTCTAAGCTATAACTTTGAGCGACCTAGGTAACCCTATTTTGAACCCATTGAAGGCCTTCACACAATTTAAGCATTAGAATTTTGATGCATTGTGCTCTAGCTACAACTTTGAGTGACCTAGGTAACCCTATTTTGAACCCATCGAAGCCCTTCACACAATAAGCATTAAATTTTTTAGGCATTGTGCTCTAGATACAACTTTGAGCGACTATTGGGACAATGATCTAATTTTAAACTTGAACAAGCATTCTACATCCTTGTGTGGGGTTTGTACGACATGGATATTAATATTGATGTATCTTTTGAGCAGTTATTGAGATTACAAAATGCATCATGATTCGTTCAAGTTTGAGAAAGTGAGATTAGTTATTTTTAGGCTCACCATTCATAAAAAAAGATAGGTGTCCATTTACCAAAATGTATTAGTGTCATTTTCTAAATATTTTGGTAATAAAGAAATTCACCTTCCGAAATGGAAAAAAACACCCAATTAAGTGTACATCTAACCTAAAGGTAGAACCTACTATACATACTCACTTGTGAAGCAATTTTCATCTCTACAAAAAAAAAATAGCATTAAAATGAAATAAGACCACAAACAAACATACATACAATTAAAGATAAACCAATAATGCATTCATAAAGCAAGTATTATTTATTTATCATTTACTCCATAAAACAACCGCCGACATCTATTTTATAAAGTATTCACATTGTAAATATATCCCAAAAAAAGAAACTTTATGAAAAAAAAACTCCTGCAAACAAATGCTTCACAAATATGTATGTTTACACATTCTAACATTACATATTTTACTTTATTTAACCCTTCGCATTTCATTGCACATATAAACATATAACACATAATTAATTCTTCCCAACTCAAAACCTAATATATACCATAGAACTTAAATCCAAAGGCACACTTTCCACCATTTAAATTTAATGACAAAAATAGCTCTTAACACCCAAACTATACTTCACGTATGACTCATTCACAATCATAAAAAAGAATAGAGCAACATTGTGAGCCAAGAGCAGCATTGGTCAAATCTGTATGAATCACCACCATAAGTTTCATAAAAAACAAAGCCAAATTAATTGACTTTAGCTACCGAAATTTTGGTGGGTCTTGACGTGACACGAGAGCCAAAGTAATCGACTTAAGCTATCAAAATTATTGGGTCTTCAAGTGACACGAAACAAATAATTAACTTAAAGGAATAATGGTCAAATTTGCATAAAGTTTAAGTATAAAGATATAAATTTAAGTTCAATTCCGTGAAACTTTAGTGCGAGAGTTTTATAATGATTTTAACTCTAAACTTGGTGTTGGATTTTATTTTTAAAAGTTTGGTTCATTATACACCAACTATATGTTAACATATAGTTTGGTTCATTCGTTCATTTACAAAGTATTTGTTTACATAGTATACCATTGTATTTGAAAAATATTCGTTATTTTTTCAATAAGTAGGTGATTTATTTCTTATTTAGTTTTTCTTAGCATAAAAGTTGTTCTTATTCAATTTTTGAGAAATTTAGTTTATATTATGATAGTTATCATTGAAATCCAATGGATTTAAATGAAATTCATAGGAATTTCCGTAAAAAGTCTAATTTATATAGGTTTTAAGAAAAATCATGGCTTGTGGGCTATATTGCATCTGCATGTTTTAATTTGTTGTAGTTATTTTATGATTTTGGTTGAGTGGTCACCATGAAGGTTATTTATTCTACCTATTTCATTGAAGCCATTTGTGTGTTTACGTGTATGTTACACCCTTCTCCAAGTTTACCTTTAATATGCAATAAATTGGATTTTTGATCATGAATAAGGATGCTGAGCACACATTTTTCATCTTTTCCAATTATCTTTGTTTCTTCAAAACATTGAGAAATCAATTCGATGACTAAGTCGTGAAATTGATTTGATGGCTAAGTAATTTTTTTAGCAAAATAATTTTCCTTTTTGTTACACAATTATAGAACATATTTCTATAATTTATATAGCAATAATTATTTTTTAATGGAGAGACACCTCACTAAATTTTAAATTTTATTAAGAAAAAACAGGGTGATTTTTCAATCTTTTGTATACCTTTTACAAAAAGACCCACCTCCTCTAAGGTAGAACGATTCTCTTCTATGAAAGACATTACTTTAGCTCATCCTAGATAGATTATCCTTGAAAAACCAAGAAGAAACCATAACTTTGCAAATTCTAATCAAGAATGAAATAATCATATCCTTATGAAAATAGTCCATTAGTTATACCAATGGACAGCGGGTATAATTTAAGCTTGAGCTTCAACAAGCTACTAAGTCTATGCATAAACAATTTAACCACTCATTATTTAAGAAATTAAAATTAAAACAATCACACAATACCAAAATGTAAAAAGCTAATCATAGTGATTTGAAATTCAAAATGTATTTTCAACTACTTTACACACAAGGACTTGCTGTCCCGCCTAAACATTAAGTCGCCCAAAAAAACCCTGGTTTTCCCGCCTAAACATTAAGTCGCCCAAAAAAACCCTGGTTTTCTTTCACTTGCTGAAGAGAGTTCATTTCTGGTGCAGAGGAGAGTTCATTTCATAGCTTTTGTTATTTGGTGCAGATTGAGCTGGGTTTCAAAGGTTTTGTAAGGAGATCGCACTTAAGGGAGAACATTGGAGTATATCTTGATGACTATTCATCTCTATTGCAATAACAGAGGGTGTGTTTTCTCTACGATTATCCCCTGTGAAGAGGGCCCATTCAAATTGATCTTGTGGTTAGGTTGTGAAGGTCACAGGCTGTTGGAGAATCCATATGGGAGAGATAGGGGATTCCTATTTACTATTTGTTTGCGTACATCCCTCATTTGAAAGGACATGCCATTCATCCAAAACCAAAAGGAAGAGTTGTTGCAGTGAAGGGGGAAATACTGGGAGTGTTGCAGACACGTACAGGAAGTCTTGGGGCATGGAAAGACCAAATACACAACAATAATGTTACAAAATGTTGCAAGAAGGGCGAGTTCATTGGTGGATTGGCGACTTGGTAACTAGGTGTTTTATCTCTGTGGAGGGCGTTGAAGATTGGCATCATAGTGTTATCATAAATCTGTTGTTGATCAGTGGAAGAGTTATCTTGCTGGTGGAGTTTCCACAAGTCAGATTTGCTGCATTTCTATATGCTCGTCTTGAAAGGTTAATTTAGTCGGTATGATTGATAGAATTATTAAATAGCAATCTAAGTTTGAGATAGCATCAAGCCCATTGTGTCTTTCATATTGCTTACCTTTCACAACTCGACAATTGGGACACTTCTGCATATGAATAGCCACCTACTGAGCCATACTTGGCTAATAGTAATGTTCTTGAATATGCAGTGTCTATTCCCCCACACCTACACAAAAATATGTCTACCAAAATCTCTTGCAATAGATCTATATTTGATCACTCTGCGCTTTTTTTAAAGTTGGTTTCAATGTCTTAATTTGGTATGGCAATATTGTAGATATTTAAATATCTACAACTCTATTTCAATACATGAAAATCTAGAGATTGTATTTCAATGCTTAATGATCTACATATTTAATGACTATTGAGCTCGTTAAGCATGGATCAGTGCAACACATGCAGGGTATTCCCCCCACCTACCCAAAAAAAACGTCTACCAGGATCTCTTGCATTAGAAGTCTACAACATATTTTGGAGACTATCCACAATATGGAATAAGATGATAAGTAAATATTATGAATTTGATACCTTTTGAATTGATTTAAATGATTGGTTATGATCTATTTTTAGTAGTTCACTGTTGCTCATGTAGGTCTAGTTTTTGGGCTAACACAGTCCATATTAAATATGGTTTTAGGTTAGGAACACTGCATTCTCTTCCTCCTTAAGAAGCTTCATTCTTGAATCATTAGATGTAACCAACTAATAAGATTTCCTCAGACCTCAACTCAAATGTTGCCATTCTTTATCATCCATCCATCCATATCTGACTCCTCTTGCTATCATTCTATTATGATTTGATGCTACATATTCTTCTGTTGATTTCTTGATTTCCATCAATTTAACATTGATGGGTTTTTATGACTTGTTGGTGAGTCAAATTTGGGCTCAATGTTTTGGTCTTCCTGATTTAGGTACTTGTCGCCTGTAGGTCAGTGACTAGGTCAACAAGTTAGACTGGTCAAACCCAAAGTTGACTCACCAGGGTTATCTATTTAAGCCCCAAAAAGATCAATTTGCCTCATTTTCACCATTTTCTTTTGCAAAATTTACCCATAGCTCTTACAAGAGACTCAAATGTGTTTTTTTTTTTTTTTGTACTTGCTGAGTTTTTGCCAAGATTTTTGTTGAGTTGGTAACTACGCTATATATAGCTACAGAGGTGTTGTGGTTACAAATGTAATCTGCACCTCTACCTGCCTTAGCCAAAGCTGATATCCATGATATTTTACTAATATCCTTCACTGCATTCTTCAAAGTATGCATTCAACATGGGGACCTATAGGTATGCCTATATGTGCTCTGAACCAATGAAGCAACTGATCAACAAACATATTCTGCATCTGTGCCTACTTGCACCACACTGGATGACCCAACTTATTTTGCATCTTATAGAAACTAGAATCTCAAACTGCAAAGCTGAATCTTTAGGCTTTATGGAACAATTAACAACTTTTGAAAAGAATGGTCCGACAAAATATGTAGCGATAAAGTTGATGAGTAGCTGCCATCTCATGTTGATCCACCCATTCATAAAAGTGGAGCACCCTGCCCTCACTCAAGTCTGCCCATATCATATCCTCCATCTGCAAGGTAATCCAAAGCACTTGTTTTTCTAGCAACAATATCCCAATTCTATTTTTTAAGTGGGGAAGCATATGGAAGCCCTGTAGCTCAAAAGTTCCTGCAGATATCCTTATATAAAGGAGAATGGGAAACATGGAAAGGAATGCCATTTGAAAAAATATTGTAACTGCAATTTGTGATACATATCAGAATTGTACTTGGCCCTCAGCTTTCATTGGCCTCCATTTTAGAACTAGACTTCCCTTCATTCCTAATTAGTAATTAGATAAACCAATTTCAGTGGCATATTATTACTCATTTGCAGGTTTTGAACTAGCATTCTTGCTAGGAAAGGTTCCTTTTGCTTTAGATGCCATCTATTACCTATTTATTTTTGTGACAGGGTTAGTTTAGTGCATATACCAACTCCCTTTCCAGAAATCTAGGAAAGGTGTTGCTTGGCCCCACCGAAAATCCAATGAAAAGCATCCTTAATAACGTTATAGATCTATAATTGTGGTCCATCATTGTTTTGGGCCCTGATTTGGCTTGCATTCGTTACATATTGCAGCGGGATATTTTGTGTATTGAATGGGCCTTCTTTAAATTCAAACAAAATTCTGGATGGGCATTAGGTTACCACTTTTAACAATGGATCCTGTTTCTCTCATCCTGATGCATTGTTTTGCATTTCATTTTCATCACCAGATAATTAAACAATGAAAAGCTTGAGGAGAAAGTGTTGTTTTTAGTTTGGAGAGAGAGTATTTTCAATTTTTTTGGTGGTTGAAGTCTGAAACTAGAAGTTTATAACCAAAGGGTTTGAAAAATAAGGAAAAGAACTCCAAAATCATGCTTGTAGTCACTACCCACAAGCTTCTTCTGGTGAAATGTTGTTGCTGTTGGTGAGTCATGCAAAAATTCTCTCCCCTTTGAAATCTTGGCCGTTGTTGTTCTGTTCCCTTTCAAAATGGTGAAAATTAGAGAAATTAGGGTTTTAAAACCATATTTGTTAATTTGAGGTGTGCATGACCCATGCATGAAAGGTGTCCCAAGGCACACAAATGGTGCCCCTCATGCTTCAGGGACATTGGGGTACTTGTGGGGCATGGACACATGTCTCCATGCCCCTTTGATAGGTAATACAGGATACACATCTCCCAGCTTAGGGGGACACGCCGCCGTTAAAATACTTCTTATACTATCATTTGTATGCTCAAATAATGCCGACTGTTGTAAAACTTATTGTTGTATGATTGATGACAATCCAGTGATTTATAAATTTATACGCTTGACAATATGTTAGCTATACTACATTTTAGTGTCACAAGGCTTTCTATACAATTTGTTGTTGTACAATCCCCTTTCTGTAATTTGTTGAATGACCATTTGGAGGGTTGGCTGATTGCAAAAACAGTCCTATCATACTTGAATTTTTTGTCTGATGGAAAGAATTTGATTAATTTTTGCTTTATGCATCGACTTCTGAGTTTTTCCTGCCATTTCTGTTGAATTTGTTTCGAAGTTTAATTGTCATTTCCTTACTCTAAAATAAATCATGTTGTCGTACACACCCAATCAAATATGGTTGGTTAAAAATCATGATTATGAGTCAATTCGAGTAGAAATTGGTTCGGTAATGGTTGGTTAAAAATATTGATTATTGTTTAAGAGTTCTTATTTACTTTCATGATTCATCAATATGGCTTAGGTGCTGTACAATGTATTCTCACTAAAATTCTAATTGAACTTCTAATAAAATTCATCGAGTCCATGAAACCATCACACATCAGTGGTATTGTTTGGAGTTGACCTTCATAATTGCCTTCATTTGATTTCATTCCAGTTCCATTCCATAATTTGGAAATCACATGCCTAAGTTATGGCCGCTGGATTTATTTATATATTTTGCTCACAATATGTCAAAAATGTTCATAAATGCATGAACTGTTTTCTCCTATTCTTTGCTACAATCCAAAATATTATCCAAAAAACAATAATGAACTTGCGAATTAATGAATGCACTGGAGGCTACTGTGTGCATTGACAAGACTGAATTGCAATTAAAACCATTGATAGTGGCCATTCTTTGTAATAAACCGATATGTTATTAATCCCCTTTTTAATTTGTATTAAGTTTTTAACTTTTTAGTGGTACTCACTTAAATCTACCTTGGAAAAGAACTATAACCCTTGCCTATAAAAGACATCTTTGGTAGGTCCTCATTTTTAGAAGTCTTTTCCTTGTATTTAAAATTTTGTTTCTTTGAGGATGGTTTATAATTTAACTTCGAAGAATATCTACAAGGTGATTTGTAAAACCCCAACTGGGTCTCTTTTAACTTCTATTTACAGTAAAAAAAAATCACTTTATATATACAGTTTGAAAATCTATAAATCTGTCTATTCTTCTTGTAATAATTTACTGCTAACTGTGCAGGTAGCAAGATAATACAACATATAAACTTTTAAAATTTAATTAACAGAATTTGCCATAATAATGCTGGAAAATACCTGTAGGTAGCTAGTAGTTCCACCTTTGTTGCTGCCCTTATTTACTGTTTTTCCTTGCTTTTCCTGCAGCCAAAAGTCCTTCCCAAGTTTCGAAACTCAACCGGTCCAAACCAGTCTTGCCACCCTGCCAACTGTTGAGGTCTCACCAACCACCCAGCTCCAAAGGTACCCCTTTGGACCCTCGAGCCCAAACCGAGTGCAAGCCCTAAGCTGTTGTATCCCCTCAACAAAACAATCCCCCACAAAACCCCTTCTTTGCAGTTCTCTTCTCCCAAAACTTCTCAAAAAAAAACTAAGGTAAGGATGATCCCCTTCTCCTCCCTCCTTTCTCCCTCTTATTCACTGAATCTCCCCCCGAGCCTTTACTGCCCCCATCTTTTATTAAATGTTCAACCACTTGACCCATCTTCCTACCAACCTTATTTAATTTCCATCCCATCTTGGATCGATAAAAGGGCCATATTCAAGGAATGACAATTAAATAATTTTTATCCAACCCTATGGATTCAGGTCACATGTGAGGAATTCATTATTTTATTAAATTGCTTATCACCGTCAATCTTTTAATTTAATGTTTAGATATACCATACATTCTAACACATTTGTTTATTCCTAATAAATTATTCGACATTATCTTTGACATAACATACACTGAATGAATGCACTTAAACATTATTATATTACAACTTAATATTATTTAAATAATTTTCTTGACCTCTATTTAACGAGACAACTTAGTTATAATTAACAATTAATGCATGCTCATTTATTGATTAACAAACAATCATTCAACTTCAATAATTATTTATGTTTTGACCAATTAAAACTCTCTAAAACATTAATGTACGTGCCACATTCAACAATATAAACATTTTAAAGATCACTTACATATTTAATATTTATTTATTACCTTATCCAAATTAATTTTAATTAATCTTAATGATCATTAATGGAAATATTTACCACCTTCACTAGTCAAACCTTAATTATAGTTAAACTTAATTAACATAATTCATAATTATTTAACACTTATAAACAAGTTAATATTAGCCTTAGTAGGACTAACTAATCGACCTTCACACTCAATTGACATTTATTATTCAAGTTAATAATAATATTATTAAGAGACCTTAACATTATGAACATTTATTTAAAACTTACAATCAAATTAATA
>LPNX010702390.1:0-54123 GCA_001517045.1 Pseudotsuga menziesii
TTAGGCTCTAAGTTATTAGGTTGTTTTGATTTCATGTAGTAGGAAAGATCGAACGAAAGATTGATAAGTACACTTAATTTTCTTGGCTTGCAGAGGAATTTCTATCACGCTAATTTTGCTCTGCTCACCGGTCGACGGTGATGCTTGGCTTTCCGTTCCTTTCCTTTGCATTGTACGCAAAACTGGGATAAGATTTAGTTTCGTCGCAATGCGGACCTAACAACCACTACTTCCCAAGCATTGTGGACTTTGTGGTTACAGTAGCTTGATGTGCAATCTATGTTTGTCCTGGCGTTCCTACGTCTTGTTCTTGTGCACAATTGTCCTCTGCTATTCATATCGAGGCCAGGCAAGCGGATTCAGCCGCAGTTTACGAGTTGGATCTTTGTCTTCTTTGGTGTTCTGTCAAATTGATATTTATTAATGTAGTCCTGAATATCTTGAATCCCAAATGCTGACCGTTTCTTTGCCCTCAAGACTGGCTATGTCTAGCCGCATGGAGAATTGGTGCCTTCAGGTTATATAGAGTCTAGACACATATCTAGGGCTTGCCGATCGAAGCCTCTGAATCGCATTTTAATGGAAAAGATGCTAATTCGAATGACTAGAATGTTTTGTTTCTTTCTATTTGCAAGCATTTTGGTTTCGATCCAGCTGATCATGACTGGCGTGGTGGCCGCTAGAATCATCCGGGACATGAAATTTAACTTTAAATTGAATAATTATGCGAGAGACGATCCTGGTTTCACCAAGCTTCCCAACGTTCTGCTAGACCGGCTGCATATACCACGCCGATCATCGACCCTGACGGTTTTCCAAGAAGCTCCGACGTTTCAAAATGGTAAAGAATGCATCGTCTCGGCACCTTTGTCGTGGAGATCAGGCTATTCTCAACTTCAAGAAGAAGAAGATGATGATACAGAGCTATATGATAGCATGACCATGCATATAGCCATGACGCTGGACGCTGCTTATTTGAGAGGATTGGTCGCCGGAATTCTATCGATTCTCCAACATGCTGCTTGTCCCGAGAATGTAGTCTTCCATTTCATGGTGTCCGAGCGCCAACGTGATCTCAAGGCTACACTTCAGGCGACTTTTCCATACTTGCGCTTCATATTATATTACTTTGACTTGGGAGAATCATTTAACTCGACTCCGATTTAGTTGTTGTGGATGACATTGCCAAGCTAATGCACCCTCGTCTCATGGCTCGAGGTCTAAAAAAAACCAGAACAGCTGGCTCCGATGGTACCACTTGCTATAACAGATGGCAATGGGATATAATTTTTATTTTTTTAATTTTATTATTATGATGTCATGTTGCCACATGTCAACTCAAATCCAGATACCAAATTCCAAAGTTTACATCATCTTCTATCCACCAATAAGTTGTTTACAAAATAGTTTTTTAACAAAATTTTTTTTTTTTTTTTTACAAATCCCTAAGTTATACTTTACAAAACAGATTTTAATTTTTTTGATAGAGAGCAACTAATACAAAGTCAAAAGAGTTTGAATTGCAATTGATTACAATATACCTGCTGAGGCAGGTATAATAACATATAATTTGTTACATACAATAAAGTTTGCCTATAATATATATTTGATGTTACATTATTTTATCTGTATGAACATAAATATAAGACACATTGTAATGTCACATAAATATTTAAATAGTTTATATATATATGAATGGAATAATTATCATCAGCGTAGATCCAAATCCTAGGCTCTATCAAGCACCGAGATGGATCAAATCTCTCGAGGTGCACACCTCTTCTTAGATATCCATTGATTTGATTCAAACCAAAATACACATCTTTTTATTTAAGGTCCACATATAATATTTTTATTATTAATATTTAATATTATTTATGGCATATAATATTTATTATTATTTTTTCTTTTGTTAGGAACGAACATTGCATCATTTCCCTACACATGGTTTTAAAACCATATGCAAGACCCTCCTACAACCATGGGTTGTTTAGGAGGCCTTGCACATGGTCTTAAAACCATTTGCAAGGCCCTCTTAAACCATGTACAATAAAACCATGGGTTGTTTAGGAGGCCTTGCACATGGTTTAAAAACCGCGTGCAAAGCCTCCTAAACCATGTACAATAAAACCATGGGTTGTTTAGAATGCCTTGCACATGGTTTTAAAACCATGTGCAAGGCCAACGTTTTTTTGCAGATAATTCAATTTTGTGTTTTTTTCTTGACCCACATATTTTTTTATGGATAATTAAATTTTTTGCTTTTTTATTGTTTTGTTAGGTAGGAAGATTCCAACATCTCCCCCATATTAGATTGTTTTTGTGGCCGACATTTATTTTGGCCTATTAAAAAAATTAATTTTTATTAATAAAAATAATGTTATTAAAGTGATATTATATTTTAGTAATAAAAATAATGTTATTAAAGTGATATTATTTTTTATTTTGTGTTACAAGATCTCTCCCATAATATTCACTATCTCTATTATTTTTTGCCGACATGTTACAAATGTTACATCACGTTACAAGATCTCTCCCATAATATTCACTATCACTATTATTTTTTGCCGACATGTTATAAACGTTACATCACGTTACAAGATCTCCCCCATACTGGGCTGTAGAACGCCTCTCGGCGCAATTATTATTGAGTTGCTCATGAATGGAAAAAGTATGATGCTTATATATCGACTTTAATCAAGGATTTGACCTAGAAATAACATTTCCCCAAAGCCACATTTATTGGAGACAACTATGTACCTACTTTTGAATTAATTATATATTCTCAAGCATCTGATATTAGGCATGAAATTTGACCCCAAATTCTATTTATAAGTTATATTTTTAAAGATCTCAAATTGTGGGGCTTAAGGAAAAAGTGCAGTTGATTTGAAAAATCAAATGAGAATTTATATTTTTATTATTTTTTAACTTTACATTGAAAAATTAATTTATATGTGTCATATTTTCATTTTTTTCTTCCAAAAAAAAAATCATAATTTTATTAAAAAGTTACATTCTTCAGATAGACCACTATCTTTATTAGATTAGTGTCTATTTCCTCAAAATGTACAACACAAAAAATGCTTATTACAATAGGTAATAATTGATTTGAAAATCAAATTATATCAACCCAAATATTCAAAAGATAGTTAAACTACATTCAATAAGAAAGTAGAATAAACACTATTCATTACAACCAATTGGCATGCATAAAAAACTATGATAGATTTGTATATCATCTAATTCAGTTTTTATAAAAAACATTCAAAATTGTCACAAAAAATGACTATCATATAAAGTCCAGATTCTGTCACATAATTGTAACCATAACTGTAATCATCCAAAAATGAGCCTGTCCAGGAAAACTGTCCATACTGTCCAGAATACTTATCTGTCCCAAGAGTATTGTCCAAAAACTATCATCAAAAAAATAAATGGTCTCAAAACATAGTAAAAAATACACCATAAACTGTCAAGAAAGTCAGATGGAACTATGAAGTGCACTGATAATCCAAAGTCTAGTGATAACCCTCCCTCCAGCGAGAATAAACTAAAAAATCTGAAAAGTTTCATATGTTTCAACTCCTCTATACTCCAGGATTTTCCAGTGACCTTCAATCATGTTAGCACCTACATTAGCTAAAGCATTAGCTTTAGCATTCTGTTCCCGATAAATATGCTTGTAATCTACTTTGACAAGAAAATTAGATATTCTAATCACCTCCTGAAGTACTTGAGTAAGAACAATATTGTTGATTCTGAACTTACCAGAAACCCAATTGATCACCAGTTGAGAATCCCCAAAAATCTGCAAAGATTGAACACCCTGCTTTAAAGCCAAAATGATAAGCAACTTTAAAGCTAAGAGTTCAGCATAATTATTGGTTCCCAGCCCCAAACCATCCATAGAAAGTAAAAAAGTGCTCATCAGATATATACAGAATGCCACCTGCCCCACAAATCTGAGGGATTCCAACAGCCGAACCATAAAAAAACCCCCAAGGAGATGATTTGTCAATTTGTTCCTTGACAACCCTCCTTAAATTCACAACTCTGTTATCCAAGGGATATGCACTCAGTAAACCCATACATAAATAAGTAACCAAATAAGATTTAGGCTGAATATCTTCAAAACAACATTGATTCCGAGCCTTCCATATAAACCAAGAAACAATAACAAGTAAGGATCTATACCTGGCCTCAGCATTCAAAACCCCATTCTGAACACAATCCAAAATAGATAATCCATTCCACAAATTGTTATATCTTAACTTATCCTCAATTTCAGACCAAACCCTCCTAGTGAATGAGCACTCAAAACCAATATGAGCATTAGTTTCAGATTCCATATTGCACAGATAACACTTGCCTGGACCTTCTCTTCCTTTTCTACACAATATGTACCATGTTAATGCTTTCCCTGAAAACAAAAACCAGCAATATATTTTTGATTTAAGTGGACACTGAAGTTTCCAAAGCCATTTCCACCACCAGAAACATTCCATCTCATTTCTAGAATGAATCAGATGTAAGAAGCCAGCTTTGGGAGTATACTTACCAGTTTTTGACAGGCTCCAAATAAGTTGATCATCCTCAGTTGAAATACGAACATGGCTAGTTGTCAACAGAGCAACATAAGAATTCCAGATAATAATTTCCTGCTCATCAAAACCAAGGAAATCATCATTTAGCCAACCCTGCTCCTGTAGTAAAGCTGTCCCAATACAAGCAATATCTTTTAATACAAAATAACCTTCATTATGAAGTTTAACAATCATGGACACTGGTAAATTATGCCTCCATTTGCATCCTAGCCATGGGTCAATACCAATACGTACCTCAATTCCATTCCCTATTCTCCATACAAGTGACTGTCCAATGAGATCAAAAGACCAAAGTACTGCTTTCCAACAAATGGATATACCACCTTTTTTTTTTTTACATCGCTCCTTATACAATCAAGTAAATATAAGGGTGAAATGTACTTCTGGATAGCAATCTGCACCCAAAGTACCCTGCCATTAATCAAATTCCACACATTTTTAGCAGCAAGGGATTTTGCAAATAAGGTAGGTATTTTCAGACCCCAGCCTCCCAAAGACTTGGGATTGGCCAGATCCTTCCATGAATACCATGGTAGTCCAGAAGCCTCACCATTACCATACCATAAGAATTTGAAGCATATCTTTCTGATTCTTTCAAGAATACCCACAGGCATCCAAAAATGCATCCAGTAAACTGGAATAGCCTCAAGTACAGCCTTAACCAATATAAGTTTTCCGCCCTTAGATAACCATCTAAAACTCCGGTTCTTTATTCTCTTTTCCACTTTGATAATGAGCCAATCCCAATCTTTCAACAGATATCTGCAAGGTTTTAAATAAAAACCAAGATATTTCATACCCATCTCAATATTTTCAACATTAAAAGAGAAAATGTTCTGAATTGAAATCAAATCGGATTCTTCCAACCTAGAAAAGTAAAAAGAAGATTTATCCTCATTAATAATCATTCCAGAAGCCAAAAAAAATACCATCAAAATCTCATATAAAGTTGATAAAGACTGTTCAGAACCATCTGTGACAAATATAATATCATCAACAAATAATATATGGGACAGAATAATATTGTTGCCAAAAGAGATACCCTGTAGAGCCCCACTAATATGAACTTTATGAATGTACCTGCTCAATCCTTCTACCACAATCAGAAAAATTAAAGGAGCCAAAGGGCATCCTTGTCTGAGCCCCCTTCTAGATCTAAAAAAAGTAGATGCCACCTCATTAATAAGAACAACAAAAGAAACAAAAGTAATATTGATCATCACCCATGTAATAAAAGGTACTGAAAATCCCATTTTAGACATGGTTACCCGTAAATATGTCCAATTTACCCGATCATATGCCTTAGATAAGTCAATTTTAAGTACAACAAATTTCAAACCCTTACAATGGATGGAATGTAAGCCTTCCTAAATAATTCCAATTGCTTCATGAATTTGTCTACCAGGCAAACAACCAAACTGTTCCTTAGAAATAATTCTTCCCAATATCTTTTTAATTCGAGTAGAAATGATTTTACCAATAATCTTATATATAAAATTACATAAAGATATTGGTCTAAAGTCGTCAAATGTCTTAGGACAATCAGTCTTGGGAATCAAAGCAATAAAGGTGGTATTAAATACAACAGGGATCTTCCCACTGATTCTGGAATCTTCAACAACTCTTAACAGATCCCTTCCCATTACCTCAAAAAGAGCCTTATAAACTTCCACAGGGATCCCATGAGGACCAGGACTCTTATCATTTTTACTGATAGACAGAATAGACTGAATTTCTTCAATAGTAACAGGAATCATAAGATCTAAATTTTCACTTTCAGAAATATCAGAAGGAAAATGATCAGCAATATCCAGAATTTCAGGTAGATGTAGATTTGCCTCTTCTTTAAACAAAGTTTCAAAGTGATGAACACCCACCCCAACAATAGACTCAAAACCCTCAACAATGTTACCCCTATCATCTGCTATCTTCCATATAGAGTTTGTATATTTCCTGTGATTCACAAATTTATGAAAGAAAGGGGTGTTATCATCACCACAAAGCAACCAAACAAACCTACTTTTCTGTCTAGCCTTTTTTTCTCTATCTAACAAAATCTTTCTCTTTCTAGATTCCAGTACATAAAGAGAAGCCTTATCCTCATCAGTGGAAAAACCAAAAACTAACTTAGAGCAAGAATCCTCTAATAAAAACTCAATCACAACTAAATCTTTAGTGTCTTGTTCTTTCCTTTTAACAGACCAACAAATAGAAACATTCTTAATCTTTTTAAGATTAGCAGAAAACTGAGAAGCAGGAGACAAAACAAAATTCTCATCAAACACCTTCTAGGCATTTTTTAATAGAATAACCTGATCCTCATGCTCCAACCAATGTGGATTAAACTTGAAAGGAGAATGTAATTTTTGATCATGACCCAAAATATGTAAAAATACAGGATGATGATGTGATTCTTCCCCACATCCCACCCATTGACGAAAGCAAAGCTCATGTTCCAGTAGGTCTACAGAAATCAACAATCTATCAAGTCTTTTACTAACATTCTCAATACCAACTCTCCTATTATTCCAAGTGGGTAGAGTCACATTAGGTAAGATATCCACCATACCATGATCATCCAAAATTTTTGAAAAAAAATTAGATAGACAATCAATTCTGGCCCTATCTCCCCAAATTTCTGATATCCCCATGGAAAAATTCAGATCCCCACCAAAAATAATCTTAGTACAATTAGTACTAATAAAATCCAAGAGATTGTACTAGAATCCTTCCCTATCAACATATGGTCCATATATGTTAATAAAACAAATCTCCATTTGTATTTCAATAGAATATAAAGAAACACATAATCCCGATTCCATTGCCCAAGAATTCAAGAAAAGTAGAAAACGATTCCTGCATCCTACTAGCAAACCCCTCGATTTCCCTTTGGCATCCACAGAACAAAAATTCCATCCAGGAAATAATAATTCCATATTACCAGCAAACAGTACCCCATCACCCATAGTTTCTTGTAAAAAGAGAACATCCACATACTGATCAGCAACCAGCCTACAAATAGCTAGTTTTTTAGGTTCACTAGCTAAACCCCTACAATTAAGGGTCATTACAATCATAGTGAAACCCTACAACGGGCATCCACATCTCTAAGTGCCCCAACATCATTGAAAGAAACAAACCCCTTTACAGACTCAATTAAATTAGTAGGAGTCAATAAACTCTTAAAACCCGGTGTTGAGACAAAGTCCACTACCTTGGAATTAGATCTCAAAATGTAACCTGAACCATGTCCTTTGGTATCCTTAATAGGGGAAGAAAACCCTAAATACTTAAGGTTGGAATTGCCCATAACAAAATTATCCAGATGATCCAAACCCGGCTTTAGGAAATAATTGGGAAGGTTACCCTCCTCAAAATCAAGAAAAGAAGTTAGACTCAGATATTTTAAAGTTGAGTCAAAATTCCCCACATATTCAACCAAATCAACATAAGTAACAGACCTCACAGGTGATAAACAGTTTTTTTCACAATTAACTGGAATCAAAGGAATAATACCCTCATGAACATCAATGGATAAGTCTAATTAAGCAGGTAAAATTATAGGAAATCGGATCAATCATTAATGTGCGTCGCTTCAACAAGCATCGCTATCCAACTATTTTAACTACCTGCATTTATTACTTGATTTGACCAACCCATAGCCCTGCAACTGTCGCAAGTGGTCGATCAGTCATCACTACAAACTTTAACCCTGTGTAGCCTCTCCCCTGGGGCTTGCCTTGCTGCTCTAAACATAAATATTCATTTTTTTTCTAGTGCCTCAAGTGGTGCGCATCATCGGCCCCGACCGATAGGGCTTCAAGCGACTCCCATTGACAAGCATCATTAATAATACATCATCTAATTGCTATAATTGATCTGCATCACAAGAAGTAATGGAATGAACAAGGTACGGACCTAACCAGTGCATTTGTAACTTACTGGGATGCTTGATAAACTTACTGTCATATAATAGCACTAGATCACCTTCTGCAAACTTTTTTTCTTAATGTGGTAATCATGCCATGCCTTATGTTGATCCTTCACAACCTGTTGGTGGAAGCCAGCAATAAATAGGTCTTCTTCGAGCTGAACCAACTATGCAACATGCTCTTCTAATGCTTCTGCATCATCCATGCTCATCGTCACAGCAATGCGCAGACTGGGAACAATATACTCCATGGGCATGACTACCTCTTGCCCATAAACCAGCTTAAATGGTGTCTGACCGGTTAGTCGTTTACAAGTAGTGCGATAGGCACATAGTACTGCTAGAATTTTTAGGTCCTATTCATCACGGCAAGCATTACATACCTTAGTCAATGTTGTTTCCAATATTTTGTTGAATATTTCAATGGTCCCATTCGCCTGTGGATGGTATGGTGTACTCCTCTTATGTTGCACCTGCAACTCCTCAGTTAGTGCGTTCACATTCCGGTTGACGAAGTGACTGCCTTGGTCACTCATCAAGATCCTAGGAAACCCAAACCATGTCACAATGTTTTCAAAGATGAACCTCGATGTTGTCATAGAGGTGCAATCCATAATCGGTGTATCTTCCTCCCACTTAGCCAGATAGTTGGTTGTAGTGATGATTTATTGCGCACCAGTCTGCTTCCTTGGTGGATTAATAGGACCCAAAAAATCCACATCCCATTTATCAAATGGTTGCAAAGTCACCTGCGGTACCAGCAGCATCTCATCCCTTCGCGATGGTTTACTGACACACTGGAAGACATCACAGCTCCTTGCATAGTCTACGGCATCATTATGCAATGTAGGCCACCATAGTCTGGTGCACAACACCTTCCATGCCGTAGCCTGCCCTCTGTAGTGGCCTCCCTCAATTCTTGCATGTGCTTCTTCAAGAATGGGACCCTGCTCATGTGGTAAAATACACCATCGCAAGATTTCATCCGGTCCAAGATTATAAAAATGTCTCGAAATTAATTGAAAATAAGAAGCCTTTACTACCAGTTGCTTCTTTTGTCTAGTCGACATGTCCTCCGAGGCAATACCAGTGGCCAAAAACTAAATAATGGGTGTGTTATCTCCCAAAATAATTTATTTCGATAGTATGAAGAATATAATTCATGCAATGAGGGATATGAATATCACTGACAGTTTGAAAGCCTCTGTTTTTGATGAAAATTTCACAAGTTGTAGCTTTCAGTGGCTTGGGATAGGATCAAAACATCTCATTAGCCATTGACAAACATACGGACTATGACTTCCGCGATCAGATGAAAAATTTGGCGATCGAAGGTTCTAAGGGCTACGTATCGGCGAGACAAAGCTGAAAGGTTCTGCAATGTTGGTGATATAAAGCACTAAATGCCGATGAAGTCACGTATCAGAAATTGAAACCACTACTTAATAAAGCGTCAGAACTTGAAAACACTAACCATCGACAAGATAGTTCACTAAGGAGCCGCAACAGCAGAAGACAGACTGACTACGAGTTCTGCCACAATAGAAAACTATTGGCGATCAGAAGAACTAATCACTACGGATCGACAAGTTTGAAAACACTAACCGTCGGCACAACAGTTCACTAAGGAGCCGCAACGGCGGAAGACAGAGTGACTACGAGTTCCGCCACAATAGAAAATCATCGGCGATTGGAAGAACTAAGGACTACGGATCGACGAGTTTAAAGCTAAGCATCTCCGCAGTGGCGGTAAGGAAATGGAAAAGGCCTCTGAAATAGCGGTAGCGTTCCGGTCTAAGGTGCTGACGGGCTAGAAGACAGAGCTTCTGATCATCGATGCTAAGAAGATTAGTCATTGGAACCTTCGACACTGTGGCATCATTCAGACAAGAAGTTATGACATGTTAATGATTACAACTTCTGATCACCGACGAGCTAGTGATGGAAAACACCGATACATTCAGGCTTGGAGCGCCGATGAGATAGAGAAAAGAGTTTTCGATTGTCGATGAAGAAACTGTCGTGACATTAGGTAGTTGAGGCACCAACACTGCGACAGCCTTCAGATAAGATGTTCCGACACATTAGTGAGTTCAGCTTTCGATCGTCGACAATCTAAGCAGTTGAAAGCTCCGATACGTTCAGTCTTGGGGTTTCGATCACCTATGCTGAGAAGATTAGTCAGTTGAGGCATCGAAACTGTGGCAGCATTGAGGCTTGGGGTGTTGACGGTTAGAGTTCATAGCTTCTGATCGGCGACTGCGGCGACAAGGTAGAAAATTCTGGTGGATTAAACAAGAAAGGTCACTTTAGTTAACCACTGAGACACTGGCTATTGGCAGCAATTTCACACTGAACCAGCAGTGGTGATTATCAGTGACTACTACAGTTATTTAGTATTCGCTCAGTGAACTAGATCTTCATAATATATAAACAAATAGCTAGATAGGATTTTAAACCCTAATCTGAAAAATATCACTTCTGAGTATTTTTGTGAAAACAGATCAAAGTTTTCAAGATCTTTCATTTTTCTGTAGAAGGCTATAAAGCCCATGATTGATTTTATAATAAAGGTTCAACTTCGGGGATTTATGAGCCAATAATGCTTTCAAGATTCTCATTTTACTTATTCATGATATAAGCTCTTTTGTTGTGATTTGGTCAGCCATCATCTCTTTCTTTACTGTATTTATGCCCGAATGTGTATTTAGCTCATTTTCAGATTGATTAAAAAGATGATAGTTGTCATCCTATTGGTTTGTTAATGTTATTTGATTTATAAATACCATCCCAATTAGGATTTAGCCATTTATATGCATGTGTTTTGTATGTAAGTCTTCCATCTAGTGAGTTCTCCATCCCTGCACCTTATTGTCGAACTTCTGAGCAATTGCAACTAAAATCCTTGTAAACGAGTGAGTTGTATGCATGTCTTGAGAGTGGAAAGGTTATATAGGTCAATTGACTTGATCCATATCAGAAAACCCTAATTTTTTTTTAAGATACCAGGCATCCTTGATCTACAACCTAGAGGAGTTTCCTGGAGTGATAACAAACTGGCGCCGTTCTCGGGGAGAGGAGATTGAAGCTCAGCTTCCCTGGGAGACGACACAGATCCATGCTTTGATGATAGAAAAAGATTGGAAATTATTATGGTTGTAATCATCTATCTGGTGACTCCATTGATATAAGGTGGCTTCAAGAAGACCAAGTACTAGAGCAAACCCAAAGGGGCCACATGTCTTGAGAGTGGAAAGGTTATATAGGTCAATTGACTTGATCCATATCAGAAAACCCTAATTTTTTTTTAAGATACCAGGCATCCTTGAGCTACAACCTAGAGGAGTTTCCTGAAGTGATAACAAACTGGCGCCGTTCTCGGGGAGAGGAGATTGAAGCTCAACTTCCCTGGGAGACGACATAGATCCATGCTTTGATGATAGAAAAAGATTGGAAATTATTATGGTTGTAATCATCTATCTGGTGACTCCATTGATATAAGGTGGCTTCAAGAAGACCAAGTACTAGAGCAAACCCAAAGGGGCCACCAACAACACCTGTTTCAGATCTAGAAGCAATTTTGAGGAAAGCTATGGCTTTACTAAGACATACTGGCAGTACTGCACAAAAGCTACATTAGGTATTTCAAGAAATATTTCTACCATTATTTTTTCTACTAAAACTCTTAATTCCCAGGAATTTTTAGATACATCAGAAAAATCTAGGGGTTGGGCATCTTCAAGCACTGCTTCTTGTGAAGATCCAATCCCTGGTGACTCCACTGGGATAAGTATACCACCGCCTTCTCAGCAAGTAGCTTCATCATTGCATCCTTCCACAACCCTGTCCATACCCATTTCCAATATGACTTCCCCTGAATTGACCAAGATGGAAAGGATCTTGGTAGCTACGTATGCGCCCTTAATTCTGCCAAATCATCTCGTAGCCATGCCTACTGGGGATTATCTCAAGTATATTCCTAAGTTTACAAGGGAAGGGGATTTCACTCTTGAAGAACATCTAGAGGCTTTTTACAGCTATGCTGAAAATATTAACATAGAACAAGAATATGTATGGACTAGGGTGGTTGTGCAAAGCCTAGATGGCTAGGATAGGAAGTGGTTTAAGGAATTTCCTGTCGGATCAGTGGCAGGCATAGAGGCCCTAGATGACATTTTCCTAAAGAATTGGGGAGAAAGGAGGTACCACCTCTACTATATCACATAATTCAGCATCCTAAAAAGAGAAAATGGGGAGTCTGTCTCCAACTTTACCAAGAGATTCAACAATATGTACAGGAAGACCCCTACCGAAATTAAGCCCACTGATACCTCAACTAGGATAACTTATGCAAATGCCTTTGACTTTGACTTCTGCTTACTTCTTGGAGAAAGGAGGTCCGCTTCCTTATCACTCATGCAAGATGCTGCCCTAGAAGTAGAGTCAAACATTCTGGCATCTTAGAAGGTAAAAGGGAAGATAGACAAGAAAAAGAGGCCAATAGACTATAGTGGGGCTTCGACATCAGAGAACAAGATTGAAAAAATGACCAAACTGTTAGATAACTTGACTGCTGAAATGTCTAAATTGAAGGACCAAGGACATCTACCTTCGAGTGGTAAAGGGCCAAGTGACTTTGCTCCTTGAAACCCAAATTTTGTTCCTTATAGAAGAGGAAACCCCCCAGTTCAGATTCCCAGAAGGGAGAGAAATCAAGGGGAATATCAAAGGATAAGAGCTCCATTTCAAAATGTTGTATTAGAAGAAGAGCTAGAATTCATTGAAGAAGAAGGAGAAGCTGAAGACAATATCCGCTGCATGGAGGATGAGGTGGATTATTCTTTTTTGACACAGGAAGAATATGAGGAAGCCCTGAATGATGAGCAGATCACTGAAGAGGCTGTCTATAAGGCTGATGGTCAGGGACATTACAAACTTAGGTCTAGGCTAGTTTCTCCCCTCAAGAAGAATGTTGTACCTATCAAGCAGCCTGCTGCACCAGCTAGAAAGGTTGCTCTTTTACCAAAGAAAGTGGTTGTCCCATCCAAAGCATTGCATAAACCAACACCTTCAACCACACCTGATCAAGTCCAACTCAAACCTACAACTCCTGAGGTAAGTTTTGTATATAGGATGCATTATTCCTTCAACCTCGAGTCTGAAATTCAAAAATTGAAAATCCCTTTCCCTTTAATTGAGCTAATGAAGAATGATGCATTCGAAACCTCCATTCTGAATTCCCTTCAGCCCAAGGTGTGCATTGACACTGACTTTGTGAACTTACAAGATGACAAGCCTGTTGTAACCCTGGGCCCCATGATCGAAGACCTAAAGGACTCCTTCCCACCATTCTATATATCTTTGAACATCCATGATAAAATCCTCCATAACTGTCTGCTGGATTCAGGAGCCTCTCATAACCTAATGCCAAAGGCTATGATGGATGAGATTGGCCTCATCATCACCAATCCCTACCATGATTTATTCTCCTTTGACTCTAGGAAGGTCAACTGCTTGGGCCTCATCAAATACCTTTCTCTAAACTTAACACAACTACCTTCGAAAAGCGTAATGATGGACATTGTAGTGGCTGATATTCCTCCAAAATTTGGCCTCTTGCTGTCTTAGTCATGGAGCAAAAGACTAGGTGGCACCCTTTATATGGATCTCACATATTCCACCATTCCCATGTTTGGAGGGGAGACCAAGAGGCTGTACAGGTAAAATTAGCTAGCATACATTAGAAGCAAGGAGAGACACTCAATGAATCACTTCATCTACGCAGTGGACACTAATTTTGGGTCTTGCATTTTGAAAATAGATAATAATCAACAGATATCAATTCATCTCACTAAGCCCACCTGTCAGCAGCTCGAAGAAGTAACAACAGTGATCTGGACAATGTATTTCAATGGGGCTAGTGCTCAAAGCTCAGCAGGTGCGGGTGTAGTATTGATCTCCCCATATAAGGAAAACATTCACTTATCTTATAAGCTTGATTTCAAAACCACTAACAATGCAGTAGAATATGAAGCCTTGCTGCTAGGAGTTAAATCTACCAAGGAGATGGGGATCATGTGCATGAAGATTTTTGGAGATGCAGACCTCATCATACAGTAGGTCAACAAAGTTTTTCAGACAAAAAATATCAGATTGAATGCCTACAGGGACGAGGTATGGAAACTTAGAGACTCCTTTATGTTTTTTGAACTGTCATATATTCCCAGGGATTTAAATCACCTGGCTAATTCCCTGGCCGTCTCTGCAAGTCTGTTTGTTCCTCCTTTACCCCCTAAGCTCAGCTATGATGTTCAAGTCAAGTACAGACCCTCTCTGCTAGACAATTTAAAATTTTGGAGGGTGTTTGAGAATGATGAGGAGCTTATTAAATTCCTTCAGTTAGTAGATGAATTCTATGACATACACATAGATCAGGAAAACCTTAACATGGAGGAATCCAAACAACTCAAGTTAAAAGTTAAAGTGACTGAGCAGAATATTTTCCAATTGCCCAGCAACTACATACCCCGAGTTCTAGTACCACTTGAAGAACTGTTTGATCACAATGACATCCCTCTCAATCCTGCCAAAAATGAGCTAGACCCTGCTATCCAAGAGCAAAACATAGGCATCCAAAGCCATCCTAAACTAATAAATATTTCCACGGGGTTGAATGCTGATCAAAATTCTAAATTTTGCAGCTTGATAAAAGAGTTTGCTGATGTTTTTTCCTGGGAGTATAGTGACCTAAAAACTTATGACACCAATATCATCCAGCACAGAATTCCTTTGGAGAAGGACACCATTCCTTTCAAACAGAAGCTAAGACCCATCATCCCTCTCCTATTACCAGTGATTGAAAAAGAGATCCACAAGCTCCTTAAAGCCAAAATCATAGTTCCCCTCATATATTCCAAGTGGATTGCAAACCTGGTAGTGGTAATAAATAAAAATGTAGAAATCAGGTTGTGTGTGGATTTTAGAAACCTGAACAAGTGTTCCAAGAAGGACAATTATCCACTGCCCAAGATGGAACACCTATTGCAGAAAGTCTCAGGGGATAGAGTTATGTCCTTCCTTGATGGCTTCTCTGGATACAACCAAGTTGTTGTGCACCCTAATGACCAAGAGAAATCTGCCTTTACCACCCCCTGGGGCACTTTCATGTATGCTAAAATGCCATTTGGGCTAATGAATGCTGGGGCTACTTTTCAGAGAGCCATGGACCTAGATTTTGCAGGGATAAAAGATAAATTTGTGCTGATATATTTGGATGACTTAACAGTTTACTCTCACAGCCATCATGACCACTTGGAGCATTTAAGGAAGGTATTTCTGAAGTGCAGAAGGTATGGAATATCACTAACCCCAAGAAGTCCCAGTTTGCACTCAAGGAAGGAAAGCTCCTAGGCCACATAGTCTCAGCTGAAGGTGTAAATATCGATCCGGTAAGGGTGGAATCAATTCAACAGCTATCAATACCAAGGTCAAAAAGAGACATTCAGTCCTGTTTAGGCAAGATAAACTTTGCCAGGAGATTCATTCCTAATTTCTCTGAGCTAGTAAAGCACATAACAGTCATGCTAAAAAAGGATGCAGAAATAAAATGGACTGACCAAGCAAGAAACTCTGTTGAAGACATTAAGAAAGCCATCATGGGGGGCCCAACCTTGATTAGTTCCGACTACACCAAGGGTTTTTACATTTTCTCTTTTGCATATTATGACACAGTGGCAGCTATACTATTACAAAAGAATAATGAAGGTCTTGATCATCCAATTGCTTTTTTCAGCAGAACCCTGAGAGATGTTGAGCTGAAGTATGACCCAATTAAGAAACAGGCTTATGCTCTCATAAAATATTTAAAGACTTTTAGAATCTACATTCTCCATGCAAAGGTCATTACATATGTCCCTTCAGCTGCTGTGAAGGATGTTTTGACTTAGCCTGGCATTGATGGTAAGAGAGCTAAGTGGATTTCCAAACTCATTGATTTTGATGTAGATGTGAAACCCACCAAGCTGTTAAAGGGATTAGGTCTGGCCAAACTCATGGCCAAAGAAAACTGTGAACTGATGAGAATAAATTTCACATGTGTCAGATCAGCAAAGGTACAGACTATGGTAGCATCTGAAACATAAGTAAATCAAGATCAGGATAACAGTAGCTGAGAACATATCTTCATGTGAGTGGTACTCAGGTATCATTCAATTTTTGCTAAAATTAGAATTTTCCCCTGATCTCACTCCTAACCAAGCACGAGCTCTCAAGTTGAAATATGTTAAGTTTTGCATAATTGACAAACTTCTATACTGGAGGGATCGGTCTGGAATTTTGTTAAGGTGTCTAGATAAAGAGGAAGCAGAGCAGGTCATTCATCACTTTCATTCTAGTACATGTGGAGGCCACCACTGCTGGAAAACCACAACCCACGAGATCTTAAGAGCATAATACTATTGGCATGTCCTCTTTGTTGATGTGTGCACTTTTGTAAGGTCCTGTGACCAATGTCAAAGATTTATAGGGAAGCAACAGCTCAAATCCTTGCCCCTTAGGCCTGTTACAATGAATGGGCCTTTCCAGCAATGGGGTCTAGATTTCATAGGTGAAATAAATCCATCTTCCAGTGGACAGCATAAATGGGTCTTAGTAGCCACTGACTACTTTACCAAATGGATAGCAGTAGTACCCACCAGAAATTCCACTCATCAAGTCATCCTGAGATTTTTATATGAGACATTTTCAGCAGGTTTGGTTGCCCAGTAAGGTTAGTAACTGATAATGCACCAGATTTTAAGGCTGAGGAATTAGTTAAAATGTGTGAATCAATGGGTATTCAACTTGTGCACTCCACATCCTATTACCCACAAGGCAATGGCCTGGCTGAGTCATCCAACAAAAGCTTAGTCAGAATCATCAGGAAATTGCTAGACACAAATCAGAAAAGCTGGGATTCAAAGCTTAAGTTTGCTTTATGGGATGATAGGGTAACAGACAAAATATCCATAGGGACTTCTCCATTCAAACTAGTTTATGGCATTGAGGCCATATTTCCTATCCATCTCATCCTTCCGGTGGAAAATTTATTTCAGGAAGAGGAGGATGAACCAAATGATATGGTAAGAAGGATGATGGATTTGGTAGAATTACAGAAAATAAGGGAGCAAGTTGTAGGAAAATCAGGAGCTCATCAACAAAGGATAAAGGGCATGTTTGACAAAAGAGCAAAGGAAGACAACTTCCAGGTTGGAGATTGGGTCCTCAAGTGGGATGATGTCAGACAGGACAAGGGGAAACATGGAAAATTTGACACTTTGTGGATTGTCCCTTTTGTGATAGCGCAGGTACATAAGAATAACACCTTCAAATTGCAGAGTCTGGAAGGTGAAGAGGTATTTGATGGCCTAGTAAATGGGTGGTTCTTGAAGCTCTATTTTATTTGAGGCTCTGAGGCCTTATGATTGTAAATTAGTTGATAGTAGGTTGTTTTGCTTTCAGAATAAACTCCATGCCCAATGGAACAATAAAGGATAGTGTTGAGTTACTTAGTTTCTTTTAGGGAAAGGCATTTTGGTCTAGGGTTCTTGGGGCCTCACTGGGAGATTCCCACCCCCATGTAGGAGCCAGATGTTATCTCCCAAAATTATTTATTTCGATAGTGTGAAGAATCTAATTCACACAATGAGGGATATGAATATCACCGACAGTTTGAAAGCCTCTGTTTTTTATGAAAATTTCACAAGTTGTAGCTTTCAATGGCTTCGACGAGGATCAGAACATCTCATTAGCCACTAATAGACATATGAAATATGGCTTCTGCGATCAAATGAAAAATTCAGTGATCGAAGGTTCTAAGGACTACGTCTTGACGAGGCAAAGATGAAAGGTTCCGCAATGTTGGCGATATAAAGCACTAAATGCCGCCGAAGTCACGTATCGGAAATCGGAACCATTGCTTAATAAAGCATTGGAACTTGAAAATAATAACCGTCGACAAGATAGTTCACTAAGGAGCCACAACAACGGGAGACAGATGGACTACGAGTTCCACCACAATAGAAAATCATCAATGATCGAAAGAACTAAGGACTACGAATCGGTGAGTTTGAAAACACTAACCATCAGCACAATAGTTCACTAAGGAGCCGCAACAGTGGAAGACAAACTGACTATGAGTTTCGCCACAATAGAAAATCATCGACGATCGGAAGAACTAAGGAATACGGATCGACGAGTTTAAAGCTGAGCATCTTCGTAGTGGCGGTAAGGCAACGGACAAGGCCTCTGAAACAGTGGCAGCATTCCGGTCTAAGGTGCTGACAGGATAGAAGTCAGAGCTTCCGATTGCCGTTGCTGAGAGGATTAGTCGTTGGAACCTTCGACAATGCGACAAAATTCAGACAAGAAGTTCCAACACATTAATGATTACAGCTTCTAATCGCCAACAAGCTAGTGATGGAAAGCACTGATACATTTAGGCTTGGAGCACCGATGGGCTAGAGAAAAGATTTTTTGATCATCGATGAAGAAACTATCATGAATTTAGGCAGTTGAGGCACCGACACTGCAACAACCTTCATATAATAAGTTTCGACACATTAGTGAGTACATCTTCTGATCACCGACAAGCTAAGCGGTTGAAAGCTCCGATACGTTCAGTCTTGGAGTTTCGATTGTCGATGCTGAGGAGAGTAGTCAGTTTAGGTGTCGACACTGCGGCACCATTGAGGCTTGGGGTGTCTATGGTTAGAGGTTAGAGCTTCTGATCGGAGACCGCAGAGACAAGGTAGAAAATTCTGGTGGATTAAACAAGAAAGGTCACTTCAGTTAACCACCGAGACACTGGCTTTTGGTGGCAATTTCACACTGAACCAACAGTGGTGATTATCAGTGACTACTACATTTATTTAGTATTTGCTTGGTGAATTAGATCTTCATAATATATAGACAAATAGTTAGCTAGGGTTTTAAACCCTAATCTGAAAAACTATCACTTCTGAGTATTTTTGTGAAAACTGATCGAAGTTTTCAAGATCTTTCATTTTTCTGTAGAAGGCTATAAAGCACATGATTGATTTTATAATAAAGGTTCAACTTGAAGGATTTATGAGCCAATAATGCTTTCAAGCTTCTCATTTTACTTATTTATGATATAAGCTCTTTTGTTGTGATATGTTCAGCCATCATCTCTTTCTTTACTATATTTATCCCTGAATGTGTATTTAGGTCATTTTCAGATTGATTAAAAAGCTGATAGTTGTCATCCTATTGGTTATTAATGCTATTTGATTTATAAATACCATCCTCATCAGGATTTAGCCATTTATATGCATGTGTTTTGTATGTAAGTCTGCCATCCTGGTGAGTTCTCCATCCCTGCACCTTATTGTCGAACTTCTGAGTAATTGCAACTAAAAGCCTTCTAAACGAGTGAGTTTTATGCATGTCTTGAGAGTGGAAATGTTATATAGGTCAACTGACTTGATCCATATCATAAAACCCTAATTTTTTTTTAAGTTACCAGGCATCCTCGAGCTACAACCTAGAGGAATTTCCTGGAGTTATAACAGGGTGCATAGTGATCCTCTGTGATGTCAACATGAAACAATTGCGCATCTGGCAAACCGTTATAATTATTGGTCAGTTCTTCACCATTCTCGACACAAGACAGATGATCTAGACCAGCATTTAATCACCCCATCTTCACAACTATTTCAAAATCAAACTCCTGGAAGAGTAAGAACCATCGACAGATCTTCCCCCCAGCACAGGCTTATTGACCAGGTATTGCAAAGCAGAATGATCGATGAACATCTTGAAATGTCCGCCCAATAAGTAGTGTCAAAATTTTTGCAATGCATAAACCATCACTAAGCATTCCCTTTCCATTGTTGTATAATTCCGTTCAGTAAATGACAGCTTCCTACTGGCATATGCAATTGGGTGATCTAGGTCGCCCTCACCTGGTTGCACAAGAACGACCCCCAGCGTGATAGAAGAAGCATCGACGTGCGAACTCCTTATTCCAATCATAAAAAACTAGTATGGGTGCAGAGGTCATCTTGGCTTTCAAAGTGTCAAAGCATCCTTGACATTCCTGATTCTATTCATAAGCTGCATCCTTCTTTAGTAGTTTCTTCATGGGGGCAGTAATTGCAGTATATCCTTTGATAAAATTGAGATAGTATCTGATATGCCCCAGTGTGGCCCGAATCATATTGACATTTGTCGGTGGTGGTAAACTGAGTATTAGCGCGATCTTTACTGGATCGACCAACATACCTTCTTTTCAGACTATGTGCCCCGGTATCATGCCAAATGGTGCACAAAAATACACTTTTAAGAATTTAAGGTGATCTGATGCTGTCGACACCTTTCCAGCATCAGTCACAGGTTGTTTAGATGGTCCCTAATTAGTCCATAGAAAATCCAGTCATCCATATATAGCTGCAGGAAATTTTGAATAAAATCTCTAAATACAGCAACAACTATGCGAGAGAATATGGCTGCTGCATTCTTCAGCCCAAATGGCATGACTATATATTGAAAACAACCCCACTCGATGACAGGCATAGTCTTATGGTGATCCTCCTTCGCAATCTGAATCTGGTGGTATCCTGAAAATCCATCCATGAAAGAGTACATCTCTTGGCCACCTACGCCTTCAAGAACTTCATCTGTAAAAGGGGTCAGGAATGGATCGTGCATGCATGCATCATTCAACTTCCTTAGGTCGACACAAATGCAGATTTTTCCTATCTTTTTATCCTGTACCACCATAGGACTTATCCATTCGAATTATTCTACAGGCTCGGTGATCCCAGCATCAAGCATCCATTCAATCTCATCCTTCACACAGTCCTTGTATCATGGATTCATTCGATATGGCCTCTGTCGCATAGGTTTGGAATCTTGTTTTAACATGATTTTCATCTCCCCCAGGTCTCCTAAAATTCCCTTCATCTCTAAAAATCGCATCAGAAAAAAGTCCTGGAATTCATTTAGCAAGTATGTGATCTTGGCCATGGTCTCCTCGTCCCATTAGTCTCCAACATTTGCTAATTTTGGGTTCTCTGCTGACCCAATGTTGATTTTTCGAATCCTCAACGACTGACTCATCAAGTCCCTCAGTATGTCTGGGGTTGTAACATCATGGATTCCTTCTGATTCTGGAATATTAAAATTCCAAAACTCATCGTCATCTTCAGGTTCCCCAGACAAGTTGTAGCAGGTCATTATGGATTGGATGGAACAATGCGCATGTGTATCACCGGGATAGGCGACAAGGGTGACCTTGAGTACAACATCGCAGATGATTTGTAAAGCATTGCATACCTCTAGGTTGATGTCCTAAAAACTAAACGTCTGTGAAAAACAAATAGACAACTCCCCCCAAGTGGTGATAGTTCTATGCAACTATGCCACCACATACCAGGATCTCGGCATTTCTTCTAGAGTGTGAATGAAAGCGTGGACCCATTCATCTCTGGGTCATGATGTTGATAAAGTCTGACACTCATTTAAATGACTGGTGGGATCATTCCATCCGTCATGTCTGCCACCATGATAGACCTTTAAATCACCGAAGCACACCATCATCAATCTGTGAAACTGTTCCCAGTCAAAGATCATCTTTTTTTGTGTTTCCCACCATTGAGTCAAAGTAGCGTTCAGTGATACATCAAGAGCCAACATCCTTTGCGGCTCAAAAAATTTCTCTTCAAATTCCTAAAAAACCGTTGATAGTCTCGGCAGTCCTTCATAAATGGGAAACTCCACAGTTTCAGTTGCAACCCGTCGGAGAGACTATGTAATCAACCCACATTTCTTGAATGATACTTCATGCAACCTATTCTTCCAGTTTTACAGAGCATCATTAGAATTAGAGGACACAAAACTTGCACTGCGCCATCCAAGTTTGGCATCGACGGTAGGATGGACGTAGTCTTTAGAGATGTTATAAGCATGTTCCTAGCTACTGCTGACTTCATCCCTTATAGGTTCAATATATCATCATCCCTCCTGAGGGTCCATAGGAGCAATGACCCTGACATCCTAGTTTTTGAATGTCATAACTTGTTTTTTGAAGTTGATAACCACCATGCTATCATTATCCCATCCAATCCCTAGAAGCACGGGATAGGAACCACCATATTCTACTACTTGTATCATATCAAAGTTAGCATGCATTTTCATACCTTCAATGTCGACAACCAAGTTTGAAACATGACCAATAGGCTGAACCTTCACCTGATTTGCGAGTCGCAACTGTACTGGTGACCATCCCAATGTTGGATTTACCATCAATTGCTAGGTTTTTCTGGTCAAGATATTTACATATGATCCAAGATCCAGAATGACCAATTCAACCTCATAATCTCCAATCTGGATATTCATCCTCATCTCCTTTCCTGAATTCCTTTTCTGCAAGGAATTTACTACAGAATCCTTCACTTCCTTATCTAGGTGGTGCAATAATGTCTCAAGCTAGACAAAGGCATCAGGGTCCCTTGCCAGTGATATACAACTCTCAAAAAATTACCGCAAAGTACCATGCTGCTACGATGGTCCTGCCTCTATAGATGGATCGAAAGTAAAAGGCATATCAATAATTGGTAACTTACCTGGATTTCTCCTGATTGCATTATTTGCGCCAAAGAAGGTGTATTTCTCTGTCGCAATGTTAAATGCCACCTTTTTCTTGCCAGTGAGCCGAACTTGCTGCCATGGTCCATCGTCTCCAATTGTTGCACTGGCGTGAGTGACAATCCCAATGTTGACATCCTTCATTTGCGGATCGGCCTGAATTGTTGCAACTGTTGGTCCTTGATTCAATTTCAATGGTGGGTTCTGATTCAATGGATGATTTATCAGTCAGTTCTAAGTCTGAGGTGGGTTTTGAATCTAAGTCTACGGTGGGACCTAGTTCTGCATTATCATTTGGTTCTGTATTTGGAATGCAGGATGATTATGATTCTGTACGTTCTGCAACTGGGGAATGTTTCCAGCCTGCCAATTTGCAATCAACTAAGGATAGTTTTCAACATTATGATCGATGGATGAATAGTATGTACACTACGCATGAGGGAACTCCCTCTGATAATGCCCAAATACCCCATTGGTGTAACACTAGATTGATTCACGGCCTCGTCCTCCTCGACCTCTGAACCCTCCGCGGAATCCTCCAGGGACTCCTCCTTGCTGAAACTGTGGTTGGTCCATTTGTTGCTCTGATGGGTTTGGTTGCTGCTGGACATATTGTGGCTGATTATACTGTAGTCATGGTGCCTAGTTAAACTGCAGTTGTACCACCATCTGTGGCTGAGGTGCAAACTGCAGCTACGCTATAAACGGTTTTTGCAGTTGCGCGGGGATAAAATGCAACGAAGGTGGTGGTGTATATGGAACTTGTGCTACTAGTTGCACTACTTGTGGCTATGCTTGCACTATCTGGGGGTCCTCTCCTTTAACAAAATATGAATCGTACGTTCTTTCTTGGAGCAAATAATAAGATCGGTAGTTTTTGTCATCATGTCCCACTGATCGAAAAAATGTACAATACAGGTTTTCAGCCTTCGTAAACATCTTCTACATGTATTCGCAATTCTCATGTCGATGCCCATAGACTTGAAAAATGTGACACCATGGTATACTAGCACAACTCAATGGGTTTGGGGCTATTGACATCAAATAATTCCTGAACGTCGAACATGTGTCCTTGGTATGTCCACCTGCATGGCACCGGGTGCACCAAACATCATCGCGATCTTCCTTAAACTTTTTTATATCTTGCATTTGGAGCATTAGGTTGGCCAACTGTGCTTGAATCTGGTTCATTCTAACTGTGTTTTCTCCTACTTGTGATGCCTCCAATTTCATTGCGGTCTCAGCTAGATCCTCTCTCTGCATTACAATCTTTTGCTGCATTAATGGTTGTCGGATCTGCAGGACAAGCGCGGCGATGAACCATTCCTTGTGTTGAACATTGCTCATCTGAAAACTCACCTGAGCCATCAATGTCTTAAACCGCTGATCAAAGTCCCAAATCATTTCATTGGGGATGTAGTGAGAGTTTCTCCTCACTACAAGGGCAAGAATGGCTCCCTTGTGCATATAGGGCACAAGGGTAGGTTCCTACCCTTTGAAAACAGTAAAAAACGAAAGGGAAAATAGCATAAGCAGAGCAGTGAATTAAACTAAGCTAATCTAAACAAGAATAAGCAAATGGAAACTACTATAAACTGGATCTAATAGCTAACAACAAAAAATAAAAGGAGAGATGAAGTCCTTGTGAACCCCTCTACATAAAATGGGTTAGGGTTCCACCTCCTTGAAACCTGCAAACAACCTAAGCTACTATAATGGCAAACCTGCAAACAATGTCAATGAAAAACCTAGAAATAGAAATGAGGGTTAGAAAGCAAAACAAATAAACAACCATGAAAAGAAATTATACCTCACTTAGGTGGAAATGGGCCACCATGCCCTAGCTCATGGGAGCACCTCTCTCTTGGTTGGGAAGAAGTGGCTTGATGAGATGGAAATGAAGGAGAGAGAGTGTGGGTGGTTTGAGAGGCAAAGGTCTCAAAGCATCCACGGGCAACATAACAATAGGCAAGTGAGGAGTGTTTTGAGAGTGACCCCCCACCCTCCTTTTATAGTTTTTCCAAGCGATTTTAGGGTTTTAAGCCCTTGGTCAGGGCTTTATCCCTTTTTTTGGGCCTTTAGCCTCTTCCGTCCTAACGTTATCCCATTTTTGAGGGATTTAGCTCCTAGGGGGATATTTTGGGCTCTTTTTTGGGGTTTTTAGCCCTTTTCTTCGTGCTTGGGCTCTTTTGGAGGTGTGGGGGTCAAATGGAAGGTCTTATGGAGTGAAATGAGTGTTGTGAGATGGTGTCCTTGGGTGGTGTAGGCCAGCGAGAGCTATGTGGGGGATTTTTGGGTTAATAGATTGCCCCCTAATGTGTGAGGGCAGGAGCTCAACGTATGGCCGATGGACATCATAGGATTTGCTGTAGAGAGGTGGTGCTTCTGGAGCTGGGGCATGGTGGATTTTGGTTTTTGTATTAATTTGGTTCCCACCAATGGGTGAGATACAATAAATGTGTGACATGTATATGGAGGAGGCGGGAATTCCCATTCTCGTGACAATGTCAAAAGAATCATTTGATCTATGCTCTAAAATACAAGAGCCGAGCATATACAATTGATGTTACAATGCTGGTTGCCTCTATGTGAGGCTGAATACAACCCTGATCTAGTACATTGGACCCATGGCATTCTCATGGAATGCTATATCTTCATGACTGATGGTATGTTAGATTTGGAACAGTACATAGCTGTATGGACTCGTTGATTGAGAGTCAGAGTCTCTGTGGTACACGTATGTTGTATCAATCATAAAGGTATATCGAAGCACTGCTGGGGCTTCTGATCACTGTCTCCAACGCAACCCGGAAATCACAAGGGACATAACCTATTTAGGTCCCTCGAGTGGACTCACCAATGTGCTAGAGTCCAGTGACATTCAGGGTCTTTGACCAAGTATTGTGCAGAACAAACCCTATATGAATCTCATCGGTGTGATGATGGAGTTGAAGTCGAGTATGTGAGAAACAACCACCCCAAGAGGCAATAAGGACTCCTCTCAAGTGGTCCAAGGAACTCATTAATTATGTAAATGAAACCAAGGTACACGGAACTTTGGGTCTATCCTCTGGAATATGTGTGTTGGCGTCGACAGAGGGAGACCTACCTCTAGTCAAGGCAATGATGTTTCCTTGACCAAGAGCGCGAGGGATAACCGAAAGGTGTGAAGCAATCTGCGGATTGACTCAATGAATTGGGGGGGAAGGGAAAAAACTGAACAGGGGTAGGGGGGGAGTGGGAGACTCAAATTTCCTTTGTTCAGAGTGTGATGACAGGGCGGACCAGGCAGCAAATGAAACTTAACTCATGGGAATGGGATCATAGCTGTAATACTGGGAATGTCGCTACAGATGGGAAATACTTGGAGGAGGTGGACACTTTTGATACTGATGGGATCCAAGGAAGACACATTGCAGAGTACTCTGAACAAAGATGACCCAATGTAGGGATTTTTCCAAACTGTTTTCTGTGGGGTGGTGTCTAGGGACACCGTTGTGGTACGATCTCATGGATTTTTGGTGAGCCCGAGAAGGAAAATGCTCGATGGTGCTTTCAATTTTAGAGAGTCTGAAAGCATGAAGAAGACTCCGATGGGGGCTCTTTTTCATTGGTAGTCTCCTGTGTCTGAAAAGGGATAAAAGTATACATAGGAGAGCTCGCCCATCCTGTAGGGGATGAGATACTTCTTTACCATTGGTAGTCCAATCAGGCCGAAAAAGGTTAAACCTATACTGACTAGACAGGCATTCAAATACTCTTACGAGCATGAACAAAACCAAGTTTGCTCGGTGATATTTTCTTGTTGAGATGGATAGAAAAGAGCTTAACGACAACCAGTGGCGAGATTTTTCATAAAGTGCAGCCCCTCTGCCCGAGAAAGCATAAAAGTATGCAGAGGGGAACGGTCTTGGCTTGAGTGTGCCAAGGAGGTCCTTTTCATGAAATGGTCTACATGGTCTGCAAAAGGAGGTAAATGAGATGATGTAGATGCCCTTTCCTATACTTTAGTGAGCGGGAAAGGAAGCAGCTACGCTCGGCAATCTTTTCATTGTTTTAAGGAGTCAGAAAAGAGCTTAAACGAAACTCCAATGTGGTCAACCGACTGCAGTGGAACGAGTAGTGCCGCATGTCGAGACGGTGGACAGAGGTCCAAAGGTCATCTGCGTAGTATGGATGGAGTAGAAGGCTCTCAAACATACCAATACATGCGTGGGATATATCGCGGTAGAGGCCTGTGAGACGGTGCGGCAAAGTCACGCAAACCGAGGTGGCTCTCAGACAGAGGTCAAGAGAGTGTGTGTGTGTGTGTTGTGGTGGACGAACTTGACTACATGTGATGTGAGTGCAAGTCCAGGGACACTTATATGCCAAATACGTGCAAGAAAAGAAATCATTTTGTGGACAGTGGTCCCGAGGTCCGCATAAGGTGCGGTAAAAAGAAAAGAGAATCTATGTGTTAAAAATACAAAATAAAAGTTAAAATTACATTTCTTAATGGGCGGTGGCCTGAGGACACTTCTATGTCAAATACATGGAAGAAAAACAAAGGGTTTTCTGGACGAGGGTCCAGATGTCCGCGTAACGTGCAGTGAAAAAAGACAATTATAAATACAAAAATAAAAGTATAGTACAATCCTTAACGGCAGCGGCCCGAGAACTCGCATGAGTAGCGATTAGGAAGTGTAATGCAAGTACCGGTCCATAGACACTTGCATCATCATGTCATCAATCATAAATCAAGGTGACTTGTGGGGAATGGTCCCAAAAATGATTAATTAAACATGAGACGATGGTCTCAGAAATGGAAATTTAAGCCTAGAGGTGTGAGAGGTGGCTCGAACTTGTTTCGGGTGACTTTGGATTAGTAGCTGATGGTGCTACCCCTGATTTGTGCTGAAAAACGTTGGAAAACAAGAAAAATAAAATAAAGCAACTCATTGGTGATGTTTAAGCGTAAAATTTCTTGAAGTAGAGCCCATTGCGGGGGTTCTCCAAGAGTTGTCCATCAGAGTCAACGAAGAGGTATTCCCCTTTGCCAAGACAAAGGTCATTGGCAAGGCAAGGTGATGGAATCTGGTCCTTTATGAGAAGAACCGATTCCATACTATGGTTTAAAGGGAATGGGGTAAAACCTAAGGTGGTTTTACATATATCTTTGTCATCGCGTAAGTGGTGCTGGGATAGATTAGGTGGATCTTCCACAGCCGACGAGGCGAAATGGAAACCGGTGCTAGATATCATGTAAATGGTATTGGCTATGGTTTTTGTGGCCTTGCCCCCAATCTCTGTTGGAGGAAGAGGGGTAGGCCTGGAGATGGTAGGAGTCTTTGATGGACCTGGAGGTAGGGTAGGTGGTTCAAGGTACCACACAGGATCTCCCAGTGTGAAATCCTGTAGATTGCGGGTTGCCCAGATAGACTTACTCATGATCTCAGATGGTAGGAAAAGGAAAGGGAAAAGAAAAAGGAAAAGGATCATGTTGAGTGGCAATGAACCCCATTGTTTCCCTGGTAACTGAGGTTGCGGCTATGGCTGGGGAGACAACGAAAGAGACAGGTCTGATGGACCATCGGTGATGGTGGGGACAAGAGGGTCTGTAAAACTGGATATCATGTAAATGGACATGGTGTCTGAAGAAGGCGGTGGGGGGTGAACTTCTTTGATCAAGGTGATCTCAGACTCAAGGGAATGGTGATGGAGGTCAGCAAGAGCAATTTGAAATTCGGGCAGGTCTTGGCAGTGGTGGGATTAATGTCCATACAAGCCACAAAGGGCACAAGCATGGTTTGTCCTCAATGCCTTGTTCCTGACTAGTGGTGCGGTTGGGAGTTCCACCATGGGGATGTTTTTGTTCGTATGCATGGCATCCAGATGCGCACGGATCACTGGGATTTCAGGGTAATTCTGAGTTGGATGGTCCTATTGTTCATAGATGGCACAAGGTGGGACTTGTCATGGTTCTGCGGTTGCTTTTGTGTTCTTTCCCCTAGCCCTTTTGGGTTGGGGTGGTTTAGGTGCGGGTGCAGCGGTTGGCTTATGCAGACCAGGTGGGGGGTGAGACTCAACCGCAATAGGTTGCACCGGAGTTAACACAACCTAGGGCATTGTAGGTTGAGCTGGTGGATCTAGATACAACACCAAGATCCCCAATGTAAAGTTGGATAGGCTTAAGGTGGCCATGACCGGCTTGCTCATGACACTAGGTGGGGGAAAGAGGAAGGGAATTGTATGGACTGGAGATGAGCCCACATAACTCCTAGCTGGTTGCATGTGGTGGTGACGTTGTGGTTGCAACTATGCATAATGTTGCTGCTACGGGTGATGTTGTGGCTATGGACAATGTTGTGGTTGTGGTTGGGGCTGCGGCTGCGGTTGCTATTTGGGTTCATCGATGCTTGATGAGACCATGCATAAGTCCGCAGTTTGCTTTTGTGTCAGTGGTGGTGACACCAATGGGAAAGGAGTCGTCATGGTGGGATTGGTAAACAACCCAGGGACCACATTCAATGGTGGGAAGGCTGGTGTGTTTTCAACCACAGTGTTGGTTACTGGGATGACGTTAGCGTGTGTGGTCGCCCCTTGTGGCTCAATGGTGGTGATGGTAGGGATAACATTGGAAGGCGTTGTTAGGCCTTGCAGATCATGGTAGTTGAGCTAGTCAACCATCACAATCTTCCCTTCATGGGGGAACATCATGAGGTAAAATACAGTTGACGCGACGACTCACATGGCATAAATGTAACTCCTCCCAAGGAGGAGGTTGTAGTCTAGTTGAGCATTGATGACTCGGATGTCAATCAGGACTATCTTCCCAGCTAACATGAAGGGGACATGGGGGAGGATTCCTTGGGATTTAGTGGGATGTCCATCATAAGCCCGCAGAGTCGTGGGGGATGGTTGTAGAATTGGTGATCCAAGCTTCTGCCAAACCAAGGTAGACATGACGCACGTGGATGCCCTCTCATCCACTATGCATCGATGCACAACCAAGTTTCAGAAGGACACTAGGATTTGGAAGGTGATAGTGGAGGGCATGCGTGGCTCTTCGTTCTCTATGTCAAACATGATTAACTTGGAGTCGGAGGGGTCTACTGCCCCTAGAGTGGCTAGTAATTCTTTTTGCTGCGTTGGGCACATTTTAAGTACCTCAAGAGTGGACATGGTGAATGTAGTTTGGTCCAAATCATCCACAATGCTATAGCTGACTGCAGCTCTAGCTGTGGCATTATTGGTGATTCTGCGTATGGGGGGGTGCAGGAATAGGGGAAACTAGAGAGGTAGGTTGCTTTTCTTAGACGTGGATGTTGTTGATGAGTTGGCAAGTTTGGTGGTGGTACCGTACTGATTTCGTCTAGTCTGTAAGTTGGCCTCTTCAGTGGTCATGACTAGCAAGTGGTGAACACCTATCTCAGCCATAGGCGATTCCCCCAGAGCGTTGGGATTGGCCTGTGGAGGGGGAGCGGTTGCCACCAATCCTTGGACTCTTAGTGGGTTTTGAAGCACCATGGGGGGATGCCCTTATGGTTCCTAGTTGGGTTGGTATTGATTGGGAGCATTGGAAGCCTGTTGGGCCTCATTTTGAATGGCCTGATTAGCACGATCCATGAGGGGACACTCAAATGTGTAATGCCCAATGGAGTGTTGCATCTTGATGCATTCTTCCGTGGGGAGTTTTGGTTTGTGTGCAACGGAGTGTTGCGTCTTGATGCATTCTGTCGTGGGGAGTTTTGGCTTGGCTGGTTAGTCGCGTCATTATTGGGAGGGTTCGGTTGCTGACCGCCTCCCTGCGGTTGGTTATTGCCTTGGTTGCGGGGCCGGTTGTTTCTAGCTTGCCCTTGTTGATTGTTGGGGGCAGGCTAGTTGGGACGGTTTTGTTGTGCAAAAACTTATCCCAACGGAGTGGGTGGAGCAGGGGTGGGGGCTTGAACTTGATGCACTGTTGGTGTATAGTATATTTGTGGCGGTGGTGGTGCCACAAATGTGGGCATTTACCCCACATATTTTTTTGTTGGCCAAGCCATGGCATGAGCCTGCTGTGGTGGAACAGGTTGTGGATAAGAGATTGTTGCTTCAAACTGGGACATCATTCTAGCATAGTCCAAAGCTTGGTTTTGGTAAGCAACATTAGCAGTGTTGCTTGGTTTCGGTGCAACGACAGGTGGTGTCGGTCGAGGCTGTGGTTGTTGGGAGACTGACCCTATGATGCTGTCCACAGCGTGGGATGCCCCCAGTGCGTCACGGTAGGAGGTACTCGAATGGGGAGTGTCTGGAATGACAGTGTACAAGTATCTAGGCTGAGAGTAGATCAAGTCAAATTGTTGGGCCTTCAATATCGTCTCTTCTTCAGATTGGGGATGTTCAGATGCGACGTCCTTTGCAATGGGTGGGAGCAAAGTCTTTAAGGAACCAATCCAAGAAGATCTTGTTGTCTAGTTGGATTTTGCATAAGCTACAGCGTCACCGCCACTCATGGATATGGTCAGTTATGTGAGTGGCAGTGCTTTGGTAGCAGGATAATAGGATCTCCACCCCCTCATCATATCTAATAGGGAGTTGAAAATACTGTAGGAACATGAAGGCTAGGGATTTTAAGTTGGGGTACTTGGCTTGTGGCAGCTCAATGTACCATTTGTTCATGGCACCTATAATAGTGCATTGGAACAACCTCAGCCTGATGGAGTCATCTATGATGTTGTTGGATGAGCACCATAGATGGAATGTCATTGTGTGATTTTGGGGACATTCCCCAGCTTTGCCTTCAAACTTTGGGATGTCTGATGGCAGCTTAGTTGGCATGGGTTGCCAAAAATCTTGGTGGCGGATGGGGTCATTCATTAATCTAGCCAAGTCAGGAAAGTTCAGACGAGCCATGAAGGGTAGATTTGACCCCAAGTTGATATGGGATGGGGATGCAATGGGGGTGGGGTTTGCAGGTGCATAATGCATCTGCATGGCTGGGGTTGCTTGTGGTGGCACCATTGCGGATGGGCCAATGTCCCCAAGTGCTATGTGGGGGGCAGTATGGGTTGCAGGAGCATTACCCCAATGTATGATCGTAGGGTCAATGTAGGTGGATGGTGCAATGCCCCCCTAGGTGGCCAGAGGGGTAGTGTGTGTGGAGGGGCCACTGCCCCGATGTGTTACCACTGGGCCATCTTGGCTGGTCACTATGGGTGGTGGAAATTGGATAATGACAGTCTGCATGACTGTTCTTGGACTACTTTCCAAGTTGTGAGTGACAGGTTGTGATGTGGACATGGTTCCACTTGCTAAGGTTAGGCCGCAAAATGGATCCGGGTTTGCACTAGCCATGGGGATTGATGGTGTGGTGTGGAGGTCTGGTTCAGACTGATATGGGTCTGAATCAAAATCAAAGGCTGTGTGGCCCTCTGACGATGTGGGAGATCACTAAGAGTGGCTTCGATGGTGCCGATCAAGTGTTCCAAATGGTGGTGGTTTGCCTCTTAGGCATGAGGAAGATCATGGAGGATCAATTGTGTTCGCTTTTGTGTATGAAACTGGTGGGTATGAGATTTGGACCCCAGTTTCAATGGCTTCCTATTGGCTGAAGGTGGTCTCTCGGCCACCAAGACTGCCAGAAGACAGCACTTGGCTTGTTCCTCACGGGTGCTTCTACTCAATCGGAAGGGGTCGTTTCCCGTTTCGCTTGGAAATTCCTCTCAGTGGCCAGCTACTTTGGGGTTCCTGTGGTACTCAACACAATGAGTTTCTGGAAAAAGCCCAACTACTTCCCACGGTTGAAGTAGTCAGGGACTTATGTCCTCAAATACTGTAGAATTTATTGAACTTAGTGTAAATTTGGTAAATTTTAAGGTTTACTCAGCGTCATGAACTGAGTTGGGTTAATTATTTGATATGGTGTGTTGGTTTTCTTGTTTGTTTTGGTATTTGGTTGTTGCAATATGGTTTATGAATTCATGGTAGAGTTCATATCATGGTTTTGTATGCAAACATAAATAGAAATTTGTAAGCAAGTACAATGATTAACCCTGGATTGCTGGCCTAACTAAATGTCTACCTCTCAGTGATATTCTTCTTCAAACCAAGAGAAGGTGCTGGGATCTCAACACAATGGGACTAAGCCCATCCGTAGATCCTTAGGTCACCTCCCAAGTGCTAGGTTGCTCAACAGGGAGGACACTTAGCACTGTGAGAAGCCCTCCTTCTCTACCCCCTCTACCTTCCAGGTCACCTGGTTTTAGTGGTTTGGGAAAAATACCATGGAGTGCCTAGATCTATATGAGCTTACCCTTCACCGTATCCCAGAATACCCTGGAGGGTGATGACTGGGTAGAGGAGGAAGGGGGCAGCAAGATGATTAATTTTAAGTTACTTTTAGTTAGACTAGTTCATTTTATTAAGCCTTAATGATTGATTTAGCATATACACATTGTTCATGGATTAATTTGCAAAAAATAAAAAATGGAATTGAAAGAGACCTGCAATGGTGGACAGAGGTGGCTAGGCCACACTAACAGTCCTCTAAAACTAAAAATTACTGTTAATTAAACTTAAATACAACTTTTGTGTGACAGGTCGAACATTTATGACCAAATCCAGCGAGGGGGCCACGAGATTTTTCCAGAAATGAGCGAGGGGGTCGCACAAAATGTTAAAACAACTACAACCTGAGCTTCTGGGCTGAAGTCACGCCTGTCTAAGGATTAAGTGCACCCTAGGGACACCTATTGGCCAATTAAGAGTGCCCCAGTCTCACCTCTTCCCCCGATAAGAGCACCCTGCTCCGAAAAGGTTTTTTTTAGTGATGCAGGGTCAGATCTGGCCGACAGTAACTTCTACTGGGGTCAGTCTGACTCGGCTCGGCCTAGCAGAGGCTTCGGAATTGACTAAAATAGGAAATAAATCAGATTTAAATAGATCTAACAAAGATTTCTGGAAACTAGGGTAAAACTAAAAAAACTTGAAAACTTGAAATTTTTGGCCCAGGGATCCTATGGGATCAACCTAATGGAGTCGCCAAAGCTGTAGTGAGAATTTATCCTCACTACAGGGGCAAGAATGGCTCCCTTGTGCCTATAGGTCACAAGGGTAGGTTCCTACCCTTTGAAAATAGTAAAAAACGAAAGGGAAAATAGCATAAACAAAGCAGTGAATTAAACTAAGCTAATATAAACAAGAATAAGCAAATGGAAACTACTGTAAACTGGATCTAAGAGCTAACAACAAAAAATAAAAGGAGAGATGAAGCCCTTGTGAAACCTTCTGCAAAAAATGGGTTAGGGTTCCGCCTCCTTGAAACCTGCAAACAACCTAAGCTACTACAATGGAAAACCTGCAAACAATGTCAATGAAAAACCTGGAAATAGAAATGAGGGTTAGAAAGCAAAACAAATAAACAACCATGAAAAGAAATTATACCTCACTTAGGTGGAAATGGGCCACCATGCCCTAGCTCATGGGAGCACCTCTCTCTTGGTTGGGAAGCAATGGCTTGATGAGATGGAAATGAAGGAGAGGGAGAGTGGGTGGTTTGAGAGGCAAAGGTCTCAAAGCATCCATGGGCAACATAACAATAGGTAAGTGAGGAGTGTTTTGAGAGTGACCCCCCACCCTCCTTTAATAGTTTTTCCAAGGGATTTTAGGGTTTTAATCCCTTGGTCGGGGCTTTAGCCCATTTTTTGGGCCTTTATCCCCTTCTGCCCTAACTTTAGCCCCTTTTGGGGTTTTAGCCCCTTTTTGAGGGCTTTAGCTCCTAGGGGGCTATTTTGGGCTCTTTTTGGGGGTTTTTAGCCCTTTTCTTCATCCTTGGGCTCTTTTGGAGGTGTGGGGGGTCAAATGGAAGGTCTTATGGAGTGAAATGAGTGTTGTGATATGGTTTCCTTGGGTGGTGTAGGCCATAGAGAGCTATGTGGGGGATTTTTGGGTTAACAGGGGAGCTATTTGATCTCTTTCAATTCAGTAATATACTAAGCCTTAGACTTTGGCTTCTTGAATTCTTCAAATAAACCTCTTTCGATCTCATCCAATGTCTTCATGGTACCTCCCTGAGGAATCCGTGTGAATCTCAGGAACCATTCCAGCGCACAGCCCCTCAGAGTAGTGTCGAGCTGACTTTTCTTGAAATCATCATCAACAGTTTGTCGGGCAGTCTATATCGCCTCACATAAGAAACAATATTGCTCTGGATCATCAATGCCATTTCCATTGAATATTTGTAACTTCATTTTGTTGCCCGCCATTCCGGGCCTTCTTCCTCCTGCTGGTGCTCTATTACTAGAATGTTCCTGACACGTTAAGAAAGTCGACGTAGAATGCGTGTTTCTTCCTTTTGGTGGAGTAGTGCGTGGAGGTGTAGACAAGTTACTACTGGGGTTTGATCCTTTCTTCCTTCTAGGTGTATCCTAGGAATTATTGTCCTCATCATCACAGAAAGGTCACTTCATCCCGTGTGATTGTTCTTCATGGCATCGCACTTCGATCATAGCAAGACCTTCTCCCTTCCTCTTCCTCTTCTCTCAAAACCTTTCTCCTCCCCTTGTACAACCACTTTTTTCTTCGACGACCTTCACATTCTCACCAGAAATCATGCCCATCTACCCCTTACCTTATCATGCATCCCCCCCCATCCATGACAGTGCCTACATCCTCCGCATACCAGAGTTCCACTACTCTTGGTCCATCTTTAGAATACCTTTTTCATAGACTAGTTATTCAATTGATAGCTGCAATTACAACAAGAATCTTCCTCAAGGTCCACTGGACAACTCCCTTTCCGCTTGGCTAAAATATTTATTGGTGTCGATGGACAACTCGGTGATGTATCCTTCTAAGATACTATCCAACCATACTTGAACTTCCCATGATGCCTTATTGTTGGTTTCTTGCAACTCCTGGATCAGCTCTAGGGTTCAGGATGTTCGCTCTCCTTCTTAGAAGTTTGTCTTCTTCTTAGTAAATTTTTCCAGCCATTCATGCAAGAAGACATTAAATTCAGAAAATAACCATTCGTGAGGAACGTCGTAGATATACCTATCCAACCAGTGGCCCATTGATAGCTTCAGATTCTGATTTTCAGCTTCAGCAAACACCCGCAATATTAGGTCAAACCGCCCTTCGATCTTCAGTCGGGTTGGATGCCAAAACATATCCTTCTCTTAATAGCAACTAGGTCATGGAAATAGAACCATTTGTTGGTGAATCCCACCAAAAAATCCTTGTCGATGGGGGTTCTCTCTCTGTCAATGCTCAACCAGCACAATCTCCCTAAGCACCGACCCAGACATATTTTACCCTACCCAGCAATGTCCACGGAGCGGACGAAGTCTCACCCGAGATGTTCAAGGGAGAACTATTGAAACCGAGTTTCCGATAGTGGGGACGGAGGATATGGGGATCTGACGGGAAGACACCATAACTACTAGATCAAATCTTTGCAGTCAACGTTAAGTCATTTCCACAACTTTTAGAATGCATCCAGAACTTATGCAGACATTATTGATTCATTTCCACAGCATCATACAAGTTTCAAAATAAATACCACATCATTGTTTATAAAACATATAAACTCATAGTGCAACAGAACGTAATAGACTTGAAGACAGATCACATCAATATAGCAGAAAGATATTAAACCACAACAACATCATAACAAATCAGGTCGCAACATCATAACAGATTAGATCGTAGCAGTGATAACAGACAATATTTGTGCAACAACTATCATATCATATTAATCTTATGCAAAGGATCCAAATTACACAGTTATTCTCCAAAACCAGAGACTGCATACATCAAACAAACCCAGATAAATCGCACATACATAGGAAATTCTTCAAAACCCCGATCACACTAGACCTTAAGTGATAATTATCCTCTGCTGCGATTCTCCTATGATGATCATAATCCTTATTTTCTCTCTTTATCCCCCATTTAACTCCTTACTTGCAAAACTAGATCTATAAATAGGCTTGCGCCTTTACATTGAGGGTCCACTTCTAACTAACTTATAACCGCTAATGACCTATTGCAACAAAACTTGGTCAAATAATATATAAAATATTCAAAGCGGTTATTCTTCTTCCCATCGCACTGATCTAGCCTTGCATGGTACCGCGTGAGCTTGCACAGCTACCATGATGTTGCGCAACTCACTTACTAAAACCCCTACCAACAGTTGTTACTTGTAGTTGGGATACCATACTTTCTAATTTTTTTAATCTTGGTGAGATTAAAAGGTCTATATTCATAAGATTTGGTACCATTTTCTTCTTCTTATGTAGGTTGTTCATATTCCTGTAGATTTTTCTTTGATCTTCTAGGTTCAATATCCTCTTACATGGGTGTCTCCTTTGCTTCCTTGTTGTATTTTTCCACTACGCCTATGGACTCTAGCAAAGTTTCCATCCTGTATTCTTTACATTGTTGCAACTCCTTCCTTAGATTCATTACCTCATTGGCTTGTTCTTGATGTTTCAACTTCAAGTATTTGCAGGCCCCTCTCAACATACTATACACCTTCCTATATCTATTTAAAAATAAAGGGTGAAATTCCCTCAGAACTAGACTTCGCTTTCTTTTTGGTGGAGCTACCTGGGTTGACTCCTGGTTTATGATTTCTAGATTTGGCAGCTCAATGACATCTTATTGTTTTTATGATTATGGGATCTGTTCCTTGTCAAGTGACCACACTTTTCTTCCTCCTTCCTTCCACTATCCATTGGTTCAACCAATTACTTAGGCCCTTATCAGATCCTTTATTTTAAATGGTTATCTCTTATTGACCCCCACTATCCTTATGATTGGAATATCTTGACATTGTTCTAGGTAACTAGGTCAAGATGTTTATGGTTTCACTATGTGAACTCCTTTTCCTTTACTTTTGAGTTGATGTCTTCACTAGGTTTACTAGTGTTTTTATTGGTGTTTTTCTTCTTCTTTTTAGGTGTCAGCTCGAGTGAGGGAGGTCTTCCAATAAAAAGATCCCAAGTCTGATTTTCCTTTTGTAAATCATCTTCAACCAACAACCTAATAAACTCATGTTGTGTTATACTATTGTTGGGGTTTCTAATGTTTTTAACCATTCTACACATAAACTCTAGTGACTTCCACAAGAAGTAGGGCATGTTCATATATTTTTTGTCTTAAATTATTCAAAATTTTAAAATGGCAACCAAATAAGAGACTAGAACAAATTTCACAAGACATGAACATAATAATGCAGGGATCCATATCATCCCATGGTGCCAACAGTGAGCTTCTTTGGGTCCCTTTCTTTGTCCCTTGCACTTTCTCTCCAGGTTTTAGAAATTATTGTTTAAGTGGCTTCATAGGTATTCGTCATTCAAACCATTTATTATCCTCCTCAGATGGATCTTCATTGACTTGGATCTTCAGTCCCCTTACCTCTATGTTTGATTGTTCATATGTTATAGAGAATTCTATTGCAATTTTATTATTGCTTCTCTTCATATTGTCGAATTAATCCATCCATCTTGCTTGTTGGAAATTGCTTTTTACGTCTTTGTTTTTATAAACCAAATCTGCATTGTCTAGTTTGCTTTGAATCAGATTTCCCCATTTCCCTTAGCTTATCAACCTTACTCAATGGTCTGGTCTAAATATCTTCATTAAGAGGTCAAGAACTTAGAAGATAAAATAGGTTTGTAAATACTATAATCGAAGAAGGGTATAATTTCTTAGCAAGCCTTTGATTATATGTACATTCTATGATAATTTGAACTAGTAACCTTTCATGTGCATATAGAAATATTTTGTTGAATTGATAACTTGGCTAGTTTTGGTAAGTTTTTTCTACAGTCATAGTTGTTTTGGATGAATTTAGAAATGTTACACCCCCCTCCCAACCCATAGGAAACCACATCCCCATGTTGAAAAGTACTAAGGTAAGTTAGGATCAGTCCTTTCATACCTATTAAATACCAATGACGAGTGGTTACGTACCTATCCTAGCTTAAGTGTATTTGTGGTATTTGTGGTCATGTCACCCATGGTTGTTGCAATTAATCTTGGGAGAGGTCATTCATGTTCATGATGATATCGTTACCTCGAATTATTTTTTATTGTACCAACATAATGTGTACATACGTGTTGGCATTCTTGAAATTATAGAGAAACCATTTGTTGAACTCAGAATAGGATTTGGTGTGGATCTAATGTGACAAAAAGTAACTTATAGTGTTCTTCTAAAACAACATATGCAATGCAACAAATGTTGTAGTTATCCATGTGTCCTACTATGGGATTGGTTGTAATCCTGTTGTAGTATTTTCTACTCATGATGTGGGATCTGCAATATTGTTGATGTAGGATTTGTTGTTGTTGTGGGATGCATTGTTGTTGATGTAGGATCCGTTATTTTCGTGGGATGTGTTGTTAATGATGTAGGATCTGTTGTTGGAGATGTTCTATACCTTTAGTGTAGGAATAGATGTTTGGAAGGGGATACTAGGAGTTTATCTGATCAGTAGGGGAGACATAAATGGATAATTAAGCACAGTGGATGGGTTGGGAGTAAGGAGAGTGAAACAAATCACATAGATAGGAATTATGAACATGGGAGGGGTATGAATATGGTGAAGACCGGCAGTATAAATAAATGACATGATTGTTTTTTTTATTGGGCAGGGGTAGCATGTGTGTGGGATATGAGAGGTGGGATGGTAAGGGAATGGTGGATGAATTTAGGTGATGGCTTAGAACCATAGGTAAGGAACAAAAACTGACAAGTTTTTTCTTAGAACCAACTATGAAAAAAACATGTTAGATTGTGTAATGGTTCTATATAGGTTTTGTGGTGGTTCAAAGTGAGAAATATTTAGTAATATTGGTGGTGTATAATGTTCGTAGAGGAAACATGATGCAATTAAAGTGAAAGTGGCAATTTATTAGTCGATAATTTTTTTTTGATAAATCCCTCTACAGGGAAAAAAAGCTTTTGATTTCTTTGGGTAGATTTTGTAGCTTAGCTGAATTTTTTTGTAGAGATCTACAGAAAAAGCATTTCAAACAAATTTATCTCTGAAAAAATATTTTTCTTTTTTCTCTTTTTAGGCTGCGCTACAAAGGAGTTTTCACAGTCTTTCTTCTTTCATTTTTTCTTTTTCTAAGACTGGGGTCCAAAGGATTTTTCAGAGTTAATTTTATATTTTTTCTCCTTTTCTAAGACTGTGCTCCAAAGGAGTCTTCACAATTAATTTTTTTTTAACTAAATCATTTTTCCTCATAGGTCGAGATGACTATTTTAAAATCCTTGGTACACCAATAGGAAGCAAGATTATGGAGGAACGCCTCCTTGGATAGCGACTTCTTATAAGAATTTAATCTATGAGCATTGTCCATGAGTGGCATTTTTTATTCATCAATGGTTCGGAGTTTGATTGTACCATTGACATAGAATGCTTTGATTTCATATGTTACCAGCTAGTGGGTCCAGACTTTTCCTTTGATGTATTTGAACTTGGAACCATAAAGTAGAGTCCAGTTTCCTACCTAAAAGTGTTTTATATTGATGAGTTGATCATGCAATTTATCCTTTTGTTGCCGAAAAATAGTTGTACATTTTATGGCGGCCAGACACAGTTCATCGAGTTCATTGAATTGTTTTAGGATATTCTGCTAAGCTTATGTTAATTCCATGCTTAATTGAAATGTAATCCTCAATGTTTTGATTTCAACCTCAATTAGCAGTGTGACTTGCTTCCCGTATACAACTTCCTAAGGACTCAGATTTGTTTTTCTTCTCTATGTTGTCATATAATCCCATAAGGCTTCAAGAAATTTATCATCCCAATCTCTTTGATGAATCTACATTATTTTGTGAGTATAGGCTCCAAGATTCTATTTTTTTCCTTTCAGTTTCCCATTGGATTTAAGGTGATATGGTGAACTCACTTTTTGTTTGATATTATATCCTTTTTTAAGGGATATTATGAGTTTGGATGTGAACTGTGATCTGAAATCAATGACTATTTCCCCTGAGACTCCAAACCTGACAAATATTTCTGCATAAAGGAAGTTTGTGACTCCTATACCATTTCCCTTGGAAATTCCATGGCCTCTACCCACTTTGTCACATAGTCTATACACACCGAGATGTATGGTTTTTTCCTAGATGGGGGGGTGATAAGACCAACAAAGTTCATTTCCCATTTCTCAAATGGTTCCACCACAAGCTGGGTCTGTAGTGGAATCTTGTCATACTGAACCGACTTCCAATTTTTTAGTAGCTATAACAACCTCATACATTTTCACGTACATATCTGAATATGGTAGGACAATAATAACCTAATTGAAATATTTTGTGGGTAGTTCGTTTATTTATAAAATGTCCACTATAGGGACCATCATGACAGGCTCTTAGGATGTAGTAGATTTTGTCTTCACAGACACATCAATGGATTATCAAATCAGGTCCAATGTAGAAAATATGCCCCTCAATCAAGGAAAATATGTTGTTGAACTGCATAATTTTTTACTTTTCCTTTAGTGAGAGATGCATCGAAAGTTTACCTTTAGGAAAATAGTTTGCAACATCTGCAAACCAAGGTGTATTAGTAGATACAATGAAAAAATGTTCATCCGGAAAGAAATCCTCAACAGGTGTGATACATCATTGTTAGTTAATCTAGAAATACAATTGACAGCCAAATTATCCTTCCCTGGTATGTCCACGATTGAAATGCCGAATTCCTGTAATAACAACATACACCAGTCACTCTTCCATTAGTGATAGGTTTATTCATGAGGTATTTAATGGTAGAGTGATCGATGTGCATGGTTACTGAGTATCCTATGATGTAGTGATGGAACTTGTTAATAGAATTAATGAAAGTGAGGAACTCCTTCTTTGTCACTATATAATTTAGTTCTGCAAAGGTCATATTTTTGCTAATGGAATAAGGATCCTGTCCTTCTTGTTGACCAAGCAATCCTCTAATGGTTGTATCGAAAGTGTCTATTGATATTATGAAAGGAAGGGACCAATTGGGTTGGATTAGGATAGGTGTTTCCAAAACTTTTTGTTTTAATGTCTTCCAAGCTATTTGATAAGAATCGAACCATTCAAATTGTGCAGTTTTTTACATCTGCAAAAATAGAGGATAGACAATTTTTGAAAAAATATGTACAAACCTTCTATAATAACCCGCATAACCAATAAAACTGTATACCTATTTCTGTGTTTGGGGCACTGGAAATATGAGAATTACCTATATTTTTGTTGGGTCTACTTTGATACCTTCGGGTTTAATGAGAAGGCTTAGCATAACTCCCTATGTTAACAATATTTTTCACTTTTCACTGCTAAGAAACAAGTTCACTTCCTTGCACCTAATAAGACCTTTTTCCAAGCTCTCCAGAGCTTCATCAAAGTATCCCCTATGAGAGGTAAATTCATCCATATAGGCCTCCATGCTTCCATGAATCAAATCTATGAATATGTTGACGACTGCATGCTAGAATGTAGCTTAGGAATTGCATATTCCGAAGGGAATAACTTTGTATGAAAATGTCCCCAATGGACAGGTAAATGCCATATTTTCTTGGTTCTCTAGAATTGTACTAATATGATTGCACCCACTAAAGTCATCCAAAATGTAGAAGCACTTTTTCTCAACAATCGTGTCTAATACTTTATCAATGAAAGGCATGAGAAAATGGTCCTTGTGAATTTCCTTGTTTAGCTCCATGTACTCCGCACAAATGCACAATTTCCCATTCTTTTTGGGAACTATAATGAGTACTAGGGAAACCCATTTGTTGTCTAAGATGGGATAAATAAAATTTGTAGCCAACAATTTCTAAAGTTCCTCTTTGACTACTTCTCGTAATGCAAGGTTCATTCTTCGCTATGGTTGTTTGGTTGGCCTGCACTCGTCTTTGTTGTATATATGATGTGTACATAAGTTGGGATGGAGACATTTCATGTATATGTAATCCCAAGCAAATTCCTCTTTATGTTTCAGAAACACCTTAGTGAGCTTGGATGCTTGATATTTTGTTTATGTATCACTGAGTTTTAGATTCTTCCATGGTTCAATATCTACTTCTTTGATGGAGGCATTTTTGGTATCAATAATAGGATTTGGAATTATCTTATAATTGGAGGATCTGACTAAAGAGATATTTTTTTGAGCAGAAAAATCCAATAGAGAATTCAAGTTTTTAGATGTTTCTCTAACTGCAAGACAAGAATTTACCAGGAACTGATTGATTGTATCATCTTCTATTTTTTCTTTTCTGGCAAGTAATTGTCCTATTGTAAAGATTTGTTGGGTGTTATCTTCTTCATTTGATTCCTCATTGTATGTCCACAATGGAAGTTATCATTCTTCATTTGCTTAAGCGATAGGGTACAATGTGATCTCTTTGACAACACTACCATGAGAGATTCACATTCTCCCTTATCGACAACCAATATAGGAATCAATAGTGGCGAACCAAGGTCAACCAAGAATTGGAGGGTATCCCCCTAGATTTGACTTAGTCTGCAAGACCATGAAGTCTGTAGGTTACTCCCATGAGTCTATAGAAATGAGAACATATTCAATGATGCCTTTTGGTCTAACAAAATTTTGATCAACTAATTGCATCACTATACTAGTTTTCCTTATATTTGTGATCCCCAATATTTCCATTATTGACTTTGTCATCACATTGATGGAAGCCCTCAAATATATCAATGTGTTAGGGAGAGAGACACCATTGATTTGTACTTTCACCACATGACTTCCAAGGTCTGGATATTTAGCAGCAAGAGTGTTTCCCATCATTAAATATACTAGATCCCCAATAAGATGTACTTTTTGTGCATATTTAGGTTCATTTGTGACCTTTTGAGGCATAACTCCATAACAACTTTGGAGTAAATGGGGATGTCCTTAATAGCTTCAAACTGTGGAATCTTCACACATATATTGTGTAGATCTCCTAGGAGGTCAAATTCTAGTTGGGTCAAAGGTTTGTCTACGTTGAGCCTCTCTAGATATAGTGGATGTTTTTGTTCCTCTGCTAATTGTGGCTTCATGGGAGCAGAGGGAGGGAGGTTTTCCTCTAGTTGATCGAGTATAATTTTTTTGTGTTTTTTCAATATCCTCTTATGTGATTATAGGAGAGATATTCTTATTAATATTCATCCCAGAACGTAATTGAATATCATGGAAATCTATGGAGCAAAAGGAATATGTGGGATAATTAATTGGTTATGCATCCAATACTAGTTGCATGACTTTATTATTGGGGTTAGGGATGGGTTGTGCAGGACACAGTGGCCAAGCGGCTGGGTTTCCTAGAGGTAGTGTTAGTTGAGGTTGTGGAGGTGGTTGTATTGGTGGTTGCATGGATGAGAATTGAAAATGATGAGGAGGATGTATATGGTCTTGTTGTTGGTTTCCAAATTCCATATTGATCCAATTTTGTTTCCAATGGGTGCTTTGTGGATATGGAGGTGTCCATGGATTTTGGGGCATAAGAGGGTACCAAGGTTGAGATACTTGTGGTGTTAGTGGTGTCTACACATTATTTCAATAAGGATTAAATGATTGCATAGGATCTAAAATTGCACCTAGAGGTTGAGGCTACCCTAGACTCTTCTAGGACATGAAGAAAACATGTTTCCCTTCTGCTCCTGCTTCAGCATATACAACCTTAAATTGTGGAAGTGAGGGGCAGTCATTGGTGGGGTGATCTTATTCACATAGAAGGAAAATTTAAACTTTATCTAGATTATAGTCCTTCGAGAGGTGATTCTTTCTAGATTTAGGGAAAAAGATTGCCAGGATTGATCTTATTCTTATTGTCTCCTTTTCACCTACAATGTGTCTATTTGGGAAGTCAAAGAGTTAATTATCTCAATATTAAAATAGTCCAGGAGGTTACCAATTTTCATCCTTGAAATCTTAGTAGTTCATTTTAATGCATCTCTAGATCCTCTCCCTGGTCTATAAGTGTTCCTTGAATATCTTATGTAGACATCACCCGATATCTACATATTTTAACAGGACACGTCCCCTACACCCATAAAATTTAATACCTTAAATAAATAATCTCTAATGCCTCGCAACAACAGGATTTTGAGTGTCTCATCATTCAGTGCATTATTTATCGATCTCTGCAAGTTGTACTTAAATATTTCCATGTAGTCCTCCAAAATTTCATCCTCCTATTGAGACATATTTAAAATTGCCTCCTTCGACTCCTTATCCTTTCAATATTCCTAATATTTGTCCAAGAAGGCTTTCTTCTTCTGTGCCCAGGTTGAGATGATATCTCCCCCCAACCCCATGAGCCAACAGAGTGCCATATTTTTCAAGGTAGCTAGGAAACGTTTTATCTTCAATGCATATATGATGTATTCATAACTCCTATAGAGAGAATTAAACTCAAAGAGAAATGTTTATGCATCCTCACAAGCCATAACATGAAATTTTGGCAAGGATGAGTGTGGAATGTTCTTTATGTTGCCATTGTGGACCCTGGATTTTTTATTGGAAACTCAAAGGTTATTTTTCAGTAGTTGTTTCTTTCATGGTAGGAATTTGCTCACCTTCTCCATCTATATTTACCCAAAAGCATTTGAATGTTGTTAATCCTACAGAAAGTGGTGACTTTGTATATGTATGTCCTTTGTTCAACTGGATATTAGTATCAAACTGAATAGAAATTTCCTTCCCTTAAAAATATTTCACAATTGGAAGCACACCTTCAGTGTGTGTTGGTGAATAGTATTTCCTGCAAGATCAATTGAATGTACAGACCCCTCTTCCACTTCCACTGAATTATTCCTTTCTAGAGTATTAATAGGTGGTGGTATCTTATGTGACTTCCTATGAGCACCTCCTCTTCTTATTGAACTTCCTACAAGGTTAGTATCTAGGGAGGTGTTGTAAGCATAAACATGTGTACCTGTTCTATCTCTACTTCTATGCATGAATAAACAACATGATTCAGAATAGCAGATACTAGCGGCAAGATATTACACTACAACATACCACATTGAGGTCATCTTCGCATCTTAGTAATATGTACTATTCCTCCTAAAAAATCACACAAAACTCATTCCAAAAAATAAATTCAACACAAAAAAAATTTATCAAGGAAAAAAAGAAAAAAATCATCAATCCAAAACATAATAGTGGCCATGGAAACTCCCCGACAACGACACCAAAATGATGTGATTTTTAATTGTCTTCAAATTACTTAGAGGAACAAATAAGAAGTGTTCATTGTTTTTCAACCCAGGTTTCTGTAAACTTATGATCTACCAGACAAAATATATGTCAGTCACTACATTCCAATGGTTCTTTTAGACATAAAATCTCAAAATTGAGTGTCGGAGATTCAATCAAAAGCAAGTAAGAATCTTGGTAGAAGGGCGTTTAATCAACTAACTCCACAGAGAGAACGAAATGATTTTGTTACAACAATATAACCATAATCATTCGTACCATGCCTTTCAAAAGGAATAAAAACCAAGTAGTTATTTTTGCATAAAAAATTCAATCATCTAATTACAGGAAAGAGATTCAATTATCTAACATATTTTAAAGAAGAAATGAAATCATCTCATTACAAAAAGGAAACACACCATAAACCATCTAAATTACTTTTACAAAAGAAAAGTAAATCTTGATCTAGTCTACAAAAAGAATTCAATAACTATTCTAACCAACAGAAAATCAACCAGCCCTAGCTATACATGGAGGAAAGGAAAAATTACAACTACGCGAATAACTCTCATATCTAAAATCCACACTTGTACAAAATTCTATATCAACTAGTTTAACTATCCAAACAAATTCAATAAATATAAATTGTTCCTAATTCAACTGTCAAGAAGTTTCTTGTTCTTATTCTATGCATATGTATCATGAATAGGTATTCAGCATCACACAACCATCAATCAACTCAAGAATTAACATAAAATCAATCAATTAAACTACTGCAATATAGGTTAAATCAAACACACCACACCTTTATAAATCACAAAAAAATCTAAACTACAATCAACACTTGTCCTATAAAGGGGGGCCTACCTTCCAATACAGGAGCTGGATAAGCCACTTATTCATGCAAAATCATTCAACACATCAGGAAACCAATAAAAACAATAGATTTAGAAAATAATAAGTTTAGATACAATGAGGTTCAACAATTATTTGCAAATGTATAATTTTTATACATCATAAATCTACAATAAAGGCTAACATTCCAAGATCTGTGATCTATGGTTACAATAGAATACCCTATATAGTGCATCATTACAACTTGATTCTTGAATTGTTACATATACCATTTAAGGAAGTCGATGTTGTGGACCAAGGATCAAGATTGATGGTAATGCTCTCCAATCCATTGGGATCCCAGTTGATGCAAGATAATGAGGAGCGGTTTGAACCTGACTCGTCGGGTTGTAGTATGTTTGGAGAGTTACTGTAATTTCCCAAATTGGTTGTGGAACTGCTATGCTTAGTTTTGCAGCTCAAAATGAGATGATCATGGAAAATAATGACCAATAGGATCAAAATTGAATAGTTGAAACACGGAATCTTCATCCATACCAAGTACTATAGTTTCTATTCCAAGAGATCTCGTGTATGCATGATGTGTGTAAACTTGAGACTTAGCTACAAGCCTTCTCGTTTCTCCATTGGTTTGCACCCCTGAAAATTAGGTTTTGCAACTACTTTATTCTGAAACCATTTCCAAAACACTTTTTGTAGATTCAGAACTATAACAAGCAACAGACCTAGAACACCAAATCTTCTTTAGGAAGAAAAAAGCAGCATAACCATGCCCCAAATCATTTGTAAATAATAGATAATCAAGGAAAACATGATCATTTATTACTAGTGTTAAAACTTGACAGGTCATTCAAAAAGAGACTAGTGAAAGGATAGGAAGTAGCAAAAAATGTGCAAAAAGATGTTAAAAAATGGTGGTAAAAGGTGGCATATACACAACACTTTAGAGAGGAGATTGGTTTCTTCTACAAGTTGGTACCTGAAAACTTAGGTGGGTGCCTGGCCATGCAATTTGGTGCTTTCTTACTATTAGTTAGTGCTCATAAGCAAAATTGTGTCCTCACAGGTTGGTGCATGTAAAACAACAAGTTGGTTCTTACAAGGGATTGGTGTTCCTATCTAATTGGTGTCAGCAAAATCGATGAGTGGGGATCACACTTGTTTTGGAGATTGTTGTCTCCTACATTATTTGTAATAAGAATATTATTTTTATATATAAATTTCTCTATATAGTCTTTGCACTTTATTTTTTCTATTGGAAATTGCTTATGATACATGGTATATATGTTAATGAAAGATTGCATGGTATATATATATTTTTTGACTTTTTCTATTTGGTATTCATACTTCAGTAGTTGATCCTTTAAATATTGATCTAGCAGGAAAGTTGAAAGAGAAAGAAACAACTTGTGAAGAGTTGGAGAAGGAAAATATCTCCTTAAATAAGTAATTACAAAAGGTAAGCACTCACTTAAGTTATCAGCAAAAAATTGGCAAAAGTTCTAAAGTGTTAGATGAAATCATTAACAATAAAATATCAAGTTCAAGTAGGTCTCAGTTGGGATATGAACAAGAAAATTGTAATAAGGATTCAAGTTCAGTTACACCTATCCATGAAGTGGGTACAAGGAGCTTTGCAAATGTACTTAAGAGTCCTATCGAAGAGAAATACAACAAAAAGAGTGACCAACAATATACCTATGTAAACAAAGGATTTTCATTGTCTAAAAGACCTCTCATTGCTAGGTATCAAACTATATTTTTGGGGAATTGTTATTTTTGTTATAATTTTGGTCAGAAGGCTGCAAATTGAAAATCATTGGCAAAAAATAATATTGATAGAAATAGAAGTCCTCTCAAGAACATTAGAGCTGAAAATATGAACAAAGAAACCAGAAAGTATAATGAAGTCATCAACTCCTTTATCCTTTTGGAAATGGAAATTGAATTCTATCAATGTCACAACTGTGAACATAAAGCTAAATACTACAAAACAAGTCAGTAACTATGCACTAGGATGAAACCAAAAGTTACTTCTACAAGAAAGACCATACAAAGGCTTGGAAGAAAAAGACCAAAGTACAAGAAGAATGTGATTTGGCCTTACATAAGAATCAGTGGCACATTGATAATAAATGTTCTAAACACATGACAGAATATAGATGAAAGTATATAAATCAGCAAAGGGAGAATGGAGATAATCTACAATCAAGAAAACAAGATGTCACTGAAGGAGCTATGCACAGAAAGGAAGTGCGACAAATTGTCAGAAAATACAAGGGAAGTACTAAATAAGGAAGAAGTGAAAAATATAGGACAAGAGGAAACATTGTTTGGCATAATTCAAGGCTAAATTCAAACCCTAGATATAGTCAGAGGAGGAGCTTCAATATGATCAATGCAAGAACAACAAATATGATTATAAGGAAAATTCATGCAGCGAAAGGAAGCAAAGGATTAACTAAAGTAGAAGTTGCGTATAATAAAACCTCTTCTTTTACTAATAAAATTAATTATTCTAAGGTCAAGACGGAATAATTCGTAGAAGAATTTGCGCAAAAAGGGATTGTGATGAATAACACAAATAACTAATGATGAATTCAGAAGCTACATATCAGCGTAGATATCGATAATGGACACCCAAATAATTCATTTAAAATAAAATAAAATAAACTATTTTGGACTATAATGCTACGTCATCTTTCAAAATTCAATGAGGAAGCAAATTACAAACCATCTTCAAAATACTAATTGTATATACAAGGAAGTATGATAAAGTACATTTGCATTCCTCTAATATCCAAAATTTATATTACATTCAAAAGAGTTGTTTTCATTACGAGAATAAGAGATGCATATATTCAAACGTTTTTAAGAAAGATTCATATTGTAGAAGCTAAAACATTGATAGAAGTACATACATAAATACGTTCCATGTCAACATGGTTATCCACATTTATGGTCTACAAAACTTGATTCCTGGATTATAAAAATGTACATTTTAAAGGGGAAATTGGTGCAAAATTTACTCATCAAGTTTCTGTGATGACAAGAGCAGCTCTATGTATGGATAGTGCGTTTACTCCAAGCCCGAAATGTATAGAATTATTCGAGACTGTTTCAAAATATTTATAATATGTTGTTGTTCTATCTCCAATTGATCAACATGGCTCTTCAGAAATAAAATATCTTCCGCATGTCTCTTATTCACCTTCACTTGCGCATAACACTATTTGACGTTAACCTATTTGACATTTTAGGCCCATTTCTCCATATTGTTCTTTAGTTTTTTAATTTTGTCCTGTGCGCCTCAAAAGTTGTGGAAAGACTACTTCCTAAAGATTCAATCTATAGTTATTGTTCAGAAATATTAACGGTAAAACGATTGGTAATTAGCTAATCGTTCGAAGAATGGTCGGACAATAAAAAATTGTTTACATGACAATTGGTCACCATGACAATAATTGGATAATATCGATGGATTTCAAGCATATCTACTAAATTTGGTAAAAATCGTGGACATGTATTCATCATAAATGGTTTATTTCACGTACTTGCAGGAGATGTGAAAGGACAAAAAGGGGAGAGTGAAGTTATTTCTCTATATAAATGATTTGATGACATCTTCTCTATCCTATTAAAGGCTGAAGTGCACTCTCTTGTGTCATAAGAGTTGTTGCATGAATTGGTAGATTTGTCGAGTTGTTGCATGAATTAATTGGTAGATTTGTAGAGTTGTTGCATGAATTAATTGTGTTTTTATTTTTTAAGGTAGAACTAAGGTGTACGCGACTATTGATATAGGAAACCCGCGTATGACACACAAGTTTCTCAAAGGAAACCTACGTACATTGATGTACACAGGTTGCAATGTCGATATTCGCATACTGTACACGAGTTGCAATGGAGATAGTCGAGTACGCAACTCAACACTTAGAAAAATTACATAGCAAGCTGGTTTAAGGGTAAATGCATCCTAAGTCATTCCCATCTATAGTTTTTTGGCAAAATTCAATCCTAATATGTCATTTTGTGTACCAACATAAGGAATGTCGACACTCGGACGGAGAAGTGCCATTTGTGTTGATAACAGATGCCCCCTTATGTGTGAGACTAGAGGGAAACAATGGCTGAAATACATTATAATCATTATCTTGGAGAATTTAGAAGTCCAATGGAGCAGACGAAGTACCTGAAACAAATACATAGTAATGGCATATACAAAGTCATATCTGAGGATGCCATGTTCAATATACTGGAACACTAGCTCCTTTACAATATTTGAGTACATCATATGATACGGGTTCAAGACCACGTATATTACAAAGGTGGATTGAAGCCACAATATACAATAATGACGAGTCTTCAAAGATATGGAAGATGTGTAAGTGATCACAACATAAGCTTGCGCAAATTAGGCCATATATATGAACCTAAGGTCTTCGTCAAAAATCCAAAAGAACCAGTACAATCCAAGCCATGTGAATAGATGTTGTTAAATTCGAATATGGATAGGATTCAACAGATTTTCAACCAATAGGTGATAATCGACAACTGGAGCAAAGGAATTCACCAATACTGAAAGTGAATACTAAGGTACTATCGTCAAAAACACTAGGTCTTCGTCATCAGGAAGTACTGAGGAGAAATCATAATTGTGATGAGGAAGGAAATAGATCCTCCAACGGATCATAACAGTGACTAGGAACTGGATAAAGGAAGGGATACACAAGTAATAATAGATAGGATAATGATGGAATCAGGATACATATCAGATGCAGGGCTAAATCCTTGAACAGTGAGCACGACACAGAGATGAACCAAGGTAGCTTTTAACTTTGCAGATAATATGACTAGACTTATATGTCCTGTAGGATACCTGATCATATTCCTCAGGTATAACAGAAAAGAGGAGGAGTAAGAAACCCAAAGTGATAGTTGAACTGAAAGTGAACACTGAGACGTGAGTATCGGAAAAAACAGAGAGTGATATGTTCAAGGAAGACATGCTGCCATCGACTGAGAATCAAATGAAAACTTCTTCCTTATCTTTCCTGTTAAATTTTAACGAGTCCGGGAAATTCAACTCAAGTCTCTCTTCATTTTTTGACAAGCTTGAAGAGAAGAGGGAATAATGCTTGATAGTGTCATTGATTCGTGTATTTTATGAGCCCGAACTAGTACATGCTCACTTGGTGTTTTCATGTTTAGAGAGTCTGAAAACTGTGAAGAAGACTCTAGGGGGGTCCTTTTCATCCAATTTAGTCTCCTGAGGCTGAAAAAGTATAAAACATACCATAGAAGAACTCTCTTAACTTCTGTAGAAGAAAAGGTGAACCTTTTCCGTACTTAGTCAAGGAGGTCCGAAAAAGGTTAAATTACCACCTACCCAACGCTCCTTCGAGAGACGCATATAGATTGAGTTTTACGAGTGTGAAGGAAAGCAAGATCACTCAAAAAGATCCATTTGAGTACGAGGAATGGGGCTTACAACAATAAACTCGGTGTTTTGTTCTTGGTGTTTAATGAGCATGACAAAGAAATAAAGTACACTCGAAATATTTTTCATGTTTAGGTCCAGAGCATGAAAAAGAGAAAACTGAGCTCATACCGGGTGTTCCTTTTTCGTAAATTTAGTCCCTCAGGTCCAGAAAAGTGATAAACCTATACCTGAGAATACTCTTCTCAATTCCGCAGAAAAGAGAGTGATCCTTTCTCGTATTATTCCACATGGTCCGAGAAAGAGATAACCTACCACCAATATGGATGCCCATTCACATATTATTAATGAGCTTGAATGGACAAGTTTACTTAGCAGTCAAGTCAATTTTGAGGAGTTATACCTGGGCCTAAAGAAACTCCATAAGGGTGGGGAGTCTTATAAAAGGATAGCTTGTAAAAAGAGACCAAAATGAGGCTCAATTTGGCGTCAAAAATAGCTAAGGATACTTCCCTGAAGCTAAGACAAATGCAACATGAGTATCAAAAGACAATAAGTTGGTTCTAATCGAGGATACTCATGTGAGGGAAGTCCTATCCATGGAAGAACAATGGCAGAAACGAGGTACTAATGGTTAAAATACCATAGTCTATGATCAAAGTGGTAATTCTAGGTTTAAGATGGATTAGGTATGAATGCAAAAAATGCATGGGAATGACCAAAATCCTATCCTATATGAGCGAAAAAACAACTTTAAACGACCTTAGACCTGTCACATTGAAGAAAAAGATATGGTATTAGTTTGATTTTTATATAAAAAATATGAACTATAGGAAAAACCCCACTTATAAAATAATATTTCTATAAATAGTTCAAAATAGAAATCAAAACTCACCATTTGATTTTTTACCCAAAATAAACAAGTTTTACCTCTACCTTTGATTGCTCGTTGTGGACAACTCGGTGGACAATTCTTGAAACAGTAAGTGCTAGGTAAAACTACACTCCATGTTCTTTCATTTGATCCAGGCAAAGTTCAATTTTTGGATAAAATTTGATGTTTTCCAACATCCTCAAAGTAGGCACGTTGTGTACACGGGTATGGTATATCAACAGTCACGTACACGCGTTGTGTACTGGGTTTCCTGAAGGAAAGTCACGTACAATATGCGACTTGTCCAAAGTACAGTCGCGTACAGTGCGTGAGGTGGGAAAAAGATATGTAGGGCCAAAAAACAAATTTTTTATATGATGGTTGATAAGTGGCTTGTTATCAGATTGAAATATGGTGCATGAGTGGAGGGAGAGGGAGCATTGAAAACATGGACCAAGGAGCTCTACAAGATGCCCCCACGGTAAATGCTTTGTGGCGAAGTGGGTTATTAAAATTCTTCTGTACCTCACCTATGTGATCAAATGTCCACCTACTAGAGTTTTTGATAAACTATTGGGATCATGATCTTGGTATGTTTGACC